>JAQIUQ010005747.1:37500-192500 GCA_030378365.1 Hybognathus amarus | reverse complement strand
AGTATGATTCATGTTGAGGCCACACATGCATCATTCAGCTCTTACAGTGGAGTTTATGGCGTGGCCGGGGCCCGTGTGTGATGAACGGCCTCTGGCGGTCGCTCGCTTCGAGTGGGTCATTTGGGTTGACCTTTCCTATGAGTGATTGACAGGTAAATGACAGCTGTACGCTGCCATAAAGATGATGAAGCTTTGAGTCTGAAAGGTCAAGAGAAAGCAAAGCATGATGGGAACAGAACAGCAGCTTTTCTCATACAGCAGGTGTATGAAGCTGAAATCATCCGAGATTATTATATTTCATTTAAGAATGAGTTCATTACACTTTACTTTCAAAATGTGTTATTTTCACGTTAAAGAACAACACAACTTTCAATCGTGATATAATCGAGAAAACTAATACAATAATAATAAGCTCTTATTAAAAGAAAGTAATACTATTATTAGGGGTGCATTAAATTGCATTCATAATGTTACATTATGTTATATAAAAAGCTGTTCTTTTGAACTTTCTATTCATCAAAGAATCCTGAAAAATAAAAAGCATCACTGTTTCCAGAAAAATATGACTGTTTTCAACATTGATAATAATCATAAATGATCATCAGATCATCATATTAGAGTGATTTCTGAAGGATCATGTGACTGGAGTAATGATGCTGAAAATACAGCTTTGATCACAGAAATAAATTACATTTTTAAATATATTCACATAGGAAACGGTGATTTTAAATTGTAATAATATTTCACAATATTACTGTTTTTACTGTATTTTTAGTCAATTAAATGCAGGCTTGATGAGCAGAAGAGACTGCTTTCAAAACCATAAAATACTCTTACTGAAGCAAAACTTTACCCTTTCATTTTTCATCAACTTAGATCATTTATGTAGTTCAGATAACATAATCGTTTGAGTTTCTGGTGATTAAATTAGTCTCCTTCATTGTATTAACTCAATTTTTCCATTTCAATGAACTTCAAATTTTAAGGCAACTTATTTTTTAAGTTAAACCAACAGTATTTTTTTACAGTGTAGTGGAGGGATCTTTATTTTTACACTTTATTCACAAGATACTAAATTTGTTTATAAAGCTAACAAAGAAATGTGAGGCAAATGTACTTGTTTATGCAAAACTAGCATCTGTAAATGACTTCGTGTTCAATATCACAGTGGTAAAAAGAAATGGAAC
Source organism: Hybognathus amarus (assembly GCA_030378365.1). NCBI lineage: Eukaryota > Metazoa > Chordata > Actinopteri > Cypriniformes > Leuciscidae > Hybognathus > Hybognathus amarus. The sequence goes on along the minus strand of JAQIUQ010005747.1, from coordinate 191,313 downwards.
TACTACTTTAATAGAAAGTAATAAATGACTTATTTTGTGCTATTTTTGCTTTTTCACTCTATAATTTCTCTCATAAATGCAACAGAAATGGTTCCATACATTTTTGGACATGCAATCCCCAATTCTGCACATAAACAGATTTTGCTCTCACCATGAAGATGTTCTTGTGTTGACAGAAATAGCAGAGTTGGGGGAAAGTGTTTCTGTCATTGGTCTCTGGTCTCATTAGTGGATCTCACCTGCTCTTTCTTCCTCACTTTACTGAGGAAACATAATCAAAGCCATCAGATATGAGGAGCCTGCTTAATATTCACACACACACACACACTCAGCACATCTGCAGGATTGAGCCCATTTCCTCCTGTCAAACCCTGAAACAATCCTGAGACGAGGATAGCGTTGGAGATGAGTTAGCTTCCAGTGTTTGCTGACGAAACTCAGTGATAAAAACGGAATTTACTGTATAATACGCAATTTGTCAAATTTGAGGAATAAATAAAAAGCAGTTCAGTACACTTGAAATCAAAACGCAATGTAATTATAGAGTTAAAAAGCCAAAATAGCACAAAATAAGTCATGTATTACTTTCTTTTAAAGTAGTCGTTCCATTTCTTTTTACCACTGGGATGTTGAACACGAGTCATTTACAGATGCTAGTTTTGCATAAACATGTACATTTGCCTCACATTTCTCTGTTAGCTTTATAAACAAATTTAGTATCTTGTGAATAAAGTGTAAAAATAAAGATCCCTCCACTACACTGCAAAAAAATACTGTTGGTTTAACTTAAAAAATAAGTTGCCTTAAAATTTGAAGTTCATTGAAATGGAAAAATTGAGTTAATACAATGAAGGAGACTAATTTAATCACCAGAAACTCAACAGATTATGTTATCTGAACTACATAAATGATCTAAGTTGATGAAAAATGAAAGGGTAAAGTTTTGCTTCAGTAAGAGTATTTTATGCTTTTGAAAGCAGTCTCTTCTGCTCATCAAGCCTGCATTTAATTGACTAAAAATACAGTAAAAACAGTAATATTGTGAAATATTATTACAATTTAAAATCACCGTTTCCTATGTGAATATATTTAAAAATTTAATTTATTTCTGTGATCAAAGCTGTATTTTCAGCAGTCTTCAGTGTCGCATGATCCTTCAGAAATCACTCTAATATGATGATCTGATGATCATTTATGATTATTATCAATGTTGAAAACAGTTGTGCTGCTTCATATTTTTGTGGAAACAATGATGCTTTTTATTTTTCAGGATTCTTTGATGAATAGAAAGTTCAAAAGAACAGCATTTTATATAACATAATGTAACATTATGAATGCAATTTAATGCACCCCTAATACAAGTATTACTTTCTTTTAATAAGAGCCTATTATTAGTTTTCTCGATTATTATCACGATTGAAAGTTGTGTTGTTCTTTAACATGAAAATAACACACTTTGAAAGTCAAAACGCGAATGTAGACTAGTGTGTGTGAATATTAAACCACAAAGACTATTTAAATATGAATCCTGCATGTTCTGTGTGAATGAATGTGGTTTCATTTACCACACATACACACTGAAGCACATATGATGCTTTTGCGCTGTTTTTTGGCCGATATGAAGACACAAATGCATGAACTTCCTCTCCATGCTCTCCAGAGCCACTCCAAAAGTTACTTTGTGATCATTTAACCGCTTTTTTTTTTTTTTTTTTTTTTTTCAAACACGCAGAAACTCAGGTCTTCACGACAACCCGTCAAAAAAAAGTTCGGTCTAACTTTAACAGTAAAGCTCATTGTGCAGCACGTTATTTGAAAAAAAGTTTAATGTTTTTAAATTATTGATAAATGCTAAAATTTGTGTTTTATGTCTTGATTTTATTACCAGAAAAAAACACAACTTTTTTTTCATGGATTTAAAAAAAAAAAATTGTATAAGTGTAATGATCATACATGATTTCAATTAATTAGACATGCTTTTTGATTGCTAAAAAAAATTACACTGCATATCCGTAACATGCCCGCTCAGCAACACTATAGCAAACCCATATAAAAATATCCTATTTTGTTAAGATTTAAGTGTAAACGGCACAAAATTAAGTTTGCATCATATTTAACTTCTGTTATGTGATGCATTTCAGAGTAATATTCAGTGGGAAAAGGGCAAGAATTGATTTTGTCCAGCAGGTTTGTGAAATTGCCTGTGAAATTATAGGTTCGTTATGTACTAAGAGTTCGGCGTTTCAGACGTGGAGAATGTTATTAAAATGTTTACGTAAGATTACGATTTATTTTCTTCTTTATAATAACATCGTCTGTGAATATTGAACAAAAACATTAAGACTGAGTCGGTCAGTTTGGCTTATATTCGTTTATCTGTGCTATCAATCAGAAAAATGACAGTAAAATTGGATGCGTCTTGACTTTAGATCCGTGTGGATGAAAGAAAGCTCATGTAACTCAACTATAACTGTAAATGGCAGTTCCTTTAACGTTACGGTTTGCAGACATCTCATCCCTCTTTCCCTTCCTCCAGCTCCAGTCTCGCTGTACTTAATGAAAACTGATGTCCTGTTAATGTTCAATGAAGACTCATTAAAAGCTGTCATATTTCTCTATAATGCTCCGCCTGAGTGAGACGCAAAAAAACACGAATGCTCGTTTTACGATGTGTGCAGTGTTGCAGATTATAACGGTGGCGTTAGCTGTTGCATCTGCTGATTTATAACAGTAGTGTTGTAGTTTGTTTGCTTGAAGTATTGCATTTTTGTGCAATTAAAGTGTAGACAGCTTCAGTGATTATAAAAGGAGCATCACATGTGCAGTGTTGCGCAGTGTAGACTCAACTTAATTGATTAAAACACCACATTTCTAGTTTCGTTGTGTTCACTTGGAGTGTTATAGATTTGCATGCATGCAGTTTAGTCAGATTTATTGATTAAATGGGTCATGGCATGCATTTTTTATTACCGTATATAAGGCGCTGCCCCTTTAAACTTTTGCTGATAATTTACTCACCCCCATGTCATCCAAGACGTCCGTGTCTTTCTCTTCTTCAGTCGAAAAGAAATGAAGGTTTTTGATGAAAACATTCCAGGATTTTCTCCATATAATGGACTTCAATGGGATCCAAACAGTTCAAGGTCCAAAAGACAGTTTTAGTGCAAATTGTTCAAAGGGCTTTAAATGACTCCAGACGATGAATAAGGGTCTTATCAAGCGAAACGATGGCTCATTTAAAGAAAAAATAACAAAGTTTAAGTTTTAAACTCAAATGCTCGCCTTGCTCTGTTCTGTGAATGCGCGTTCGCGACTCCCCTGTTCAACTCGTTCATCAAAATGAACGAATCTTTTGATGTGTCATTTGGTTCATTCAACGAACGAAATGAACGAGTTAACTCGGGAAAAGATTAAACAATAAAATTATTAAAGGGCAATTCCACCTCTGGAAAGATGAATGTGTATTTAAAATGGGTCATTTATGTAGAAGAAATGTGAAATTATTTTTTAATTTGGAGCTTTCTAGACTGAGAAAAGACAGAAAATGTATTTTTGGCTTATGTGAATGAAAAACATCAACTCCCAGAATTCATTTGCTTCGCTGCCCTAGGAGGCCACGCCTACGCTAACCTCGCAGTATGTAAACAACAGTCTACTAGTGATTCTCCGTGATGAGTCTGTCCGAAAATGTGTTTCGAGATCGCCCAAAATGTCCGCGATTCGGCTTTTGCGTTCTACAGTCGTCATTCATCATGTTTACTGTGGCAAGCGGAACGAGTGCGAGCTATATGTATAACGGCGCGAGACGAGCCAGGTTTACTGTGTTCGACCGGGATGAGTGCCGGCTGTCTGGATAACGGCGCGAGGCCGGTGGCGATGATTACCGATGAGCGGCACCTAAGACGTAAGTTACCGGTCTCTGTATCTCTCACGGAGGAGCAGGAATTTTCTTAGCAATGTTAAAACGCATCAACCGATCACTTGTTTGGCGTTCATGTAAACACAACAGTCAGATTCACCAATCATAAGGAATTGAGTTAGATTGAAACAAAAGCTGTAACTTACATGTAAACAATGAATGGCGACTTCAGAAATTAAAAGCTGAATCCCGGACATCGACGGCCGGACATGTCCAGGAAAAAGAGGACGGTAACCCCTACTACTCAGCTTTCTCCACAGAACAAGAGCCTGCTAGCTTAGCGTCCAAAAAAGATGTGTAATGTTAATCCCAATCCTCCATAACGCATCCGTCAGCGTATTCAGTAGTTTCGTCCACATTTTCAAAACGTTTCTGCCAGTGAAATCAAACGCATTGGCACTGATCTGTGATAGGTCTGTTAGCGCAATAGGTCCAACCCCCTACTGGCGGGTTTGAAAGGGTGGGGACTCGGGCTTGTAGTTTTTTACTGAAATCGCCCTCTCTTACACTTCCGCCAACAATGACGTAAAATGACGATTTTTGCGTCATTGTTGGAGGAAGTGAAAAAGGTAAATAGCAGATTTCTCTCGTCTCAGGGGAAAATGATAAAGTGTTGCATGACCATTCAATAGTATAACTGGGTTTCTAACAATGGAAAGCTTAATGCAAATGGGTGGAGTTGCCCTTTAATATAACCCTCCAATGCATTAAGGCTCTTTAGGAAACTTCAAGATGATATATAATCTTTCTGTCTCCAAAAATCACCAACTGCCTCCTGTGAAATGCCATAGCGCCTGTCCCCGAATGTTGACTGTGTGTTCGAGTGAGAGGAGGGGGCGTGGCTTAGCCATAGGTCAACTATATCAAATGCTGTGAGAAAAGGCTATAAATCTGTATTTTGGATCATTTTTAACCCTTCGGACTAAAGCTTTAAAGGACAACTCCGGTGCAAAATGAACCTTTGGTCTAATTACACATTGTTACCTAGTCAACTGTTATCTGAGATTTGTTTTCATGATTGCCGAATGTAAATAGTTTTATCTATAAAAACAGTTTAGCCTATAATGCTAATATAACGCTAGTATATTGGGCATAGAGTAATGACAAATAAAAATCGCTTGTTATTACCACTAACAAGGCTCAAAATAGCCCCACAGTAACACGGTAGCATAATAAGGGTCCCTACATTCAAACCGAGGCATTGAGAACTTTGTCAGTGTCCATACAGTTTAATAAGAAGATATTTTATACACACAGTCAACTTCACGAATACAGGAAGAAGCCATCTTTGAAATATAGTCTCTACCAGTCGATCTACGATCGCCGATCCAAGTGCGCTGAACTGTGCAGAATCTCATATAGTCCGTTGTTTCCGGAAGAAACACAAACACGAACCATTTTCTTCTCTTCAATATGTACATGTTGCCTACACTGTAAAAAATAAACCGTAAATTTTATGGTAAAAACCGGCAGCTGTGGTTGCCAGAACTTTACCGTTAAAAATACGGTAGGAACGTGAATGGTTTTACAGACTTAACTTAAAATTTACAGTAAAAACCTGTATTTTATTTTCTGATAAAATGTAGATTTACCAACTTATTGACGTATTGATATCTGTTTTAAACCATTGTAATTCACTGACAACCAACAATCATCACAGCAGTGATGAGAGTTAAATGATCAATCACAGCTCATTACAAGTGAATACTTGTGTAAAGCAATACTTATTTAAAGAAGCTGCACAATGTCATTCACACAAACATTAAGCACCATCATGGTAACACACATAAAATAAAATAAAATGCACTAAACATTAATTTAACAACATTAAATGTAACATAAAACCCTAATGTACATAACTGATTAGAAAAAAAACAATAAAACTATGAGGAACCATAGTTATTTCAACAAAAATACATAAAATGTGAAGTGTCACACAGGGAATTGTGGGAATGTCAATTTACGGTTTTTAACTGTAAATTATACAACGATTTGTTCTTTTTCACTTCCTAAATTCAACGGTATTTTACTGTAAAATTATATCACAGTTATTTACCGTGTATAGTAAGGAAACTTTCTGTTTACCAATTAACAGTTTTGCACTGTAGCATTTTTACAGTATTTTACTGTTAAAATCACGGATATTTTTTACAGTGTACTGTTCGCGCTCACCTTATCACCTTATTCACATCTCTCCAGCGCACTTGGATCGCGATCGTAGATCGACTGGTAGAGACTATATTTCAAAGATGGCTTCTTCCTGTATTCGTGAAGTTGACTGTATGTATAAAATATCTTCTTATTAAACTGTATGGACACTGACAAAGTTCTCAATGCTTCGGTTTAAATGTAGGGACCCTTATTATGCTACCGTGTTACTGTGGGGCTATTTTGAGCCTTGTTAGTGGTAATAACAAGCGATTTTTATTTGTCATTACTCTATGCCCAATATACTAGCGTTAGACTAGCATTATAGGCTAAACTGTTTTTACAGATAAAACTATTTACATTCGGCAATCATGAAAACAAATCTCAGATAACGGTTGACTAGGTAACAATGTGTAATTAGACCAAAGGTTCATTTTGTGCCGGAGTTGTCCTTTAAGCTATGAAACGTACAGGATGTTAAAATGGTAAAAAGACAAGTACAATCAACTACAATTTAATTTCTCATTTCATGACCCCTTTAAAACAGACATTTTCTGTCATTGCATCACACACATGTAGTGAGTGTAGACGGCGTTATTGATTATAAATAGTGCGTTCTGGTTCCCGATGTCATGCACTTTTCTTGCAGTGTGTTGTTGATTATAGAAGGAACATTATAGTTGTGTTTGCCTGGAGTGTAACTTTATTGATTGAAAAGGTGTGATCCTCGGATCCACAGGGTCACGTGTGTCGGCAGTGTAGCGCGTTCCAGTTCTGTCACATCACTTAGAGAGAGTGCTGTTGATCTTGTCTCGTTCCAGGGTAAACTGATGCTTTTCTAGGGTCGTTCCAGTGTGCATATCACTTCAGTTTGGCAGCATTGCAGTTGGTCACAAAACATGTGTCGACATCTGCAGGACATGTGTGAGGGTTTAGCTGTCGGAGTCAGAAGTGTTGAGACGTGAGATTGAGCGCAGTACAGATGTACGTGGTGAGGAGCGACAGCGTTTGCCAAACCGACGGCGGGTCCAGACGTTTTAAGAGTCTGCTCACATCTGTCATGAGATTGCTCCTTCGTGAGATTGTCATTTTGATCAATCCTCGTGGCTGTTGAGGCAGGGCTGTGCCAGGAGTGTGTGGAACAGCATTTTTATTTTAGTTGTATTCAATTCATCTCCATTGGGACACTGTGTTCTTAGCTGGCTTTGTTTCAGGGCTCAGACGTGGTTTAACAACACAGCAACATTTTTTATCATACAAAAGAAATATATATACACTACCGGTCAAAAGTTTTAGATCGGTAAGATTTATTATGTTTTTAAAAGAAGTCTACAATTATTTGATAAAAAATACAAAAAAAAACAGTAATATTGTGAAATATTATTACAATTTAAAACAGCGGTTTTCTATGTGAATATATAGTGAAGTGTAATTTATTCCTGTGATCAAAGCTGAATTTACAGCATCATTACTCCAGTCTTCAGTGTCACATGATCCTACAGAAATTATTATAATATGATGCTCAAGAAACATTTATGATTATTATCCTTGTTGAAAACAGTTTTTTACATGTTTATTTCAGGATTCTTTGATGAATAGAAAGTTCAAAAGAACAGAATTGATCTGAAATGGAAAGCTTTTGTAACATTAATCACTACCATTCAAAAGTTTGGGGTCAGTAAGAATTTATTTTTTTATTTTTGGGGGAAAGAAATTAGAAAATACTTTTAATCATCAAGGATGAGTTAAATTAACTTACAGTAAAGACATTTATAATGTTAGAAAAGATTATATTTTAAATAAATGCTGTTCTTTTGAACAGAATTTTGGGGGGAAAATGGTGCACGACTGTTTTTAATATTGAAAATAATAATTTATGTTTTTTGAGCATAAAATCAGCATATTAGAATGATTTCTGAAGGATCATGTGACACTGAAAACTGATGTGTAATCAGCAACAGTAATGATGTTGATAATTCAGCTTTTAAATTACATTTTAAAATATATTAAAATAAAAAAACATTTTAAAGTGTCATAATATTTCACAATATTACTGTTTGTAATTTTTTTTTCATCAAATAAAGCAGCCTTGGTGAGCAGAAGAGACTTCATTTAAAAACTAAAAAAATCTTACTGATCTAAAACTTTTGACCGGTAGCGTATATATATCAGGGCTGTCAATTGATTACAATTTTGATTAATGACATATTGGACACAGCCTTTAATGTCAGCAACAGAAGATATTAGAAGCATTTTCTTCTTTCTTTTAAAAGTTGATAAGTCTTGTTTAGTGTAATTATCTATGATTAGATGGTGACTCCTCTGTAACATCTCTCTCATTTCTCTCTGCAGGACAATAATGCATTCATGAGAACCCAACAAAACCAGTGAGACGCCAGTGAAACACCAGTAAAGCCCAACACACCACAATCCTCAACTATAGGAACAGAATGGAAGATCTGGCTTCTTGACGAGTCACGATGTATGAATATCCGTGGTGTGTTGACGTACCTACGTAGACGCACCAGCTGTTCCACATTTGGACGCCTCGCTTTTAACCTCTACTTTAATCGGCAGACCCAGCATGCCGGTCCGCGATTTGTGACTGGAGTTTGGCGAGAGCATGCGTCCATGGACGGGCTCATGGCGCTGGATAGCGCTGGTCCTGCTGGCGTGGGGGACGTTGCTCTTTTATATCGGGGGTCATCTGGTGAAAGACAACGAACACGCGCCGCGCTCCAGCCGTGAGCTGGCCAAGATCCTCACCAAGCTGGAGAGACTGAAACAGCAGAACGAAGACCTGCGACGAATGGCCCAGTCTCTACGGTAAACTGACTTTTCTTTGTTTTCTTATCGTTCAAATTGTGTCCAAAAAAAAAACAGCATATGGAATTGGAACAACGTAAAGATTACAATTCCATCGGAGTGTGAGGCGGCCGCGTTGCATATTCTGTAGCTCAGCCGGTGTGGCTGTGAATTTGCAACACACTTCATTAACAACATGATCCATGTGACACAGAAATGCCGTACATGTAGGTCAAACGTGCGGCGCGGGCTGCTTCGTTAAAGGTCACTTCCTGTTGCCAGCAGGTGGCGCTATGATCTCTGGGATAATTTCGGCATGTAAATGTGTTCAGGGCGGGACTGTTGTATTGCGTATAAAATTTTGTGCAGGTCTGAGGATGTACACTGAAGTTACAACTTCCTGTTTCGTGGCGAATCATCGATGCCACGGACACGCCCATTGACGAAAACGTGCAGATAGCACAACTTTACATCGTCAATGCCTTTAGAAGGCACAGCAGAAATGTGAAGTCGATCCAACGAAATCCCTAGGAAGAGTTCATAAAAGTACGTAATGAGTAAATCATCCAAAAATGGCGGTAAAATTAGAAATGGCCAACTTCCTGTTGAGTTTAGGGCATCGCTCCAAGAGAATTTTCTGTGCGTCTGGACATGGTAGATGTACCACAGAAATTTCGTACATGTCGGTGAAACATGCGGTGGGTGCGACTTCGTTAAAGGTCACTTCCTGTTGCCAGCAGGTGGCGCTATGACTGTGGGTGAATGTCGGCATGTAGATTTTTTCAGGGCGGGACTCTTGTCAAATGTGTAAAATTTCGTGCAGATCTGAGCATTTACAGCCAAGTTACTACAACTTCCTGTTTCATGGAGAATCATCGACACCACGGACACGCCCATTGATGAAAACGCACAGACTTTACATCGTCAATGCCTTTAGAAGGCACAGCAGAAATTTGAAGTTCGATCCGACGAAATCCCTAGGAGGAGTTCGAAATATTTGGAAGTATTCTGTTATCAGCTAAAGATGAGTGTGTCGATAATAATACTAATAGTAATATACAGTTGCAATATATTCAGTTAAGTAGACACAATGAATGTTACACAACGGCAGCAATTACAACTTGTTCTCATAGATTGCAATACAAGAATAATATTTGACATGTTTACTATATTTATACTATATTTAATACAACATTTAACAGTGTATGTTGATCCTAAGTTGGCATCATCGCAGGTTAGTTATTGCTTTTTTCTGCCATATACCATTCAAAGTAGTTAAATTATCTTAATTTCAGGGCTTTCTTCAGTAAATATTGACTTATGCAAGTATGCATAATCGATTTACAGTCAGTTTTGCATGAATAATGTAATACTATACAATGTAAAGCAACCTTGGACCTTGAGCAACGGAAATGCGCTATTTTATTAAAACAACTTCAACTTCATTTTAAACATAAAAGATGAAAATAGTGTGAGGGGAAAAAAGCTCAATTTTACAATTTAAAAAAAATATATATATATATGTATTTTTAAATATTTTTAAATCCCAGCTGGCGTTCAACTGACATTAAACGTTTAAATGTTATTGAAATAATGTCAGTTTATGAAAAAACGTGAATTCAGCGTTAAAACAATGTTGAACACCAAATAGTTGTTGTAGTGGCAAATAGTGGTGTTGTTAACTCACTATACACTGTAAAAATGAATATGCTTTATCTACTGAAAAAATTGTGGCAACAGATTACAAGTAATATTATTAATTAAATTGAACACATTAGAATTAAGTAATTATTAATCAAATAAATTCCTTAAAAGTTAACCATTTAAAATGAGTCAAACTTACAACAACCAAAAAACATAAATTTAAGTCACCATTATGGTGATCGGTGTTTGTTTTAAAATTTCGTTTTTCTCCTTTAGTGATTCTGCTTGTTAACATCAGGTGTCTTCAATGCTGGCAATACAAAATAAAGAGTTCTTAATCAATCTTTGACGTCTATTTGTTAGTGAGGTTTTTGGTGTAAACTTTACTCATTTTAAATGGATAACTTTTAAGGAATAATTTGATTAATTATTACTCAATTCTAATTTGTTAAATTTAATTAATAATATTGCTTGTAATCTGTTGCCACAATTCTATTGATTAGATGAAGCATATTAATTTTTTACAGTGTAGATTCAACATAGAAATGTCAACAATTTTTGAGTTGTACGTTAAATCGACATTATTTGTAGGGCTACAACCTCAATTCAACGGTTATCCAACACTGGCACCTGCGTTGATTCAACAGTGACTCGACGCTAAAATGCCTGCTGGGTTGTGCTTCTATAGATTGATTGATATGTCTATGGTTTGTGATATCAAGGCTGTCTGCCCTGCCACTAAAGACCCTTTCTAACATTTGCAGTATGTGACCCGATTCTGTCTGATGTGAGTTTAGTTCCCTGGGAACAACATGTGCTTTAACAGAACAAGAGAAATGAAACCGTATGAGCTTCTAGAAACACAAAACTGAGCCAAACAGTCGAAGACACTGCTCTCAAACAAGCTGCAGAATGACTTCAAGTTAAAATGATATGTATGTAAGCAATAAGAGGCTGTGCTGTGTGGTGAATAAGTAACGGCTAAAGGGCGTTGTTGGGCTCGATGTGAAGTGGAGTAACCCCTTCAGCCGTTACTTATTCACCATACAGCACTTGCCTCGAGTACCTTATTGCTTTTATAAAACATTCACCACACGTTCTTACTCTATCAATGTAAAATATGTATTAGTGCAACTTTCATGAAGTAAAATCAAAGCCTTCCTTCCGCTATAAAACATAGTCCCTGACCGTGGCGTGAACAGCAATGTGTAATATGCATGAAAGCTCAAATAAACACGACATAGGAACCGTTCTCCAGTGTTGGGGAGTAGTTAACTACAAGTAGCATAGCTACTAACTTAACTACATTTTTCAGTAGCTTGGCAGTAGCTCAGTTGCTTTTTAAACAGTGTAGCTTTTCCAGTAGCTAACTACTTTTTGCAGCAAGTAGCAGTGTAGCGCGAGCAAAAGCTACATTGCTACATTGTCAAGCCTGCGCGAATCAGCGCGATGCAAGGATATTCTTGTTAGATTACAAACTCATTTTTTGCCATTACCGCCACCTGTTGTTTAATCACGCATCTTGCGGCTAAGGGTTCACTGACGTACAGAAGTGGGTTGACACACCCATATTATGATTAAATAGCAAGACGTGACGGCAGATTTGGAGGATGGAGAAACAACTAACGTTAATTACCCATTGCCTTATTTGCCCAAGTTCAATCAGTATTTTTGGGAAAATGTTCTACATGCAATTTACGTTGGATGTATATTTCGTTCTTGCAGTGGTGTAGGCTATTTGTGGCACTTTTGACAAACAGTCAGAGATATTTTAGTGTTGTGTGTAATAAAACAATACTCTTTGAAATAGTAATTGCATTGCCTTGTTTTAAACATTAAATATTTTACTTAAAACATTCCTCAGACACTTATTCAGTTATTTATAATATACGTTGTTCAAAAAGCAAAAGTAGTTTCAATGTAGCTAGCTACTTTTTGATTGTAACTTGTAGTGTAACTACTTTTCTAAACGGGTAGCTTGACTGTAGTTTAACTACTATAACTTACGAGTAGCTTGTCAAACATACAGTTTCAGAGTAGCTTCCCCAACACTGCCGTTCTCAAACTTTGTATCATTTTTTTTTTTACAACACAGAAAGTAATTTTTCCTCACACAAATATAGCTTATCTCTCAGCATGAAACAATTAACGTTCATTTTCAGGTTATTCTGTTAATTTCTCTCTGCACTTATAAATTAACCTTACTAAATATTTACATAAATAAAAACACAAGGGTAATTTAGTTGCTAGAATGCTGCCTAAGGCCGTGTGTCCACCAAAGCGTTTTTCCACGCGCCTGGCGTAAGTTTTCAGTTGTTTTCAATGGGAGCGCCGCGTTTTTTAAACACCATGAGCGTTCCGAGGCGCTGAGCATTTTTTTCACTGGTCGCTGGGAGTTGAAAAATTTCCAACTTTGGATAAAACGCAGCGCTCATCACTGTCACTTTTTACCCAGCCGTCCAATCACAGTGGAGGAGGGGCGGGACTAATACCACACCGACCAACTGTCACAACATTCAAACTGCTGCGGATATTCTGTATCATAGCAACGAAACGCCTCAACGGAAAAGCTCGGCTAAAAACGCTTTGGTGGACACACGGCCTAACAAGAGAAAAGTTTTTTTCATTGTTGTTTATTTAAATTTATTTGAACATCTCCGTTTATCTTGATATGGGTGGTTGCTAAGGGTGTTGCAGGTGCTAAGGGTGTTGCTAAGGAGGGGGTTCTGATAAATGCATAAATGTAATAAGATTTCTTTTTTGGTAATTAATATTTATTACTAATTTGAATTACGTAACTTAGTTAAAATGTTAAAAATCAAGATTTATTGTTAAATCGTATTTATTTCCCCTTCTCTTCAAGCACATGCAGTTCTCGCTGTACAGATTCAGACAGGGAACAGATTTCTGACACGTGACTCAGAACATGAGGAGTTTTGCAGGATATTCAGGAGAGACACACGAGGGACGTGTTCTGATGGAGACAGTCAATATAAAGAGCTTAAACTGAGGAGTGAAGACAAATGTGGTACTTTCAGATGATGTTCGAGGAAAATGGGTTATGCTGAGGACCTGGTTGCCCTGAAGAGAGTGCTGTCCTATTCTGCTGTTCTCCATGTTCAACTCTCTTTAGTGTGTAATGTTGCTGTTTGAGCTCAAAGTCCCTCCAGCGGGAGTTCTCCTCTATATCAGTGTCAGTGTTTCTGAACTCCTGAAACGCCTCCATTGTAGTCTTGAGTTTCTTCACACGTCACAATATTCCTCATTTAAATCATTCTTACACAGAATAAAGGGGCGGGGCCTTGTTGAGTTAGTTGAGTAAGAGCGGGACATTTCCCAAACACACTCGAAGCGATTGACCAATCACAACACACTGATCTAGGCGACCAATCACAGCACAGTGTGCTTTTCAGGAGGAGGAGCTTCATAGAGACAGGAACTAAACAGAGTGTTACTGACAGACTGGGAAGAGAGGAGCCGCAGCAATGGAGAATATAGGGGAAAATAATGCGTTTTTGAAACATTCAAGCATGAAAAAGTAGAATCTATTAACCCCAAAAATAAAATCAAGACTTAGTGCATAATACAGCCTCTTTAAAAGGATCATCAGTAAAGTAGGGCTGCACAAATTAATTTAAGAAATAATTACAGATTAAAGCTACCACAAGTATTTAATTGTGGAAAGTGTTGGTTACAGCATTAAAGTGGTAGTCCCACCATAGTGCTGTTTTGTAAGGGGAGTTTGCTTAAAACTGAACCTGTGTTTGATTGTCTGTAACACACAAGCAAATAGCTCCTCAAAAACAGCTCTTTTATGGATCCTGAGAGCCATTGTCAGTGAATAAAGCTGCTTTGGTCATTTGTCTTTGTTAGGCTGAAGGAGAAGCATCTGTTTCAGATATTAATCTTGATCTGATCAATGTATTCTGCGCTTTAATGCCAAACAGATCGTCCGATGTGGCTCTTATGTGTCTTTGGGCCTCATTCAGGGTCCCAGTCGCACATTGATCGGCTCTAAACCTGGAGGTCCACAATATCAATCCCGGGATCTCTGATAGATCCAGACTGTGTCCTTGGACTGTGGAACTGGGAGAGTATTAATTATAAAACAGCTGCATTTACTGGTTTATCAGGACACATTCACTAGAACGTAGAGTGAGACAGTGAGTGAGTGAGACAGTGAGTGAGTGAGACAGTGAGTGAGTGAGACAGTGAGTGAGTGAGACAGTGAGTGAGTGAGACAGTGAGTGAGACAGTGAGTGAGTGAGACAGTGAGTAAGAGAGTGAGGGAGTGATACACTGAGTGAGTTAGGCAGTGAGTGAGTGAGTGAGTGAGTGAGTCAGTGAGTGAGTGAGTCAGTGAGTGAGTGAGACAGTGAGTGAGTGAGTGAGATAGTGAGTGAGTGAGTGAGTGAGTGAGAGAGTGAGTGAGTTAGTGAGTCAGTGAGTGAGTGAGTGAGTGAGACAGTGAGTGAGTGAGTTAGTGAGTCAGTGAGTGAGTGAGACAGTGAGTGAGTGAGTCAGTGAGTGAGTGAGACAGTGAGTGAGTGAGACAGTGAGTGAGTGAGACAGTGAGTGAGACAGTGAGTGAGTGAGACAGTGAGTGAGTGAGACAGTGAGTGAGTGAGACAGTGAGTGAGTGAGACAGTGAGTGAGAGAGTGAGAGAGTGAGTGAGTGATAGGTGAGTGTGAGTCAGTGAGTGAGAGAGTGAGTGAGTGAGTACAGTGAGTGAGTCAGTGAGTGATGAGCGAGTGAGTGAGACAGTGAGTGAGACAGTGAGTGAGACAGTGAGTGAGACATGAGTGAGACAGTGAGTGAGACAGTGAGTGAGTGAGACAGTGAGTGAGTGTAGACAGTGAGTGAGTGAGTCAGTGAGTGAGATGAGTGAGTGAGTGAGTGAGTGAGTGAGTGAGTGAGTGAGTAGTGAGTGAGTGAGTGAGTGAGTGAGTGAGTACAGTGAGTGAGTGAGTCAGTGAGTGAGTCAGTGAGTGAGTGAGTGAGTGAGTGAGTGAGTGAGTGAGTGAGTGAGACAGTGAGTGAGTGAGTGAGTGAGTGAGTGAGTCAGTGAGTGAGTGAGTGAGTGAGCCGAGTGAGTGCAGTGAGTGAGTGAGTGAGTGAGACAGTGAGTGAGTGACAAGTGAGTGAGTATAGACAGTGAGTCAGTGAGTTAGTGAGTGATACAGTGAGTGAGTGAGACAGTGAGTCAGTGAGTGAGTGAGTGAGTGGAGTGAGTGAGTGAGTGAGTGAGTGAGACAGTGAGTGAGTGATACAGTGAGTGAGTGAGACAGTGAGTTAGTGAGTGAGTGAGTGAGTGAGTGAGTGAGTGTAGTGAGTGAGTGAGTGAGTGAGTGAGTGAGTGAGTGAGTGAGTGAGTGAGTGAGTGAGACAGTGAGTGAGTGAGTCAGTGAGTGAGTGAAGTGAGCGAGTGAGTGAGTGAGTGAGTGAGTGAGTGAGTGAGTGAGTGAGTGAGTGAGTGAGTGAGCAGTGAGTGAGTGAGTTGAGTCAGTGAGTCAGTGAGTGAGTGAGTGACAGTGAGTGAGTGAGACAGTGAGTGAGTGAGACAGTTAGTGAGTGAGTTAGTGAGTGAGTGAGTGAGTGAGTGAGACAGTGAGTGAGTGAGACAGTGAGTGAGTGAGACAGTGAGTGAGTGAGACAGTGAGTGAGTGAGACAGTGAGTGAGTGAGAGAGTGAGTGAGTGAGACAGTGAGTGAGTGAGTGAGTGAGTGAAGTGAGTGAGACAGTGAGTTAGTGAGTGAGTGAGGCAGTGAGTGAGTGAGACAGTGAGTGAGTGAGTGAGTGAGTGAGTGAGTGAGTGAGTGAGTGAGTGAGACAGTGGTGAGTGAGACAGTGAGTGAGACAGTGAGTGAGACAGTGAGTGAGAGCAGTGAGTGAGACAGAGAGTGAGTGGCAGTGAGTGAGACAGTGAGTGAGTCAGTGAGTGAGTGAGTACAGTGAGTGAGACATGAGTGAGACAGTGAGTGAGAGAGAGTGAGGAGGGGAGACAGTGAGTGAGGTGAGACAGTGAGTGAGTGAGTGAGTGAGTGAGTGAGTGAGTGAGTGAGTGAGTAGAGTGAGTGAGCAGTGAGTGAGTGAGTGAGTGACGTGAGTGAGTGAGTGCAGTGAGTGAGTGAGTGCAGTGAGTGAGTGAGACAGTGAGTGAGTGAGTGAGTGAGTGAGTGAGACAGTGAGTGAGTGAGACAGTGAGTGAGTGAGTGAGTGAGTGAGTGAGTGAGTGAGTGAGTGAGTGAGTGAGTGAGTGAGTGAGTGAGTGAGTGAAGTGAGTGACAGTGAGTGAGTGAGTGAGTGAGTGAGTGAGTGAGTGAGTGAGTGAGTGAGTGAGTGAGTGAGTGAGTGACAGTGAGTGAGTGAGTGAGTGAGTGAGTGAGTGTAGTGAGTGAGTGCAGTGAGTGAGTGAGTGAGTGAGTGACAGTGAGTGAGTGAGTGAGTGAGTGAGTGAGCAGTGAGTGAGTGACAGTGAGTGAAGTGAGTGAGTGAGTGAGTGAGACAGTGAGTGAGTGAGTGAGTGAGTGAGCAGTGAGTGAGTGACAGTGAGTGAGTGAGTGAGTGAGTGAGTGAGTGACAGTGAGTGAGTGAGTGAGTGAGTGAGTGAGTGAGTGAGTGAGTGAGTGAGTGAGTGAGTGAGTGACAGTGAGTGAGTGAGTGACAGTGAGTGAGTGACAGTGAGTGAGTGAGTGAGTGAGTGACAGTGAGTGAGTGAGTGAGTGAGTGAGTGACAGTGAGTGAGTGACAGTGAGTGAGTGAGTGGAGCGAGTGAGTGAGTGAGTGAGTGAGTGAGTGAGTGAGTGAGTGAGTGAGTGAGTGAGTGAGTGAGTGAGTGAGTGACAGTGAGTGAGTGAGTGAGTGACAGTGAGTGAGTGAGTGAGTGAGTGAGTGACAGTGAGTGAGTGAGACAGTGAGTGACAGTGAGTGACAGTGAGTGAGTGAGTGCAGTGAGTGACAGTGAGTGAGTGAGTGAGTGAGTGAGTGAGTGAGTGAGTGAGTGACAGTGAGTGAGTGAGTGAGTGACAGTGAGTGAGTGAGCAGTGAGTGAGTGAGTGAGTGAGTGAGTGAGTGCAGTGAGTGAGTGAGACAGTGAGTGAGTGAGACAGTGAGTGAGTGAGACAGTGAGTGAGTGAGACAGTGAGTGAGTGAGACAGTGAGTGAGTGAGACAGTGAGTGAGTGAGACAGTGAGTGAGTGAGACAGTGAGTGAGTGAGACAGTGAGTGAGTGAGACAGTGAGTGAGTGAGACAGTGAGTGAGTGAGACAGTGAGTGAGTGAGTGAGTGAGTGAGTGAGTGAGTGAGTGACAGTGAGTGAGTGAGACAGTGAGTGAGTGAGTGAGTGAGTGAGACAGTGAGTGAGTGAGACAGTGAGTGAGTGAGTGAGTGAGTGAGTGAGTGAGTGAGTGAGTGAGTGCAGTGAGTGAGTGAGTGACAGTGAGTGAGTGAGACAGTGAGTGAGTGAGACAGTGAGTGAGTGAGTGAGTGAGTGAGTGAGTAGACAGTGAGTGAGTGACAGTGAGTGAGTGAGTGAGTGAGTGAGTGAGTGAGTGAGTGAGTGAGTGAGTGAGTGAGTGACAGTGAGTGAGTGAGTGCAGTGAGTGAGTGAGTGAGTGAGCAGTGAGTGAGTGAGTGAGTGAGTGAGTGACAGTGAGTGAGTGAGTGAGTGAGTGAGTGCAGTGAGTGAGTTAGACAGTGAGTGAGTGAGTGAGACAGTGAGTGAGTGAGTGAGGGAGTGATACAGTGAGTGAATTAGACAGTGAGTGAGTCAGTGAGTGAGTGAGTGAGTGAGTGAGTGAGTGAGTAGAAGTTAGACAGTGAGTTATTGAGTTAGTGAGTCAGTGAGTCAGTGAGTTAGTGAGTGAGTGAGTGAGTGAGTGAGTGAGTGAGTGAGTGAGTGAGTGAGTTAGTGAGTTAGACAGTGAGTTAGTGAGTCAGTGAGTCAGTGAGTTAGTGAGTGAGTGAGTGAGTGAGTGAGTGAGTGAGTGAGTTAGACAGTGAGTTAGTGAGTTAGTCGCACATTAATCGGCTCTAAACCTGGAGGTCCACAATATCAATCCCGGGATCTCTGATAGATCCAGACTGTGTCCTTGGACTGTGGAACTGGGGAGTATTAATTATAAAACAGCTGCATTTACTGGTTTATCAGGACACATTCACTAGAACGTGAGTGAGACAGTGAGTGAGACAGTGAGTGAGACAGTGAGTGAGTGAGACAGTGAGTGAGTGAGACAGTGAGTGAGTGAGACAGTGAGTGAGTGAGACAGTGAGTGAGTGAGTGAGTGAGTGAGTGAGTGAGTGAGTGAGTGAGACAGTGAGTGAGTGAGACAGTGAGTGAGTGAGACAGTGAGTGAGTGAGTCGAGAGTGAGTGAGTGAGTGAGACAGTGAGTGAGTGAGACAGTGAGTGAGTGAGTCAGTGAGTGAGTGAGACAGTGAGTGAGACAGTGAGTGAGTGATACAGTGAGTGAGTGAGTACAGTGAGTGAGTGAGTCAGTGAGTGAGTGAGACAGTGAGTGAGTGAGACAGTGAGTGAGTGAGACAGTGAGTGAGACAGTGAGTGAGTGAGACAGTGAGTGAGTGAGACAGTGAGTGAGTGAGACAGTGAGTGAGAGCAGTGAGTGAGTGAGTACAGTGAGTGAATTAGACAGTGAGTGAGTGAGTGAGTGAGTGAGACAGTGAGTCAGTGAGTGAGTGAGCGAGTGAGTGAGTCAGTGAGTCAGTGAGTTAGTGAGTGAGTGAGTGAGTGAGTGAGTTAGACAGTGAGTTATTGAGTTAGTGAGTCAGTGAGTGAGTGAGTGAGTGAGTGAGTGAGTTAGACAGTGAGTTAGTGAGTTAGTGAGTTAGACAGTGAGTTGAGTGAGTTAGTGAGTGAGTGAGTGAGTGAGTGAGTGAGTCGAGTGAGTGAGTGAGTGAGTGAGTGAGTGAGTGAGTGAGTGAGTGAGTGAGTGAGTGAGTGAGTGAGTGAGTGAAACAGTGAGTGAGTGAGACAGTGAGTGAGTGAGACAGTGAGTGAGTGAGACAGTGAGTGAGTGAGACAGTGAGTGAGTGAGACAGTGAGTGAGTGAGACAGTGAGTGAGTGAGATGAGTGAGTGAGTGAGTGAGTGAGTGAGTGAGTGAGTGAGTGAGTGAGTGAGACAGTGAGTGAGTGAGACAGTGAGTGAGTGAGACAGTGAGTGAGTGAGACAGTGAGTGAGTGAGAGACAGTGAGTGAGTAGACAGTGAGTGAGTGAGTCAGTGAGTGAGTGAGAGAGTGAGTGAGACAGTGAGTGAGTACAGTGAGTGAGTGAACAGTGAGTGAGTGAGACAGTGAGTGAGTGAGACAGTGAGTGAGTGAGACAGTGAGTGAGTGAGCAGTGAGTGAGTGAGACAGTGAGTGAGTGAGACAGTGAGTGAGTGAGTGAGTGAGTGAGACAGTGAGTGAATTAGACAGTGAGTGAGTGAGTCAGTGAGTGAGTGAGTGAGTGAGTGAGTGAGTGAGTTACAGTGAGTCAGTGAGTGAGTGAGCGAGTGAGTGAGTGAGTGAGTGCAGTGAGTTGAGTGAGTGAGTGAGTGAGTGAGTGAGTTAGACAGTGAGTTATTGAGTTAGTGAGTCAGTGAGTGAGTGAGTGAGTGAGTGAGTGAGTGAGTGAGTGAGTGAGTCAGTGAGTGAGTGAGTTAGTGAGTTAGTGAGTGAGTTAGTGAGTTAGTGAGTCAGTGAGTCAGTGAGTCAGTGAGTGAGTGAGTGAGTGATCAGTGAGTGAGTGAGTGAGTGAGTGAGTGAGTGAGTGAGTGAGACAGTGAGTGAGTGAGACAGTGAGTGAGTGAGACAGTGAGTGAGTGAGACAGTGAGTGAGTGAGACAGTGAGTGAGTGAGTGAGTGAGACAGTGAGTGAGACAGTGAGTGAGTGAGACAGTGAGTGAGGGAGACAGTGAGTGAGGGAGGACAGTGAGTGAGGGAGACAGTGAGTGAGGAGACAGTGAGTGAGAGACAGTGAGTGAGTAGACAGTGAGTGAGTGAGTGAGTGAGACAGTGAGTGAGTGACAGTGAGTGAGACAGTGAGTGAGATAGTGAGTGAGGGAGACAGTGAGTGAGGGAGACAGTGAGTGAGGGAGACAGTGAGTGAGGGAGACAGTGAGTGAGAGAGACAGTTAGTGAGAGACAGTTAGTGAGTGAGTGAGTGAGTGAGTGAGTGAGTGAGTGAGTGAGTGAGTGAGTGAGTGACAGTGAGTGAGTTAGACAGTGAGTCAGTGAGTCAGTGAGTGAGTGAGTGAGTGAGTGAGTGAGTGAGTGAGTGAGTGAGTGAGTTAGACGAGTGAGTCAGTGAGTGAGTGAGTGAGTGAGTGAGTGAGTGAGTGAGTGAGTGAGTCAGTGAGACGGCTCAGTGAGTGAGACTGGTTAGTGAGTGAGTGAGTGAGACAGTGAGTGAGACAGTGAGTGAGACAGTGAGTGAGTGAGTGAGTGAGTGAGTGAGCTAACAGTGAGTGAGTGAGACAGTGAGTGAGTGAGTGAGACAGTGAGTGAGCTGAGACAGTGAGTGAGTGAGACAGTGAGTGAGTGAGTAGTGAGTGAGTGAGATAGTGAGTGAGTGAGTTAGACAGTGATTTGTGAGTGAGTGAGTTAGGCAGTGATTGAGTGAGACAGTGAGTGAGTGAGTCGAGTGAGTGAGTGAGTGAGTGAGTGAGTGCAGTGAGTGCAGTGACAGTGAGTGAGTGAGTGAGTGAGTGAGTGAGACAGTGATTGAGTGAGACAGTGAGTGAGTGAGACAGTGAGTGAGTGAGACAGTGAGTGAGTGAGACAGTGAGTGAGTGAGTGAGTGAGTGACAGTGAGTGAGTGAGACAGTGAGTGAGTGAGTGAGTGAGTGAGTGAGTGAGTGAGTGAGTGACAGTGAGTGAGTGAGACAGTGAGTGAGTGAGCAGTGAGTGAGTGACAGTGAGTGAGTGACAGTGAGTGAGTGAGTGAGTGAGTGAGTGAGTGAGTGAAGTGAGTGAGTGAGTGAGTGAGTGACAGTGAGTGAGTGAGACAGTGAGTGAGTGACAGTGAGTGAGTGAGTGACAGTGAGTGAGTGACAGTGAGTGAGTAGACAGTGAGTGAGTGAGTGAGTGAGTGAGTGAGTGAGTGAGTGAGCAGTGAGTGAGTGAGTGAGTGAGTGAGTGAGACAGTGAGTGAGTGAGTGAGTGAGTGAGTGAGTGAGTGAGTGAGACAGTGAGTGAGTGACAGTGAGTGAGTGACAGTGAGTGAGTGAGTGAGTGACAGTGAGTGAGTGAGTGAGTGAGTGAGTGAGTGAGTGAGTGACAGTGAGTGAGTGAGTGAGTGAGTGAGTGAGTGAGTGAGTGAGTGAGTGAGTGAGTGAGTGAGTGAGTGAGTGAGTGAGTGAGTGACAGTGAGTGACAGTGAGTGAGTGAGTGAGTGACAGTGAGTGAGTGACAGTGAGTGAGCAGTGAGTGACAGTGAGTGAGTGAGTGAGCAGTGAGTGAGTGACAGTGAGTGAGTGACAGTGAGTGAGTGACAGTGAGTGAGTGACAGTGAGTGAGTGAGTGAGTGAGTGAGTGAGTGAGTGAGTGAGTGAGTGAGTGAGTGACAGTGAGTGAGTGAGTGAGTGAGTGAGTGAGTGAGTGACAGTGAGTGAGTGAGTGAGTGAGTGAGTGAGTGAGTGACAGTGAGTGACGTGAGTGAGTGAGTGACAGTGAGTGAGTGAGACAGTGAGTGAGTGACAGTGAGTGAGTGAGACAGTGAGTGAGTGAGACAGTGAGTGAGTGAGACAGTGAGTGAGTGAGACAGTGAGTGAGTGAGACAGTGAGTGAGTGAGCAGTGAGTGAGTGAGTGAGTGAGTGAGTGACAGTGAGTGAGTGAGACAGTGAGTGAGTGAGACAGTGAGTGAGTGAGTGAGTGCAGTGAGTGAGTGAGTGAGCTGAGTGAGTGAGTGAGTGAGTGACAGTGAGTGAGTGACAGTGAGTGAGTGAGTAGTGAGTGAGTGAGTGAGTGAGTGAGTGAGTGAGTGACAGTGAGTGAGTGAGTGAGTGACGAGTGAGTGAGTGAGTGAGTGAGTGAGTGAGTGAGTGACAGTGAGTGAGTGACAGTGAGTGAGTGACAGTGAGTGAGTGAGTTGACAGTGAGTGAGTTAGACAGTGAGTGAGTGAGTGAGTGAGTGAGTGAGACAGTGAGTGAGTGAGACAGTGAGTGAGTGAGTGAGACAGTGAGTGAGTGAGTGACAGTGAGTGAGTGAGTGAGTGAGTGAGTGAGTGAGTGAGTGAGTGAGTGAGTGAGTGAGTGAGACAGTGAGTGAGTTAGACAGTGAGTGAGTTAGACAGTGAGTGAGTGAGTGAGACAGTGAGTGAGTGAGTGAGTAGTGAGTGAGTGAGTGACAGTGAGTGAGTGAGTGAGACAGTGAGTGGAAGTGAGT
Source organism: Hybognathus amarus (assembly GCA_030378365.1). Classification (NCBI taxonomy): domain Eukaryota; kingdom Metazoa; phylum Chordata; class Actinopteri; order Cypriniformes; family Leuciscidae; genus Hybognathus; species Hybognathus amarus. The sequence goes on along the minus strand of JAQIUQ010005747.1, from coordinate 168,413 downwards.
GAGTGAGTGAGTGAGTGAGTGAGTGAGTGAGTGAGTGAGTGAGACGAGTAAGAGAGTGAGACAGCGAGTGAGTGAGTGTAGACAGTGAGTGAGTCAGTGAGTGAGTGAGACACTTAGTTTATTTAAGTATAAATAGAATTGATACTAAAATAATTATTTATTTTTTAATTAGTATTGTTTAAATACAATAAAATATATTATAATAGCAAATAATGTGAGTATAAAAATGTTAGGTACAAAAACTGCTGCACCGATGTGAAAAAAGCATCGAAGACCTTTTTTTCTCTTAATGAATATCTTCAACAGAGCACTGTTCGAATGCCACAAGGCACTTTTACGTGTCATGTACTTTATATATGCACACACTACTATAATAAAGTGGTGATGAAAAAAACCTACTGGATAGATACATTAACATGGGAATTGATGCTCAAAGCAGAAAACTCGCTTCCAGCCTTCGCTGAAGAGAAATGGAATGGTTTCTGACAATGGCCCGCGTGCTGCTGTGCCTCATTATGAATGTTTCTCCACACATCATAACGTTCATTTGTTTCATGGAGACGCAGTGGTCCACACCCTCAGGCTGGGTGAAGATATGTGTGCTTTCTGTCAATATCATTATATGAGCAATTAAAATTGCCATGAGCCCTGGAAAATATTCTGCCACAAACATTCTTCATAGTGGCATTTGCCAAGAACACAATAAACGTAGAAAAGAAAACAGCTTCCCTCCACTAAAAACACTTTTATGATTAAAAATTTCTCTATTTCTCTTAGTAATGCGTAGCCAGACTTTTGGCTATCAGCTTAAAGGTTAGTCCACATTCAGCTTATTCTGGATAGGAGAAGACCATCTGACCACTGACATCACAAGTGACCAATCACAGTTTTTTGTTCACATGAAGGCCATCTGAAATCAAAATGTTAGGGTTTTTTTTAGCTTCTAGATTGAATATGTTAGCCTTAAAGCTGGCGTGTTCGAACAATTACAAAATTCGCATTTAGGAGACACAAGCAATCAAACTTAGTCTCTCACTTACGCTAAAATGGATCACGGATTTTGACGACATCACCGCGGACTTCAGTTTCTTCTATCCAGTCAAATGCTCTCTAGAATCTAAAAGCTCCGCCCCCCTCTGCTACAAATACCACCAGGCCAAAGTGACCGTTGACAGTCACGGAGCGATATGTGTTAGAGATGTGTGTTCGGTTGCTCAAACACTCAAATTTAATTTTGTTTTCCAAAAAAAATCTTAGGATTTTTATTTTTATTTTCATTTCTTTAACGTATCATCAGCGCTGAGATTCGCTTCCATGTGAGCTGTCAAGTACAAATTCCAATCTGTGAGCTAAAGCTAAACCCTATTGGCTATTTGAAAGGGGGAGGAGCCATTCAATATGTCCCACCTTAGCTTCCTGTTTCAGTGTTATGTGGAAGTTACGTCAATGTAATCATACAAAGCTGCGCATTCCAAGGCACTTCAGTCGGGCTTTAAAGATGATTGCCAGTGCTTTTGCCACTTTGTTATGAATTTGCTAGTGTGCTAAGTGGCTTTAGCGTTTTGCTGTGCAGTTTACCAGGGTGTTCTTAGTTAGTTTTTCTTTAGCATGTTCTTATGCTCTTGCTAAGGTGTTTTGAGTGGTTTTAGTATATTGCTAAGTGGTTACTGTAGTCATCTGGGTGATTTGAACACATCCATGTGCAGTTTCTAGGGTGTTATGGTTGATTTGAACATGTTGCAATGCAGTTACTCTGCTATTCTTAGTGGTTTCTTCCTGGTCCAATTGAACAGAGTCCCTCCTCAAGTCCTAATATACGGCTCTGGTCCCTTCTTCAATGTAAGTGTGTGGGATTTTTCCAAATATTTCATCATCCACCAGGTGAAAACCTTCAGCCTGTTTGCTTAAAGTAACAGGATTTACTGTACAGAAGTCTGTTTAAATTCACTAATCATTTAGCAGATATTTACACCTTCCTTGCCTCTTTTTCATCAGCAAAATCTGTGTGATCTTCAGGCTTCAGTCTCCAGACTAATCTTGCGACTCTTGTGAGTTCCCTCTCGCAGTGAGTCGGTGACTGACAGTAATTCACTCGCTGTAATGTCATTTGGCCGCCAGTTCCTCCTGTATCAGACTCTGTTTTGCTCTCCATCAGCAGTTCTGAAGGTCTGCCCCACACAGATGCTCGTGTCACACACTCGTTAGATGGAGTTGAACTACAGCTGCATTATTCTGGATTAATCTGCACATATATATATATATATATATATATATATATATATATATATATATTAGGGCTGTGCAAAATTAATTGCGATTAATCCCATTTAAATAAAAGTCTGTGTTTACATAATATATTTGTGTGTGCTGTATATAGTTATTTTGTATATATAAATACACACACATGCATGTATATATTTAAGAAATGTGTTATTCATATATAAAATATTTATATAAGATAGATTATGTATTTATATATATATATATATATATATATATATATATATATATACAGAATTTAAGCGCAAATAATTCTTAAATATATACATGCATGCATGAGTATTTATATATACAAAATAATTATATACGGCACACTCAGACACACGTCAGACGCGCCTTACGACAAGCAGCGGCACTGAACGCCGATCCACAACAGAACCGGAAGACAATACAATGCTGAATAAAGTCGTAGTTTTTGTAATTTTTGGACCAAAATGTATTTTCTAATGTTTTCAAAACATTGTAACTAACCCACTGATGTCACATGACTACTTTGACTACTTTCTTTAAAAAAAAAGCCTTGCTGACCTACCAAACAATTGAACGGTGATTGTCTTTCTAATGCATTACTTTTTCTTTTTTGCGTATGGGAAGCAGGCTGGTGTCCTCACCACTTGTGGTTGTTTTTGTCATTTGCTTTAAAATTAAAAGCCCTTTTTGCATCTTTTGAATCAATTAGTATTCCCTCCTTCCGCTCTTGCAAATTGTGCTAACATGCTCTATTGATTTCTCCACGCTAATCTTTGTTTCCCTTGCATATAACCCTCATGCATATGCATTCGGGCAGAAGTATTAATATTAATGTATGATTACCATATTAATACTTAGTATAAGCGATCTATCTCAGTGGTTTTAGCACTTGGACTCATATTGACCCGTTTACCGCCCCTTAAAAACGAATATAAATATTCAGTAAACATTCAGTTATTAAATAAAAGCTCAATATGATAATGTGTGATCCTAAACGAGCAGTTGTTTGTGTGTTGTGCAGAGTTTCCCAAATGCTCGTTAGTTAAGAGGTGATTTCATCTAAATCAGCTGAGTAGAAACGAACACTGCCAAACTGTAATTAGCAATTATGCTTTAGATGAACGTATGGGCAGCTAAATTTATGCAGTGCACTAAATGCTATTGAACACCACAGCAGACATTTATGATTATTTTATTCATGGCCAATTCATAATCAAGCTCCGGTGATCAACGTTGGAGCCTGTCGTTGCCGTGTCGTTTCTCCGTTTGTTCACGGCCTGATTGCTTTCTTCATAGACGGCGTGAGAAGAGCAGACTGATGCACGCTGTTTGCTAACTCTAAGCTGCGGAAGCGGTTCGCTAACAAACCGTGTGTGTTTTGCAGGATGCCGGAAGGAACAGTCGGATGGGCCAATATCGTCAGGCAGACTCCGCTCTTGAGGAACAGCTAAGCCGAGCCAAACAGAAGATCCACAGTTTTCAGAGATTATCTGGAGAAGGCAAGTAAAGAGATAAACAGGACTAAGTCTCCCTTTTTGAAACCCGTGTCCAACATAACCGAATCCTCATGGTCTCACACCAGTGTTGTTGTTTCGGGCTGATTTTGATAGCATCCCTGAGTCACAGTGTTTGCTATTCAGGGGGGAATCAGCCTATAATTGTCATACTTACAGTTGCATGTTAAAATAGGATGCAAGAACAGAATTTAAAGTGCTCTTATTTTGCTTTATCAGGTATATTACCTTTTATGTAGAGTGTGATATGGCTGTTTGTGAATTTAAAGGCTCTCACAAATTTCAACGTGCAGATAAATGGAGTTAATGTCTCCCAAAAGAAAGAAGCGATTCAAGTCTTACAGTCTACTGAACCTACATAGATTTGTAACAAATTTGCATATTGCCAGCCTATGGTTTTCATTGGCTGTCTGCGAACGTTTTCTTTGCCCCGCTCTCAAACACTGTAGTTTTACCTGAAGCCTGAGAGAGCTTAGACATGTCTAGAAGATGCTGTTTTCTGTATAGCAAAAGCAAATCAACTTTGATTCACTCGAGCACTAGAATTGATATCGGTAAATCCCGTGCCATCGTTACTGTTCATGGACTGATTATGTGGTAAAGTAGATACGGAGCTAAAATTCAGATATGGAAATGGACATTTGGTTTCCAACAGACTTTCCATCTGACCAATCAGATACGTAAGAGTAGAGATTAGAGATTCCTGATCAAACCGTTTCAGATACTCTAGAAAAGAGTTGATGCTGCAATATAAATTATGAGAAAATTAAGTGTTTTTTGACCATATGCATGTAAACCTATTGTAGGAGCTCTCCAAAACAAATATAGGATCCTTTAAAATAGACTTTACTAGGCACTTTAGCAATGAAAAAAAGGTTCTCTGAGCATGCCGTTTATATTCTGGCCGAAATTTCCACAAGTTTCAAAATCAAATACGACCACCTCATGTTGTGTCTTTTGCATCTGAACTCTTCATATTCTTTTATAAAGAATGTTTATTAATCGTTCAGGTAGCAAATTCATCCTGTTACTGAGGAAAAGAACCGGTCAGTGCTTTTAATAACTGGTCAAGTAAAGTTGTGAGTTTTGCTTTGTTTATGCATTACTTTGAGATGAAATTGACATTTATCTTTCTCTATATATGTCCTAAAAAACCAATCAGAAGATTCTAGGTTTGACACCTGGCTGGCTCGCCAAAAAAAGGGATGTAACGGGGACAACAGAATAAGTATCTAGGCTTTATTTAACCCCTATTGGGATAAATACTCTAAATACTTACTCTGTTGTCCCATTACACATCCAATTTTGAGATCGCGTAGAGAGGAAAGAGAGTTTATCTAGAGGGATTATCCAGAGCGATTCAAAGTTTAAAGAGGTAGTGTATAAACGTAATTGACACAACATGGGGTAGTATTTATTTTTTAATGTGAACATTTCTGATGAGAATATGGACTCCATGTGCAAGGACCTTTAGACTTGCAGATTGACATCCTTGTAGGTTTAACAGAATGATTCATCGTGTAGGGAGAGTTTGAATGTTTGCACACATTCATGTGCATTTAATGTCTGTGTATTCAAGTCTCTGCATGCATAATCATCAGGGTCAGGATGGGTGAAATTTCCTTGCTGCAGGATTCTGCCAAAAATAACTACCAACATCATTATCATCACCCTGGGCCAGAAGTAACAGATATATAAGAATCGTCCTTAAAGAGTCTCTCTCTCCTTGTGCTTGGTCTGACCCCTATAAAAGGACCTGATAGATGCTGTGTGTCTCACTCAGGTCACCTCTGCTGTAATGAGAGGACGGCTTGGAGGATAAACCAGCTGTGTTTGAAACCCCTAGTGAGCTGCCCACACACACAGCACCTGAAGTCACGGAGAAGATTTGTAGCCATAGTGATAGTGCTTATTGAAACAGCATTTGTTTATATTGTTATATAGCAGCAGAACATCAGTAGTTTCTGAAATACTCAGACCAGCAACAAACACTTTAACGTTTTTTAATGCCGTGATGTACAGAACATCATACAAAGATATAAAGAAAACATTTCGTATCAATAAAACATAAATAACTGCAGAAAGGCCGCTGCAGACAGGATTTGCATTGCACATGCAAATTAAATCGGCTAAATTGCCTGTGCGAGCAGAGCTTTAAGCATCAGCGCAACATTGATGCACCAAAAATTAATCAATAATTAATTTACAGAATGAAATTAGAACAGTATTTACCTTCTCATTTATTACTTTCATCTTCTCACTGTGTGGTCCTCAGTGAGTTCACGTATTGTAACTTATGGGTTGTACGTCAGAAATAGCCTCACTTTTGGCCTACGCCAGTCATGTGTGTGTGATGCATGTGATGCTGGCCAATAGTGAGCCGTATGTTCTGACGTACACCAGAAGTGCTGCGCTGTTACACTACATAAACTGCACTCGAGGCCCACACAGAAGAAGATAAAAAGTTGGATAAAGTTTGTTATCTTTGTTGTTTGTTGTGGTGCACAAAAAGTATTCTTGTCGCTTGATAAACTTAAGATTGCGCCACTAGTCACTTGGGACTAATTTAACGATGTCTTTACTAACTTTTCTTCGACTCGGCAAGTTTCAATTACAATAGAAGCCTTTGGAGGAGTGAGACACCGCTCCAATTTAATCAAAAAATACCTTAATTTTTGTCCCAAAGATGAATGAAAGTCTTACGGGTTGGAACGACATGAGGAAGAGTAATTACTTATAGAATTTTCTTTTTCTTATTTTCGTCTTTCTTTGCACATTTTTATTTACATCATTATCATAATAGGCTGTATATTAACATATTGGTTCTCTGCAGTAGTACATTAAGTTTTGGCTTAAATACACAACTGAGCAACTTTTGTGATTTTAACGGTAAAAGACAAACAGTGCAAAACTGTTAATTGGTTAACAGAAAGTTTCCGTACTATATACGGTAAATAACTGTGACAGATGTAACGGTACATTTAATCTAATTTTACTGTAAAATACCATTAAATTTACAGTTTTTAGAAGTGAAAAAGAACAACTCATTGTATAATTTACAGTGAAAAAACATAAATTGACATTCCCACAATTCCCTGCGTGACACTTCACATTTGATGTATTTTTGTTGAAATAACTTTCTTAGTTTCTCTTAGTTCTTTTCTAATCAGTTATGTTCATTAGGGTTTTATGTTGCATGTAATGTTGTTAAATTAGTGTTTATTGCATTTTTTAATTTCATGAAATTACTATGTGTTGTTTAATGATGTTTAATGTTTGTGCTGGACAGCTGTGCAGCTTCTATATTTTAGAATATTATGAATATAATATATATATATATTATGATGAGCTTTGATTGATCATTTGACTCATCACTGCTGTGATTGTTGGTTGTCAGTGTATTACAATGGTACAAAACCGATATTAATCCTTCAAATGGTTGGTAAATTAACATTGTATCAGATAATGAAATATCGGTTTATTACTGTAAATTTTAAGTTAAGTCCATAAAACCAATAACGTTCATACCATATTTTTGACGGTAAAGCTCTGGTAACCACAGCTGCCAGTTTTTTTCCGTAAAAACAATAGGATTTTTTTTTTACAGTAGAAAAACAAGTTGCTTATGGTTAAAGATATGCACATTAAAACATTAAAACTTTAGTGTATACATTAGTGGTATACAAATTTGCATTTGCATCAGTTAAAACATTGCTTTTCTTGCAACTTATTCCAATGATGTGAACATTACATTTTACTCATACCTTTAAACAGAATACATAATCCTCCCAGCTACCCTCCTCGTGTCTAAAATATGTTCCTTAAACATGTGTCAATGCAATCTATAGTCTAACTAATGCATAAGATAATACAACTGTTTAAGAATACTAATATGGAATAATAATACAGATACATAACATTAAAATAATGAAATTATATTCAAATATTACATTTTAGTCTTCAAATATTCGATTATTCGGGTCACCCCAATATACTATCTATCTATCTATCTATTATATATATATATCCAGGGCCTGAAGTTAACTTTTTCGTGCCACTCGGCCACTGTGGCAGGTGGATTTAAAAATTCACCTGCCACAGAGACTTTTTAATAGCCATTTTTTTGCCTCATAAAGGTGAAAAAAAAACGGGAATTTCACAATATTGTTCTTTAACTTGTAAGAATACACATTTTAGTGCTGTCAAGTAAACATAACTCTATAAGCCCAGTAATGTGCCGCCACATTTTAGCTAAAGTTCTACGCAATGGCGGACTTCGTTGAAATGTAAAAATCCTAATGAATAACTCAATTCTCATTGGGTACCTGCCAATGTGGCAGGTAGATTGACAGTGTTACCCGCCAAACGCAAATTTCACCCGCATTTGGCAGGTGGTCGGGTGTTAACTTCAGGCCCTGTATATATATATAGATATAGATATAGATATGATATATAGATATATATATAGATATATAGATATATATATATAGATATGTAGATATGTAGATATATAGATATATAGATATTGTTTTACATAAATAAAGTGTGAATGCTATAAATAAATACTAATTAACAAATAAAATTAATTGAACCTATTATTTGAGATTGACATTTATTTGCTTATCCTCATTAGAGTATCATGTTCTTAGTTTGGCAACATGCTAACTGTGAGATGCACGATTGAGCAGTTACTTTTGAGGTTTTATTTCCATTAGGATGCTGCCTATGTAGTCAGCATACAGCAGGGCAGCTCACTGGGGATCGGGACAGATCTTTCATACAGGGTCACCTGTCCCGCTGGCATTATACCCAGGAGGGATTCCTCCAAAAGCACTGAACGGAATATATTACATAAGAGCCAAAGATGGAGACGAATGAGAACAGAATCAAGAAGAGGACAGTCTAAATCTGTAGGGAGATCGACAGCAACTCTAACCTTTTATGCAGTTTCCTTCAAAACTCACACACACTATTACAAATCGCCCTGCCATCTTTTTATATAAAGCACTATGTCAGCAGTAATAGCTGCTAAGTCAACTGCAGTCTTCAACTCTAGATACGAGACACTTAAGCTGCGATTATTTTCACATTATATCACATCCTCTCAGACCTTATTCCTTAATTAGAGCACTTTTCAATCTCTCATTCTCTTCCTCAGTCGGTCCGGGTCGAGAACAGGAAGAATTGCGGAGGAAGGTGGAGAATGGGGTGAAAGAGCTGTGGTATTTCATTCGAAGCGAGATCCAGAAGCTGAGTCACATCAACCCGACAGACAGACAGAAACACACCGACACACTCCTGCAGGACCTGGGTCACCAACAGAGGTCAGGCATAGCGCTATTATCACCGCTGGATGTCTTTAAAGGGGACCTATTGTGCAAAAGATTGTTTTTTAACATAATTGTGTGTCCGTGGTGTGTGTACACAACCTGTTATGGTAAAAATCCATCCACTCCACATCCATTATTATCCCCATATATCTAGGGTCTCCCATTCAGGAATGCGTGTGTGTGCTCAGAAAACCATATATCAAAATTTTAAACTGATATGGCTATAAAATGCATGCAAATAAAAAACTTCAATGATGACGAAGAACTGCAATGCCACTTTCAGCGTGACCATGATGTTGATTATAATAAAAAACAAACAAATAAAACAAATTTGAAAAATTTACATTTTCAAAAAATTGATCTTGTTTGTTGTTGCCGGAGTATCTGAGGCATGAGCTGTAAAGGCTCCGCCTCTTCTAGAAAGGGGGCGGAGAGCAACAGCTCATTTGCATTTAAAGATACAGATATTAAAACAGCATGTTTTTGCTTCCACCCAAAAAGGGGCTTCATTGCTTTAATTCTTTATGAGAAATAAAAAATACATGCATTTCACATCTGAAGTCTACAGGAGACTTAATTTGCTTGAAGAAACAATTAAGATTTGTGATCTTATCTCATTTGTTTCAACCAGTGGTCTCATTTATCCCATTTGTTATCTCTCTGTTTCACCCGTGGTCAAAACTACATTACATTTGCATTAAGAATATAATAAAAGGTCTATTTTTTTTTTTTTTTTTTGCATTGTGACAATAGCACATTTAGTCTCTGAATTATTTTTTAATGTAATGCACAAAAAAGAGAAAAATGTATTGTGTATTTATTAACGATGTGTTTTCTGTATTGTATTTAATTAAAAATAGGCTCAAACATGACCGGCAAGTTAATAAGCATTATGAAAAATAATAATTATAAAAAAGTTGAGTTTGGAGTAAGATTTATAAACGTTATTGAAAGAAGTATCTTCTGCTCACCAAACAGAAATACTGTAAAAACAGTAATATTGTGAAATATTATTACAATAAATACTTTGTAAGTGTTTTCAATTTTAATATATGTTAAAATGTAAGTACTCCATAATGGCAAAGCTGAATTTTCATCATCATTACGCCAGTATGATGATCCTTCAGATATATGCTTAATTGCTGCTTAATTATTATGATAGTGCTCACTTATTAATTATGATTGTTAATTTATTATTATTATCAATGGTAAAAACAGTCTGTTCTACTTAAGCAGAGCTTTTTTATAGAATATAAAGTTCAAAAGAAAAGCATTTATATGAAATAGAAATATTTTGTATCCTCACGAATGTCTTTACTGTGACTTTTGATCAATTGAATGCATCCTCACTGAATAAAAGTATTCATTTATTTTTATTTTTAAAACTTTTTCTTACTCCAGACTTCACAGTTTCCACTCACATACAAAAAATAAGCATCAAACTAGACTATTTATATGATTAATTGTCAAAATGCAAAAAAACAAAACAACTTAAACCTAAAATTGGTTTTCAGCAAAACAATATTTTCATTTATTTCTTGTTTTCTTCTGAAATATGAGTCGAGCGTGTCGTCGACGGCTTTCATAACATTCAGAATTGTTTTTTGATGAGATGGATGATGAAGAATTGATGTGCGTCTCTAGTTTCACCGTTATGAAACGGCTCCAGACACTAATAGTGGTGCAATAGAAATTTAGCAGCACTTAATTTTGAGTTATCACCCGCTAGACTAATTACAGAGAGAGACGCTGTCAATATCTCATTATCTCTCCGTCTCTCAGACGGTCAATCAGCACATTCACACCTGTTTCTCTGTTTTCACAAAGAGAAGTGCTCGATCCACATTTAATGCTGTGCCGTGTTGGAGCGAACGGCTCCTGAGGAGTCTCTCATTGATGAAGTCATAATTAAACTCAGCGTATGCCCATCTGTGTGAATTAGCAAATGACTGGTTGATGTGTTACTAGTGTCTAAACTCCCACAAAGTTGATTTGAATGGATCATCCAAAAATTAAAATGATCATCATTTACTCATTACTTTGTTTCGTCTTTCGAACAAAAGAAAAAGGAGATGTTGTGCTGAATGTTCACGCTGTCTTCTTTTCCTCGGTTAACATTAAAATACTGCAAAATACATCAAAACGAAGGTTAAACTAAAGGGACGGGTGTTTTTCTCTGTCTGGCAGTGATTTTATTGTGTACAGGCTGTTAGAGCAATAATCAGATCTGGATTATTTTGATTTCATAGTTCTTTTCAGAATGACGCCTCAAACCCTGATGCAACCGCTGAAGGACGGTTTAAGGAGATTTGAGATCTGATTTGGTCAATATGTGTACAGTTCTGGGTAGATGTAGTGCTTACAAATTACTGGAGACAAATGACATGTCTGACTCTGTGCAAAGCATGTTTGTACACTGCAAAAAAAGTATTTCTGTCTTGTTTTATAGAACAAATATCTAAACATTTTTAAATCAAGATTTAATTACTTGAGAAGCAAAGTGACTTGAAAAATGAATCAAAGTGAGCTTTTGATTAAAACAAGAAAAATAATCCTGTTTTTCCCTATGAGTATTTTGGTAACCAACCCTTTAATTAAAGGAGTAGTTCACTTTAAAAAAAAGACTTTTGCTGATAATTCACTCACCCCCATGTCATCCAAGATGTCCATGTCTTTCTTTCTCTTCAGTCGAAAAGAAATTAAGGTTTTTGATGAAAACATTCCAGGATTTTCTCCATATAATGGACTTCAATGGGGACCAAACGGTTCAAGGTCCAAATGAGAGTTTCAGTGCAGCTTCAAAGGGCTTTAAACGACACCAGACGATTAATAAGGCTCTTATCTAGCGAAACGAGCGGTCATTTAAAAAATTAATTAAAAAGTTTGTTTTATAAGCACAAATGCTCGCCTTGCTCTGTTCTGTGATGATAATTCGTCACTCTCCTGTTCAAACTCGTTCATCAAAATGAACAAATCTTTTTTTTTTTTTTGGGTCCTAGATAAGACCCTTATTCATCGTCTGGTGTCGTTTAAAGCCCTAAAGTCGTTTCAGCTGCACTGAAACTCTCATTTGGACCTTGAGCAGTTTGGTCCCCATTGAAGTCCATTATATGGAGAAAATCCTGCAATGTTTTCATCAAAAACCTTATTTTTTTTCAACTGAAGAAAGAAAGACATCTTGGACATCTTGGATGACATGGGGTGAGTAAATTATCAGCAAAAGTTTTTTTAAAAGTGAACTACTCCTTTAAAGCCTTCATCTATAATGCATCGTTACAATGCATTATATCTTTTTTATAAACAATTGTAAATAAAATAAAAAATGCATTATAATATTTGCAGCTCCCTTGTTACATCTGAAATTGGTTGTGTCATGCATTATACTTTCTGAAGGTGTCACATTAAAGTACAATGCTTTACAAGGCATAATCAATGCATTAAAAATATCTTTATAATGCATTATAGTGATGCTGATATTTGTCTTTTTTTAAGTTTAAACTTGCATAATTTTGCAAGTAATTTTGCTTAGACTTAATTCTTAATATTTAAGTAATTTCGCTTGTCAAGTAAATTCAAAAGAAAATCCATATAATGCCAGAGAGGTTGGACTGACAAAAACCTTTGAGAATTGCATAAATAAATTACAAACATATATTTGTTTTGCATATGTAGTATATGTACTTTACTTTAAATATCTACTGTATAAAACTTTAAATTGCACTACTCAAACTTAAGTATTTGAATGTTTGTCACTCACTGTATGCATGACATAAAAAAATGAATTAGAAATAATTCACAACCATTTTCTCAATAATATTTAATCATGTAATCAATAAAAAGTAACTTTAGTCTGAGTATTTAAAATTTATTATGTATAAATGTGTCATTTTTGGACTCTGATTACGTAATCCAGGTTACATATGACCAGCGCTGGTAATGAATGATTGTCAGATGATGATTCGAGAAGGTTTAACGCTCTCTCCTGTGTGTTTTCATGCTGTCAGAACGATCATGACAGACCTGCACCACCTCAGTCAGGCGGACGGAGCCGGGGAGTGGAGAGAGAAGGAGGCCAGAGATCTGTCCAGTCTGGTGCAGAACAGGATCTCATACCTGCAGGTACACACACACACGTCCTCGCGCTCAGGGCTTTTCTAAAGCTACCAGCCACTCAGCATTTTCACTGGCCACAAATTTTGACATTGATACCATGGGGACAAAGCTGACATATAGAGTCTCATGACCTCAATTTGGCAGCAGGTATATTACGCTGCTGTCACTTTAAAGGGATACTCCACTTTTTTGGAATATAGGCTCAATAGACCTGTCTGAGTTATTACCGTTTTGAATCCCATTCAGCTGATCTTCGGTTCTGGCGGTACCACTTTTAGCATAGACGAGCACAGCGATTCCCAAACTGTGGTCCGCGCATCACTAGTGGTCCATGAGGGTACTGCAGGTGGTCTGTGAAAAGGCTAAATAAATTAAAAATTTTACCAAGAAATTCCCATTTAAAAAAAAGTAAAAAGAATATGTAGGCCTATATTTATATAAAATGTAACTTAAATTGTCACGCTATTGTGTGATTACTAAAATAGTCTAGTGGTGCTCCGGCCGCTGACGTTCTAAAGCTCTGTGTCGTCTAGAACCACAACACCGGATCGGTGGATAGCAACAGGTTAGGTGAGCATTTATTTAGTATGTTTGTTTTTAATATAGGTCTATATTAGACAGACCATACAAAGAGGAAGGGGAAAGATGTGGAGGGTGACAAAGGAGGATATTACATTTATATCGAGTATAACGGTACTGTGTTTTCTTTTAAATGTGTAATGTTATAGGGCAGAGGCAAATATGTTCTCATTATCAAATCACATGCATAGGCAGTTTAGGCCTATATGAAACGAAATGTTTATAAATGGAATGAATAAGGCCTGTTATTATTCTAATTTCCAGTTAACGTTGGTTTCTTGATCTCGTGTTTCTGAAATGTTTTGCGGATGTGCTGTTAAGTGGACAAACTCAAGCCTACTTTTTTAGGTCTTGTAGAACTTGTAGATTAACATTAATTATCCCCTAAAATCGCCAAAGGTTTTGAAATGTTGACTATATCCAAGTGTTCTTATTACTGTATAGATTTCATACTCCATTGCTATGGAAATAAGCCTGATGTTCAAATGAACCTGATTATAATATGTAATATATAATATAGTTATATCATAATATGTATATTATGAGGTGGTCCGTGAAAATTCTTGATTACAAATAGCGGTCCACACACACAAAGTTTGAAAACCCCTGGCTTAGCATACATCATTGAAGTGGATAAGGCCATTAGCATTTCTCAAAAAAACAAAAAATGACCAAAGAGTTTCAATATTTTTCCTATTTAAAACTTGACTCTTTTCTGTAGTTACATCGCGTGCTGAAGACCGACGGAAAATGTAAAGTCGTGATTTTCTAGGCTGATATGGCTAAGAACTATACTCTCATTTCTGCCAGTAATAAGGTACCATGAGTGCAGCAGGCGTAATGATATGACTCAGCGCCTTTTGCCGACTGAAACTACACACACTTTCAACTTTCACGTTAGAAATTACAGAGCTGGGTACTATTTATCAAAATTAAGTGAGTTTCAGCTTAAAACAAGTAAAATTATCTTGATTTTTTATTTTTGTAATCCCAATGGCAGATATTTTTTCTGGTTCAAACTTCATTTTGATGCATTTTTCAGAGAACAAAGTCTTAATTTTGCATCTCGAAGTAAACAAATCTTGATTTAAAAATGTTTAGATGTCTGTGCTGGACAACAAGATAAAAATACTGATGAAGAACATCTTTTTTCTTTTTTTTGCATTGATGATCTTTCAGAAATCATTTGCTTCTCAGTTATTTACATTTTTATTGAATTTCAGTTATTAATAATAATTGTTGTAAAAAAGGTTTTTGCTGCATAATATTTTGGTGCTACGGATCATTGTGCTCCAGATCTGATGAATCATACACTCTAAAAATGCTGGGTTGTTTTAACCCAACTTTGGGTCAAAAATGGACAAACCGAAAACATTTGGGTAAAAATTGCATTAAAAAAAATTAACCCAATGGCTGGGTTTGTCCATATTTGACCCAAAATTGGGTTAAAACAACCCAGCATTTTTTAGAGTGTATTGTTTGTTGAGGAGAGGTGTGTTTTGTTGGCTTTTTATTTATTTTGTGTTCAGCAGTTTGTGCGTGTGTGTCGAGCGCTAACAGCAGTTGTAGTCTGTGTTGAGGACAAGTCTAAGTAAATTATTTCATTCAATACTGACAAAGAATTCTAAGAATCTAATAATTTTTCACAATATGTGCGCTTTCCAAGTCTAGACCAGCACAACAGGTGTTTCGTTTCTCTTCCCAGGAAAGATCTGGTTATCATTATTACACCATATCCTCTCTGATCACTGATTTCCACCTCATCTCTGCGTCACAGAAGCGCACAGCACACGTCTGTAAGTGTGTGTTCTGCTGGGGCAGCACTTTAATGAGAGTGCTTCATCTGCTGCCATGGCAAACGCTGTGCCAACTGGATTGGATTTGAATTAGAAGTGAAATCTATATTGCCTTCGCTCAAAAAAGAAAAACTTTCCACCAGCGTGAAAGGGCCGCCAGACAATTTGATTATCGTAACTCATTTCCTCTAATGGCACAATAAAACTGAAAAAGCATTTCTGAGGGGAAATAATGCGAGCTCAGAGATTCCCTTACCGGACGCACAGAATCTGTTCATCTTTTACAAATGTGTGTTGGGATAACTATAATTCCTGCACAATACTTTAACTTCAGTTTTTGTTAGTGCTGGACAATTATAATTAACCCTACAACTGTATTCTGGACAAATGTGGGCAAAATAGTTTTGATTTATTTTTAAAAAATACTTCCCTTGATCTGAGCAGTACAAGACTTGGCTATACTTTTCCTAAGTTTGCCTCCTGAACACACACAATTTTTTTCCGACTCAATTCTATAATGTTAAGTGGGTGAAAATAAAACTTCTTAATCTTGTATTTGGGTCAAAAATGGGCACCCATAGAAATGAATGGAAAAAACTGTAATTTAGAGCATACTAAAATAAGCCAAAATAAGACACCAGGTGACAGTAAAGTCACTTCATCTTAGGTTTTAGCTCTAATAACTTATTGGAATGATATTTTAATAGTTTAAAAAAATTAAAAAATAAAACATAAAAATAAGCATAATTTACATAGAAAATACGATACTTTGTGAAGTAAATCAATTCAAAAATACCCTCAAAATTAAATGGATAGACAACTTTATCGAAGACAGTGATACAACATTTATAATAAATAAAAATTAGGATCACACCTGAGTCCTCTGTGTCCACATTTGTCCACAATTACAGGATTAAGGGCTATAAAGTGAATACGGTTTGAGGGCTACTATGGAATCTCCTTCAAGTAGAGCAAGAAGCTATTTGTATTTTCTTATGTATTCATGGATTTTTTTTATTATTATTTTTATTTGACTTATTTATTATTTACACTATGCCTTTCAAAAGTTTGGGGTCTGTCCTATTTTTTTTTTCTTGTTTTTGAAAGAAGTTTCTTTCTACTCGCCAATGTTAGATTTATTTAATAAAAAATAATATTGTGAAATATTATTACAATTATTTTCTATTTTAGTTTATTTCAATCTCTAATTTATTCCAGCTGTATTTTCAGCATCATTACTCCAGTCTTCAGTGTCACATGATCCTTCAGAAATCACTCTAATATGATGATTTGATGCTAATTTCTGATTATTATCAATGTTGAAAACTGTTGTGTGCTTCATATTTTTCTGGAAACAGGTGATGCACGTTTTACAGGATTCGATCAATGAACAAAGTTCAAAAGATTTAGTTTAAAATATAAATGTATCTAATACAAAAAAATCTGTAATCTATGTATGTATTAAATGTGACCTTGCGAATTGAAAAAAATGGAACGTTTTAAAGGAGTAGTTCACTTAAAAAAAAAAAACTTTTGCTGATAATTTACTCACCCCATGTCATCCAAGATGTCCATGTCTTTCTTTCTTCAGTCGAAAAGAAATTAAGGTTTTTGATGAAAACATTCCAGGATTTTTCTCCAATATAATGGACTTCAATGGGAACCAAACGGTTCAAGGTCCAAAAGACGCTTTCAGTGCAGCTTCAAAGGGCTTTAAACGACACCAGACGATGAATAATGGATGCGCAGTCCGTGACTCTCCTGTTCGAACTCGTTCATCAAAATGAACAAATCTTTTTCGAGTCATTTTGTTCATTTCAGTTTGTTGAATCAATCAAATGACTCTACTAAAGATTTGTTCATTTTGATGAACGATTACGCACAGGAGAGTCACAAACGTGCATCACAGAACAGAGCAAGGAGAGCATTTGTGCTTATAAAACTTAAACTTTTTGATTTATTTTTTAAATGAACGATTTTCGTTTCACTTGATAAGACCCTTATTCATTGTCTTGTGTTCGTTTAAAGCCCTTTGACAGTCTGCACTAAAACTGTCTTTTGGACCTTGAACCGTTTGGTTCCCATTGAAGTCCATTATATGGAGAAAATCCTGGAATATTTTCATCAAAAACCTTAATTTCTTTTCGATTGAAGAAAGAAAGACATGGATATCTTGGATGACATGGTGGTGAGTAAATTATCAGAAAAAGTTTTTTTTTTAAAGTGAACTACTCCTTTAAGTTTGCATATTGCATATCTAAAATGCAGTCATAATTTGAGTTGCATCTGTCATGTGTGTCGTCTGTCCGGTTCAGAACCCGCAGGACTGCAGTAAAGCCCGTAAGCTGGTGTGTAACATCAATAAGGGCTGCGGATACGGCTGTCAGCTCCATCACGTGGTTTACTGCTTCATGATCGCTTACGGCACACAGAGAGTTCTCATCCTCGAGTCACACAACTGGCGCTACGCTCCTAAAGGATGGGAGACGGCCTTCCTTCCCGTCAGCGACACCTGTACGGACCGATCCGGAGCCACGACGGGACACTGGTCAGGTGAGAGCTGGAAATCAGCAGTAAAGTCAGCATTAAACCGAAGTTGAGAATCTTTCTTCTCTGTTGTGACGTGATGTGTGTTTATTTTAAACGAACCTTTAATATGACTACATCTCTGATGTTTATAACAAACCAAACCATTTGAAAATCGGTAGAAAATTGAGCAAGTTATGGTTATTAAAAAGTACATGCACCATTAAGGGATATCTCACTTTTTTTAAATCAAGTTAACAGTTTATACCGTTTTAAATCCATTCAGATGATTTCTGATATTTAGAAGAATATAAGTAGCCAGACAGTTTTTGGTCTCATTGACTTCCATAGTATATATTTTTTTCCTACTATGGGAAGTCAATGAGACCAGAAACTGGTTACTGAATATTCTTCTAAATATCAGAAAATCATCTGAATGGATTTGAAAACGGTAAAACTCAACTATTTAACTCTGGGGAGTTGTAAAATGAGCCAAATTATATGTTGGCTTTAATTCATTTTATTTTGTCAACAGGTTCCACATAACTGGATTACGTTAAACAAACATAATTTGTTCATGTAACTTCAACATCATGAAATTAAGTAATTTTAACCAACCCAATTTAAGTAGTCTCAACGTGAATTTTTAAAGGCTTCCTGACATGATTCAGGTATTTTTTTATATTCATTAATCCATTAATATTTCATTTATTTTAGTGACACATAATTAAATTGATAGACTATAGCTAGCTATTTGCTAGCAGTAGCACATATTAGCATCTTAAACGGTAAGTTTTACATGCTCCTTGACCTTGTAATTAGTTGTTAAATCACAACCAGTCGACAAAATGCTTCACTCTCTCCACAATGGTAACCCACTGTAAATTAAATGGTTCTAATAATTCCAATGTAATTTTACATTAAACACAATTACACATTATCAAGTCTTCCCCTTTCTAAATTTCTCAAAAAAGGATAAAATACCACTTAATTTTTTCATTTATTATTTCTTAATTCAACCATATGCAAAGCATGCTGGGAACTAACCAGCACCGCCCAGTTTCAGTTAATGCAACACAAATTAATCATGTCATCCAACACAAACGAATTAAGTAAACTTAAATTGTACATATATTTAAACAGATTGAACACAATCAAATTAATTTTGGGAAAAAGGCAGTTGGCTCGCACTGCAACCCTCTCGAAAGTGCACATTTTTTTACTTAAAATAAATGGTTTGTGTTTAGACAACACAATAGGATTTTGTACTGTTACTTTAAGTTGAGACATAATTACATTGACCTTAATAAAAAAAATTCAAGTCAAAAAACACAATTATTATAAGTAAGCTAATTATGTAAAGTGAACAACCTTCCTAGTTCACTTTTTTGAGTGTAGACTATCAAAACGTTGGTGTTCATCATTTTTTAAATTCTTTTTTTATTCATCAAGGATGCATTAAATCGATTAATAGTGACAGTAAAGACATAACGATAAAAATATTACTATTAAAAATAAATGCTGTTCTTTGTTCTCCTGAAGAACATATATCACGGTTTCTAGTAACACATTGATAATAATCATAAATGAGCATCAAATCATCATATTAGAGTGATTTCTGAAGGATCATGTGACCCTGAAGACTGGAGTAATGACGCTCAAAATACAGCTTTGATCACAGGAATAAATTACATTTTACAATATACTCGCATAGAAAACAGTTATTTTAATCCGTAATAATATTTCACAATTTTACAGTTTTTACTGTATTTTTGATCAAGTAAATGCAGCCTTGATGAGCAGAAGAGAATTTAGAAACATTTAACAATCTTACGGATCCTAAACTTTAAATGCATTGATGTATGCAGGCATCTCTAATTAAAACACATCTCTTTTCTGCATTCTCCTATTAAACACAGTCCTGCATTGATTTAATTGTTTTCTCTTTCCTTGTAATTCAGTTTAATACACTTTTAAATGAACATTTCTCAATCCATTTTAAATTAACGTAAAGATCAGATTGTAATTGTATTCTTTGTAATGCCAATTAAGCACTATGAAATGTGCTATATATATAAAAGTGCTGAGCCAGTCATGTCATATTTAACAAGAATTTGTGCAACTGTAAAGATTGTTCACTGTGTGTGAATGCTACAGTCCACTTCTCTAATGCTCCTAAAGCTAAATAGACAACGTGTGAAGCTCTAGTATAAGACTGATATTTAAGTGTAATGAGGACATGTGAAAATTTCCTCTCTTCTTTGTGTCCTAATTATTACAGCTGAGGATCTGTTGAGGGAATAGATTATCTGAGGATTCTTGTCAAAACCCATTCCAGCCGCGTGAAAAAAAGGCAGTAAAAGAGCTGCGAGTGCTTCTACACGAGCCTGGGAATGGCTTGGGAGTTTTTTTTCTTAAATATTTCATGCTTTACCTAATCTAAAATTTCAAGCACACTCGGGATCACGTGTGCACTTGCTCATGGAACGGCCGTAAAACAGCCGCCGGGCTGCTGTTGTTGTTGTGTAATTGTTAGGGAGAGTTTTAATGAGCTAGTTGTCAGTTGGTTTTGCGGTTGGGAACGTCAAAGCCGTGTTCAGCTAACGGTCATAATTAGCAGAACCGCTTTAACTAGTTTTTTGACAAACTATTAAAACAAAGCCGCTTTTTTCTATCCAACATGTTCTGCTTCAGTTCATTTGCAGTTTGTGTGTTTCTAAACTCAGTTCTTGTAGAGTTAATCAGAACGCCTTCATTCCTCTATGTGACGGTATAGCATGTGAAGCAAGAAAGTTCACACAAAAATGAACATGGCGTCATCATTTACTCACCCTCGTGTCTTTTTAAACTTAAATGTTTAACAGAATGTTCAGTAAAATAGAGTTTCTGTCAATTGAAAGTGAATGCAGACAGAATCTGTCCACATTAGGTCATTTCTTAGGTCAATGTAAAAAACAATTGTGATTTTAACGGTAAATGATGGTCAAAACGGTAAAAATGCTGCCGTGCAAAACTGTTAATTGGTTAACTGAAAGTTTCCGTACTATAAACGCTAAATAAATGTGATAGGTGTGGTACATTTAATGTAATTTTACTGTAAAATACCGTTAAATTAACAGTTTTTGAAGTGAAAAAGAACAACTCATTGTATAATTTACAGTGAAAAAAACGTATATTGACATTCCTACAATTCCCTGCGTGACACTTGACATTTGATGTATTTTTGTTGAAATAACTGTTCCTTATGGAAGCTTTTTTCCGCCAC
This sequence comes from Hybognathus amarus, assembly GCA_030378365.1. Taxonomy (NCBI): domain Eukaryota; kingdom Metazoa; phylum Chordata; class Actinopteri; order Cypriniformes; family Leuciscidae; genus Hybognathus; species Hybognathus amarus. Next base: position 147,040 of record JAQIUQ010005747.1, on the reverse strand, counting down.
TGAATAAAAATTCTGTCTTTATATACTCGAATTCTGACTTTATAACTCAGCAATTCTGACTTTATATCTGCAATTCTGACTTTATATCACGCAATTCTGATTTTATATCACGCAATTCTGACTTTATATCTCGCAATTCTGACTTTATATCTCGCAATTCTGACTTTATATCTCGCAATTCTGACTTTATATCTCACAATTCTGACTTTATATTTCGCAATTCTGACTTTATATCTCGAATTCTTACTTTATATTTTAAATTTCTGATCTTTATAATCGTCAAATTTCTGACTTTATATTTATAATTCCTACTTTATATTGTAATTTTCCTACTTTATATTTCCAAATTTCCTACTTTTATATTCGCAATTTTTGACTTTATATTTCGTAATTTTGATTTTATATCGCAATTTTCTGACTTTTATATCTTAAATTTCCTAACTTTTATATTCGCAAATTCTGACTTTTTATATTTCGCAATTTCTGATTTTTATATTACGGAATTTTGACTTTATATTCTCAATTCTGACTTTATATATCTCAATTCTGACTTTATAATTCTATTCCGACTTTATATTTAATTCCTACTTTATATCACGTATTTTTGACTTTATATCAATTAATTCTGACTTTATATCTACGGATTCCTGACTTTATATCTCGCAATTTCTGACTTTATATCTCGCAATTTTGACTTTATATTTCGAATTCTGACTTTATATTCGCAATTCTGACTTTATATCTCGTAATTCTCGAATTTTATATTCTCGCAAATTTTCCCACTTTATATTCGCAATTTTCTGACTTTATATTCGCAATTCTTACTTTATATCTCGCAATTTCTGATTTTTATATTTTTGTAATTTTGACTTTATATCATCGTAATTTTGACTTATTCTTATAATTTTTTTAATTTTGAATTTTATATTCACGAATTTCTGATCTTTATATTTCCGGATTTTCTGACTTTATATTCTCGCAATTCCAATTTTATATTCGGAATTTTGACTTTATATATCTCGAAATTTCTCAATTTTATATCTCGGATTTTGACTATTTTCACAATTCTGATTTTATATCTCTCAATTTTTCTACTTTATATTCGCAATTTTGAATTTTATATATTCGCAATTTTGACTTTATATCTGCTAATTTTGACTTTATATTGCAATTTTGACTTTATATCTCGTAATTTCTGATTTTTATATTTTTTAAATTTTGACTTTATATCTCGTAATTTTGACTTTTATAATTCAATTCTACTTTACAATTCTGACTTTATATCACGTAATTTTGACTTTACTATTCTATTGCAATTTTGTACTTTATATTATTAATTCTGACTTTATATCATCGAAATTTTGACTTTATATCTCGCAATTTCTGACTTTATATCTACGCAATTTCTGACTTTTATATTTCTCAATTCTGCACTTTATATCATCGCAATTTCTGACTTTATATTTCGTAATTCTGACTCTTATATCTCGCAATTCTGACTTTATATCTTCGCAATTCTCGACTTTATATCTACGTAATTTCCTATGACTTTATATCACGCAATTCTGACTTTATATCACGCAATTTTGACTTTATATCTCGTAATTTCTGACTTTATATCACGCAATTTTGACTTTTATATCACGCAATTCTGACTTTATATCTATTCAATTTCTACTTTATATCATTGCAATTCTGACTTTATATCTCGTAATTCTGACTCTTATATCTTGTAATTTCTGACTTTATATCTCGCAATTCTGACTTTATATCACGCAATTTCTGACTTTATATCACGTAATTTCTGACTTTATATCACGTAATTTTGACTTTATATTTACGCAATTTTGACTTTATATCTCGCAATTTCTGACTTTATATCTCAAATTCTGACTTTATATCTCGCAATTTCTGACTTTATATCTCGCAATTTTGACTTTATATCACTTAATTTTGACTTTTATATTTCGCAAATTTTGACTTTTATATTCGTAAATTTTGAATTTTATAATTTGAAATTTTGACTTTATATCTCGCAATTTTGACTTTATATTTCTGAATTCTGACTTTATATCTCGGAATTTTTGACTTTATATTACGTAATTTCTGACTTTATATCTTGCAATTTCTGACTTTATATCTCGCAATTTCTGACTTTATATCATCGCAATTCTGACTTTATATCATGTAATTTCTGACTTTATATCTCGCAATTTCTGACTTTATATCTCGTAATTCCTGACTTTATATCTCAAATTTCTGACTTTATATTACGTAATTTTGACTTTATATCTCGCAATTCTGACTTTATATCACTCAATTCTGACTTTATATCACGAATTCCTACTTTATATCACGCAATTCTGACTTTATATCTACTTTGGAATTTTGAACTTTATATTCTCTAATTCCTGACTTTATATCGCGGATTCGCTTGACTCTCATATCAAATCTGCAATTTTTGAATTTTATATTGGCAATATTCTATTTTTAATATTCTCGTAAATTTTTGACTTTATATTCGTTTAAATTTCCTCAATTTTGTTATATTCTTTGAATTCTTCGAACTTTTATATTCTCGTAAATTTTGAACTTTCACAAATTTGAATTTTAATTTTATATTGTAAATTTCCCGACTTTTATATCTCGCAATTCTCGACTCTATATCTACGCAATTCTGACTTCTCAGTATTCTCGTACTTTTTGTTCTGACTTTATAGATTCATCTTGCAAAGTTTCCCGACTTTATATTTTCCGCAATTCTGACTTTTATATCACGCAATTTCTGACTTTACATTTACGCAATTCCCGATTTTTACATATTCGATCAATTTCTGACTTTTATATCAATCGGAAAATTCTGACTCTTAATATCACGCAATTCTGACTTCATATCTACCTAAATTCTGATCTTCATATCACGGGAATTGCGACTTTGTAGATCACGGCGACTTCCCAATTTTACATTCGCAATTTCTGACTTTAACATTTATCGCAATTCTGAGAAATAAAGTCAGAATTGTGAGATGTGTAAACTCACAATTGTGAGAAAAAAATTTCGAATTGTGAGAAGAAAAAGTCACAATTATCTTTTTTATTTTTCATTTTGTGGCAGGTAAACAAGCTTCCATAGTTTCCTCATAGTTCTCTAGAGCGTATGAAATAAACAATTGGCTCATTTTCAATATTCCTCATTTAAATAATTCATATGCAGAATAAAGGGCGGGGCCTGGTTGAGTTAGTTAGTAGTGTGTTAAACTGACGGTTATGGTAAGAGGCGGGACATTTCCCAAACACATCTCGAAGCTCTTGACCAATCACAACACACTGATCCAGCTGACCAATCAGAGCACAGTTTGCTTTTCAGAAGGAGGAGCTTCATAGAGACAGGAACTAGACAGAGCGTTACTGACAGACTGGGAAGAAGAGGAGCCGCAACAATGGAGAATATAGGGAAAATAATGCGTTTTTGACCATTCAAGCATGTAAACCTATTCTAGTTCTCTTTATAATACGTATTTGTAATATTTGTATGTATTTTTGGAGCTTGACAGCATCTATCCCTTCACTTTCACTGAATAGAAAAGAGCAGCATGTTCCAGGCTAGAGTGAGTAAATGATTTTTAATTTTATGAGCTGTATTTATCTACCGAATAAACATCCACGGCTCTTTCTTCTGGCCTGTGTCTCTGTCTCTCTGGAGGGTGTTTGTGAAGGGACTCCGGGTAAGTGACCTGCTTAATCTGACGTGTCCAGACTTCTGCCCCGAGACCAGCGCCAGTCATTCCAGCACGAGGGAGAATGAGTGTGTGTGTGTGTGTGTGTGTGTGTGTGTGTGTGAGCACTGAAACAGGTCACCTTGGTGACTTTTGTAGAAACTCGCCTCCAGAACACTCTGAGAATATTTCTTCAGATCAAAGTCTCTCTGGTTTCCTCCCTCGCGCTCTTTGTCCTTCCTTTTGCCCCGTCTAACACAAACTGCACCATTAAATCTTAATCAGTCTTTATTTCTCAGGGGTGACTTTGTATCTGCACGGCAACCACATAAACCATGCAACGCTTTAATGCAGTTAAACGTTACAGTCGAACATCTGCATCAAACATTCATGAAAACCTGTGACAGTTCGAAGCGTTTATTCTTTACGGTTAGCTGATGAAAACTCAAGCTTATGCTATACTCTTAAGAAGAAATGGTTCTATTTAGAACCAGTAATGGTTCCATCCCCCGCTTTCATATATGGATCTCCAAAATGGGTCCATATAGAACCATTTTTCGGTAAAAGTTTCTATTGGCCAAGTATGAACCCCAGGGTTCTATATACAGTAGAACACAGAGGAACCTTTTTTTAAGAGTGTATAGAACCTTTAGGGGTTCCAAATACGATAGCGCTGATAGAACCTTTTAAGGTTCTATATAAAACCTTTTCTTCTAAAAGTGTAGAATATAAAACAGAAGTTACTACATTTGTCTACCATAAACAGCCTACAGTTACTGGCCAATGAACTATCTCACATGGCAGAAGAATTGAGCACAAAAGAATGTTTTTGGGCTGTATTTTTCCTCATTCGCAAGCAGTGTTGGTGTTGTTAGGAGCACACAGGTGCATGCAGATAGGAGTGAGCGATGGTCTTCAGGTGTGACTGCTAAAAAACATGAGATTTCTCATGCAAATTGGATGTTGTCTTTGTTTTTACCTCCGCTAGATGCATTGTGAGTTGGTTGTGCTTTAAAAGATGGTTTGTTGTCTGTATCAAACATTTGCATCTTGAAATCATGATAGATGGGTTGAGTGAGCGGATGCCAGGTTTGGCTACTTGATGCTAATGCTGCGGCTCTCTTTCAAATTCTATTGAGCTTCTACCTTGAAAGCATCATTGGCAATGCAGTAGGCAGATAAATGCTTTGTTTTGGCCATTTTGGCAGTGTTGCATGTTTCTGCAATCCCGGAATGCATTGTGATTAGCTCAGTATTTTATTCAACAAAGGTTTGAATCCAATTAAAAATGAACCGTTTCTCCAAGCATTGTATCGTTTCGCCCAGCTAGCAAAGTGACCATGTTGTTTCAAAATGTATTAAATTTCTGCTATTTTCTGTCAAATGAAACTAGATGTGTACAGACTCAAAAATGACCATAAAGGTGGTCGATATGATTTGTGTGATGTCAGGTCAGATGTTACATTTATTTGAGGAACATACCATCATAATCATTTATGTAAAGTTTATGTAAGAGATAACGATTCCATCGATGTCGGGGTACTCGGGGGTTTATTCTCCACTGGGTGTACAGTACATTATCCTGCTAATTACACGGTTATTTGCCACTTAAGTAAATAAATAAGACACACAATATTGATCTAGAGTCAAGTTCAAACTAGAAGGACATTTAATACGGTATACAGTCATTCATATCACTTATCACACTGAATTTTGCCACATAAATAATTATGGGGATTAGAGATATTGATTTCAGATTAAACCGTTTTAAAATCACGCCTGTTTTATAATCCAACAGTGTACAAAACAATAGTCACCAAATGGCAGCCGCTGTGTTTGTGTGAAATAAGAGAGCGAGTCCGCGATACTGGGTTAAATAACTGTAACGTTACACAAAATATTGATTTGACTGAGTTTTTAAAATATTTTATTAGCTCGCCAGAAGCACAGCTTGAACAAAGAAAAAAAACGTTCCTAGCAAGCGTATAATGACCCAGAATTAGCCTGTGTTTCTGTTTATCTGGGAATATACCACTGGATGGCACGATTGACCAATCAGAATCAAGTATTCCACAGAGTCGAAGTAATAATAATAATTCATTACATTTATATAGGGCTTTTGCTTAGACCTCAAAAGCGCTTCAGCATAGAGGGGGGAATCACCTCAACGACCACCAATGTGCAGCATCCACCTGGATGATGCGACGGCAGCCATATTGCGCCAGAACGCCCACCACACACCAGCTATAATCATATTAACCCTCTGATGGTACTCTGTCACTTCTGACCGAATAATTTTCTGTTTTGAATTTTTAAAAATCACAGCTTTATCGGAATGTTACGAAACTTGGTGACATTTCTGGCATTGGGTATGTGAACACAAAAACAATTGAGTTCAAGATCCGAGCATGCTAAGTGGTTGTAAAAAAATTAGTCACGATTTTGGTCTTTGGTCAAAAATGACCCCCATAGGAAATGAATGGGAAATTGACAAAAAACACAATTTTTTTTTTTTTTTTTTTTTTTTTGTAATAAAAAATAGTTTTTGAGATTGTTTCACTTATATATTCAAATCCACCAAAAAAAAAGTGTTCATAAACAGCTGGGGATTCACATGCCTCTCCATAGAGAGCTGTACATGCCATCTAGTGGTTACACCATGATTCTGTGCTTTTTCTCTATACTGTAACCAGATGGTGCTAATTTCTAAAAAAAAAATATTTCTGAAGGCCTAGACTCTATATTAAACAAAAATACTGCATTAATAATAAAAATATATATATATATATATATATATATATATATATATATATATATTTCCATTGAAAAAGAGCCATAAATAGACCATAAATATTGCATAAATATTAATAACATTTAATCAAATTGTCTCAAAATACTAAATTAAAAAGAATAAATATTATAGAACAAAAATAAATTGCATTGGTTTTACTGGGATGGAAGAAGTTTCATTTTTAGGCCTCTGGTCACTTCTGACCGGGAAGGCCCAGGACGTGACTCATAAAGGAAGACCATCAGAGGGTTAACTCTCTCCTCGCCTGCATTTATGTGAAAAGTTGTCAGTTTCAATCAAGTTTCATAAACCGCAAAATATTTTGTATAATGAAAATCTGACTATGCAAATACATCACAAGAAAGAACAGCTTCTGTTAAAAAAATCTAGATTTATTCTAGCTTAATGCATTATTTTGTTTATCAAAAAGCTGAGAAAATCCTGTTTTTGTCAAAGACTACAACCAGATCAGATTCAGAAACGTGATCAAAAACACAGACGGAGTAGATCGAGTCCATCAACACACTCAAATCTTCACAGTCCTGTAACTTTAACCTGGGTCGACATTTCATTCAGTTTGGCAGTTTTGATTTATATACTGTTTAATGTTGATAATTGCATTATTTTACTTGTGCATCTGCTTACAGATGCTATCGCTTGTTTCTGCTTCTTATTCCCAGTGTTTTGATCAGGAGATTCAGTACTCTTTCATTAGATGTGTAATAGCCTACCGTATAACAGTGAATACATGGAAATACGGAAATTTCCGTCAAAGGCAGGAAGCGTTGGAAGCGTTGTCTCATAAACGGTGGGGAAAGAGTTGGGTAAAAGAACTAGCCCCGAGTTAGAGGCCCTAGGCGACTTGAACTTCAATGCAATGCAAGTGGCTTTGAATAAAACGGTCTGCCAGCGTCTGTATTCGTGCGTGGGTTAGGATGCCTGAAGCTCACTGACAGTAGAAAAGGTTTGGAATAAAGCCAAAGTGTTGCATTATTGAATGGACTCTATGCTCACCAACTGCCTATGAGTGTCCTCTAAAACCTCAGGAGCTGCGTAAGCTTTCAGTATTGTATTCGCCCATAGCAATATAGTATTATATACACAACATTCAAACCACCACTTAAATACACATGCCAGCTATCAGTGAAACTGGAAAGAGTGGAACAATATTTATCATTCTAAGCCAATCAAATACCTTATAGGAAATTAACAACATGATAAAAAAAAGGATTTATATACACATATATAGTGTGTACACATATAACGGTCAAATAGGAAAAATTACGCTTGTAATTTCAAAGTGAAGGCGAATAGACCCTATACTTAAAATGACTCTTTTTTTTTTACTTCTTGGACAACCAACCGATCATAGTCTTCAAAAGATGAGTGAGTTATCTTAGCACTTTCCGGATCCCTCGCTGTAAAGTCTATGGGTTTTTTGAATGGGTTTTTGCTAAATCGCCTGAAATAAGGTCTGTGGTGAACAAAGCCTCTAGATATGTTCACGTTTTGATCTATGACATAAAACACACCAGTTATAACCTGCTTGTTTTTTTTAACCATTAATCACTGTTAAAAAAAGGACAACACTTAAGGTGTTTTGGGGTCATTTTGATTGCAAAATGCAGTGATTGCATAAGGAAATATAATTTTTTTATATGGAAAACTATATATCATTTTTTAAATTCACTTCTCAACTAATCATTTATGCTGTTTTTTTTTTTTAAGTTTTCTACCTATTTACTGCACAATTACATAACTAGGCCATAAATTGGCACATGAAAAATGATTTTTTTAAAGAAAAAAACACTTAAATTATGATGCTAATTAAATCTAAACAGTTTTTGGACATTGCTCAATGTGTTAGGGATAGAATACTACCATCTGGCGGTTAGTCGAAAAACAGTTTTTCTTATAGTTAAGGAATTCAAGTAAAATGACCACATCTGTCCAATAGAGGTCCATAGAGACTCATTCATTTTCACTTCATTTTTCTCTGATGCTTCAAATTCTCCTCACAACTCTGATATATATATATATATATATATATATATATATATATGTATATATATATATATATATATATATATATATATATATATATGAAGAGTTCAGATGCAAAAGCCTCTAAACTGCCATTTGAAATTTTCTTCTAGAATGACCATTTTATCAAGCTTGCATATGTAAGTTCAGTAATTTCACTTAAATGACAATTAATAGGTAATCTTCATTGCTATTTATGTGAAATTGCTGAACTTAAATATACAAGCTTGATAAAAATGGTAATTTTAGAAGAAAAATTCAAATGGCATTTAGAAGCTTTTGCATCTGAACTCTTCATATATATATATATATATATATATATATATATATATATATATATATATATATATATATATATATAGTGAATTGCATGAAATATTTTTGTCAAAATTAGAGTTTGTTGTTGTCTGATATATTTTGAATTATTTGTTTATGCAAATTATCATACATACATTTGCATAAATATTACAAATCAGCACTATGACATGACTGTATTCACACACTTCAGTTTAGAAAATTATTTATCAAAAAATTTTTTTTTGGAACAAGACATTTTAGAACAAAATAAATTTAATAAACCAAGTAAATAAACCAATATAGTAGAAAACAACAGCACTAATAAACTGTAATGAACAGGATGCATACATGTGTGTGTTTGTGTGTGTGTGGCTGTGTGTGTGTGTGTGAGATAGAAATCTCATTCCACTTTGTGTTCATGCTCTAGGACCAAACCTTGGTTTAAATGTTGTTTTTTTTTTTAGATTTATGCCAGTTATGTTTGTTTTATTTGCCAATTTCAGTAAAAATAATCTCTGTTGCAGTCATGACGTGTGTGTGTGTATGAGATAGAAGAGATTGTTCTACTTTTATTTATGCTCTAGGACCAGACCTTGGTTTATATGTGGAACATTTCAGATTTATAATGGATTTACTTTTATTTTTTGACAACCAAAATGAAAAAAAGCATTGTTTTTCATTTTCCCATTAATTTTCAATGTGGGGTCCATTTCACCCCAAACAGCTTAAATGGTAAAAAAAATTGTTACACACCTTCAACAACCAACAACAACCAGAACAACCAAATCAAGCCCGGTTAGGGTTAGGGTCAGGGTTAGGGTTGATTTTTGTGCATGTTTGAGATGGATTATGTAGGAAAACTCAGAGTTTCATGTCCCTGAGATGAAGGGAACATTTTTAAAAAATCAAGGAAAAGTCCAGTGGGGTCATATTTACCCCAAACAGTGATTAAGGGTTAAACTTAATTGTGTCTGCTTGTGTTTTTTAAAAACTTTATATAGGCTTCAAAATGTATAAATTTTGAATTAACTTTGTAAAGATTATCTTGATAGACAAAACGTGCTAAGGGTCACAACTCTTTGTTGAACACAGATCTTATTTTTGGCGATTGTCCAAAAGTCTATGGGGAAAATGCATTGCTTTTCGATAGAGGGAAACCCAGTTGTCCAACAGAGTGATGTCATCACTTCGGCACTCTATAGGGAAGAAAAGAGCACAGCAACTTCCATTTCATGCCGACTTTAAACTGTAAGATGCTGATGTACTGTGTTTCTGTGCAGGTGAGGCTCATGACCGGGACGTTCAGGTGGTGGAGCTGCCCATTGTGGACAGTCTTCACCCAGACCCCCGTACCTTCCGCTCGCTATCCCAGAAGACCTTGCTCCCGAACTGCAGCGTACTGCACGGTGACCCGTCTCGTCTGGTGGGTGTCTCAGTTCGTCAAGTGACCTGGTTCCTAGACCTCAGGCCTGGCTGGAGGAGGAGATCCAGGAAACCTGTGTCAAACTGGGCTTTAAACACCCCATCATTGGGTCGGTACATCTCTCATCTTCTCTCAGTCTATCAGATAATCATTTTATTTTGTCTTCTCACGCACACAGTGTGTGTGTTCGTGTCTATCTGTGCCTGTGGCAGGGCGGCGTACTGGTGGGTGTTCGACTGATAAGAACACTGCGAGATAAAGATGATGACGACATGATAATGACAATGGACATGGCTCACAATCATGATGAAATTAATGAGAATAACTGAGGATTGAATGCATTGCTGACCACAGAAGCATGCATTCTCATGACAGCGCTGTGAAATATAATAACACAAATAATATAATAAAGTCAATCTACAATGAAGCATAGAGATCAGATGAATAGAGAGAGATACTAATGTGTTTTGTACATATGAAGGACTTGATTTCTGCTCAATGTTCCTGTCAGGACTGTCAGTTTAATCTGAATGCAGTTTTATTAATTAAAAATATGTAAATCATCAGTGAAGTATTGAAGTTCAGTGCGTGTGTCGTTCTTCAAATCATGTGTTTGTTGATTCTGTTGCTAGTACTTTATTTTTACTGATAAATGATCAGACTTTCAGAGCTTACCTGGCAAATATATATATATGAAGAGTTCAGATGCAAAAGCCTCTAAATGCCATTTGAAATTTTCTTCTGAAAATGATCATTTTTATCAAGCTTGTATATTTAAGTTCAGTAATTTCACTTAAATGGCAATGAAGATTACCTATTAATTGTCATTTAAGTGAAATTTCTGAACTTAAATATACAAGCTTGATAAAAATGGTCATTTTAGAAGAAAATTTCAAATGGCATTTAGAGGCTTTTGCATCTGAACTCTTCATATATATATATATACACTACCGGTCAAAAGTTTCAGGGTCTGTAAGATTTTTTATGTTTTTAAAAGAAGTCTCTTCTATCTCACCAAGGCTGCAATTTTTTGATAAAAAATACACAAAAAACACAGTAATATTGTGAAATATTATGACAATTTAAAATGACTTTTTTATGTTAATATATAATAAAATGTAATTTTACAATTGAAATTCAATTGCATTTGAATAAAAAGCCTTGGTGAGCAGAAGAGACTTCTTTTAAAAACATTATATATATATATATATATATATATATATATATATATATATATATATATATGTGTATATATATATGTGTGTGTTGTATATATTCAGGCTGTCAGATTAATCACTATTAATCGCATCCAAAATAAAACATTAATATATATGTAGGGTGCAGTGTGTATAATTATTTTTGTATATATATATATAAATATACACACATGCATATATATTAAGAAAAAAGATTATTTTAATAAATGTTTTTAAATTTATATATAAATCTATATAGAGTATATACATGAAAATATTTATTTAATATATACAAGCATGTGTGTGTATTTATATATATAAAGATAATAATCACAGTGCACCCACATACTGTTATGTAAACACAAACTTTTATTTTGGATGTGCATTAATCGTCGATTAATTGTTTGACAGCCCTTATATATATATATATATATATATATATATATATATATAAACATGAATTTCCATTGACTTGGAGTGAATTGATTTGCTTATATGAAGTAACTGGATATGTGTAGGAATAAATAGGGTTAAATAAAGAAGATTCACTGCAAAAATTATGTTCTTCCTTAGTATTTTTGTCTTGTTTTCTAGTACGAATATCAAAACAATTTATAAAGTGATTAAAGATTATAAGAAAAAAAAATTATCAAAATGATGTGACTTTAAGCTCAAACAAGAAAAAAATGCAAATAAAGTCAGAAAAAGAAACTTAATTTTAAGGATTTTTTTCTGCCCCCATTGGCAGATTTTTCTTGTTTTAAGCAAAAACCTCACTTGATTTTGATACATTTTTACAATTGCTTGGCAAGTAAATGCATCTTGATTTTAAAATGTTTAGATATTATGTACTAGAAGACAAGACTGAAATAATGAGGACGATCATCATTTTTTGCTGTGTTGCTTTGCATGAAATGTGATATAGATCATTAAAATTGACATTAATTTCCATATTTTCATGGTTAAGACTACATAAGCTCAAACAGTTTTGACTTTTATGCATTTGGCAGATGCTTTTATCCAAAGTGACTTATATTGCATTCAAGGTATACATTTGATTAGTTCTTGCTTTCCCTGGGAATTTGTCTCTGAAACGTGTCTCTGTCTTCCAGTGTCCATGTTAGACGGCGGATAAAGTTCGGGGCAAAGGCCAGCTTTCACCCCATAGAGGAGTACATGGTCCACGATGGAGGAACAGTTCAAGTACATGGCCCAGCAGGGACACCGTGGATAAAGACAGAGTGTATTCTGGCCACTGACGACCCCTCGCTGTTGCAGGAAGCAAAAACCAAGTGAGTTATGAGTCATGAAAGGGATTTCGACAAATGCTACAAAAGTGCAGAGAAAAGAGAGACCGACAACACACAAAAAACAGCGTTTGATCTCAGTCACTCTATTTTTGCTCTCTGCCAAGTTAAAAGCATCAAAGATTTCTACACACAAACACTGCCGTTCCTCACTGCATGCAGCAAAATGAAGAAATATAGATTTGACATGCTTTTATAAGCTCACATTACATTATACAAATACACACATTTCCTGTGAGAGCTGTAAATTTCACTTTATAAATGGACTTTGCATTTAAATGTATTTATAAGTTGTTATTTATTTATAATGCATTTTATTTGCAACCATATATAAATATTTTATGTATAGTTCTATAATGAAAATGTGTTTTATTTGATGAGTCATCAGTATTTTAAATGTATTATGCACTATTTTACTCTTCCATTTTGAAAATGTAAGTTTATTATTTATTTATTCATAATGTATTTGTTTTGGGTTCATTTATTTTTATTCGTAATCATATATAAATTGTTACATTTTATATATGAAGAGTTCAGATGCAAAAGCCTCTAAATGCCATTTGAAAATTTCTTCTAAAATGTTTATACAAACTTGTATATTTAAGTTCAGTAATTTCACTTACATGACAATTAATAGGTAATCTTCATTGCCATTTAAGTGAAATTACTGAACTTTAATATACAAGCTTGATAAAAATGATCATTTTAGAAGAAAATTTCTAATGGCACTTCATATAGTTATATAATGAAATGTATATATTTGAGGAGTCATCAGCTATTTTAAATGTGTTTTACGTTACTTTTTATCTCTCAAAATGTTAATTTGTCTTGTTCCGGTTGTCTACAGTGGCTGGAAGGTCATTTAGTGTTAAAGTACTGCGTAATATCTCATCTGTGGCTACATTCAAGACTCAGCTAAAACATATCTATTTAACATGGGAAATGTGACTATATGTGTCCTCTTTATGGGATTGTGTGTGTAAATGTATTGTAATGTACAATGTAAAGCGACCTTGAGCTACGGAAAGGCGCTTCATTTTAACTTCTTCATTTTAAACCTGGAAGATGAAAATAGTGTGAGGGGTCAAAAACTCCAATTTTACAATTTCTAAAAAATGTCACAACATCCCAGCTGTCATTGGACTGACATTAAACATTTAAATGTTGTTGAAATAATGTCAGTTATATAGAAACATCGAATTCAACATCAAAACAATGTTGAACACCAAATAGTTGAAGTGGTCTTGTTAATTCACTATGGATTCAACATAAAAATGTCAACAATTTTTAAATTGTACGTCAAATCAACATTATTTGTAGGGCTACAACCTCAAAATTTAACGGTTATCTCAACGGTCACCTGCGTTGATTCAACAGTGACTCGACGTTTAAAATGCCTGCTGGGATTGTCTTCAATGATGCCAACACAATTCTAAATACTGTTTAATTTCTTCTAATGCTTTTAATGTTTTCAGGTGCGCTGACTATGAGTTCATCAGTGACAACTCCATCTCTTGGTCAGGCAAGTTTACACAAGCCGTTACACAGAGAACTCCCTCAGAGGCGTCATCCTGGACATCCACTTCCTGTCGCAACTGACTTCCTGGTTTGCACCTTCTCCTCACAGGTACTCTTGTTAATCCTTAAACCAGCAGTTGTTTTGTTTTACTGGTAACACTTTACAATAAGGTTTCATTTGTTAACATTTAAAGAGGATTCATGAGGAAACTCAACCTTGATCTTTGGCATACACTCACCTAAAGGATTATTAGGGAACACCCTTTTCAATTTCTCATTAATCCAATTATCTAATAGACCAATAAATGCATTTAGGGGTATGGTCCTGGTCTAGACAATCTCCTGAACTCCAAACTGAATGTCACAATGGGAAAGAAAGGGGATTTAAGCAGTTTTGAGCGATGGCATGAGTTGTAGTATCTCTGAGTCTTCACAATCTACTTCAGTTACTGGGATTTTCACGAACAACCATTTCTAGGGTTTAAGGAAATGAGAGTGAAAAGGGAGAAAACATCCAGTATGTGGCAGTCCTGTGGGCGCAAAAATGCCTTGTTGATGCTAGAGGTCAGAGGTGAATGAGCAGACTGATTCAAGCTGATAGAAGAGCAACTTTGACTGAAATAACCACTCGTTACAACAAGAGGTATGAGCAGAGCATTTGTGAAGAAGACACAACACACACAACCTTGAGGCGGATGGGCTACAACAGCAGAAGACCCCACCGGGTACCACTCATCTCCACTACAAATAGGAAAAGGGCGACAATTTGGACAGATTGGACAGTTGAAGACTGGAAAAATTTTGCCTGGTTCTAATGAGCAGTGTGGAAATTATGCCGGCGGCCATTGCCGCCGTTATTACACTTTGGCCGTCATGCCCGTGAAAAAAAAATCATCCTCGCGGCCACAGTGGCCTGTGTGCCCTGGCCCTGTCCAAGTTACATATATAAAAACGCCAGTACGGCATGAGGGGTTGCTTTGAATTACAGCGAGCCACCCAAGAAGTCTCTGAACTTCAAATAGTTCGTGGGTTCGCGCAGGTGCAGTGTCATAATAATATCGATAATCTCACGCCTCAAACAGCAGTGCAGAAGCGCCGTAAGTCAACATCAGCACCAACAGAAGAACAACACTCAAGTAAATATTAGCATCAGCAACGCTAGCCGGAGTTGATATGATGCATTATGATTTGACTCAACACTTGAATTACCGGTATATTGAGACTTGTTAACGTTGCCAGTGCGTGACGCACGTTTCTAAGTTACTAGATTTAATGTTTTTACCTTGACAAACTATACATCATTAAAATTATATAAACTAACGTTTCATATTTGACCACTATTATATTCTGAGAAATTTATATTGACACGTTATGTCTTAATGCGTAGACGTTCCCATTCCATAAAAAACTCCTGTGCTGTCGTCATGACAGCGTTACAAAGCAAACGATTTACAAAATATGAGTCTCAGTTTACATCAGATTTATATTGACAGGATAATGTTTCTGAATTTATAGCCAAATGAGTCGATGTAATCATTATGAGCACTGTACTGATGTGCGGACGCTCTCTGAACATATAGTCCATCTTTGAACACATGAAGAAGGCGGTTTCGACAATGCAGGAAATCCCCGACCACAAACAAAGCTAACAGATCGTTACATGCACATTATGTCGTTTTAAAGACAATAAACATTTTGCAACTACTTTTGACTTTACCTGTATTCTTCAGAGCCATGTCAGGCATTTTCATAATAGATTATATGTATAATGTTATGATAATCGATAGACTTTATCATCGTTTCATTATACATAAAATATTATATTTTCTGTCTAATTTTTTTACCTTCTAGAATGTAAGGGCATCTCTCTCATTAAAAAATATGTTTTTTATTTTTATTAAAAAAGTCATAATTTATGTCTTATTCCAAATGAGATGTTATGGTATTAATCTGAATGGTAAAACCATCAAATTGTACTCAAATGGCCTTTGTGCCTGTCATGGCATGGCCTTGGTGCCCTAAAGAAAAAGAAAGGTGGAGGCCAAATGGCCTTGCCCTAAAAATACATAATTCCCACCCTGCTGATGAGTCTCGATTTCTGTTGAGACATTCTGATGGTAGAGTCAGAATTTGGCGTAAACAGAATGAGAACATGGATCCATCATGCATTGTTACCACTGTGCAGGCTGGTGGTGGTGGTGTAATGCTGTGGGGGATGTTCTTGGCACACTTTAGGCCCCTTAGTGCCAATTGGGCATCGTTTTAAATGCCACGGCCTACCTGAGCATTGTTTCTGACCATGTCCATCCCTTTATGGCCACCATGTGCCCATCCTCTGATGGCTCTACTTCCAGCAGGATAATGCACCATGTCACAAAGCTTGAATCATCTCAAATTGGTTTCTTGAACATGACGATGAGTTCACTGTACTAAAATGGCCCCACAGTCACCAGATCTCAACCCAATAGAGCATCTTTGGGATGTGGTGGAAGGGGAGCTTCGTGTCCTGGATGTGCATCCCACAAATCTCCATAAACTTTCTTCAGTTGGAAAAGAAATTAAGGTTTTTGATGAAAACTTTAGAGGATTTTTCTCCATATAATGGACTTCAATGGGGTCCAAACGGTTCAAGGTCTAAATGAGAGTTTCAGTGCAGCTTCAAAGGGCTTTAAACGACACAGACGATGAATAAGGGTCTTATCTAGCGAAACGATTGATCATTTCAAAAATTAATAAAGAAGTTTACATTTTATAAGCTCAAATGCTCGCCTTGCTCTGTTCTGTGATGCACGTTCGTGACTCTCCTGTTCGAACTCGTTCATCAAAATGAACGAATCTTTTTTGAGTCATTTTGTTCATTGAATCAACCAAATGACTCAAAAAAGATTCACATTTTTGTGATTAAAAATATGTAAAGCATAGTTTGTCGTTCTTCAAATCATGTGTTTGATGCTGTGCTACTTATTTTCACTGATAAATGACTTTTATACTGACTTTCAGACTTACCTGGCCACATATATATGTATATAAAATATTAATAAAATATAAGAAAAATAAAACATAATATTTATATATATATATATATATATATATATATATATATATATATATATATATATATATATAAATATTATGTTTATATATATATAATATTAATAAAATATAAGAAAAATATATATATATATATATATATATTTATATATATAAAGATGAAAAACACCATTAACAAAAAATCTTGTGGTTGTGTGTGTGTCAGGTGTGCCGTGTGGCTTACGAGATCATGCAGACTCTTCACCCGGACGCCTCCGCTTTCTTCCGCTCTTTGGACGACATCTACTACTTCGGATGGACAGAACGCACACAATCAGATGGCCATCTACCCACACCAACCCCGCTCGCCTGGGACGTCCCGCTGGAGCCCGGAGCGTCATCGGAGTGGCCGGAAACCACTGGGACGGATACTCCAAAGGGTCAACCGGCGAACTGGGACGCACCGGCCTCTACCCGTCCTATAAGGTGAAGGAGAAGGTGGAGACGGTGAAGTATCCCACTTACCCCGAGGCAGACAAGCTGCTGAGCTCATAGAACGACTGAGATTAATAATCACGAGCACCGGGACGGATGAACTCGCCATGCCGAGGATCGCCGGATGGACACAACCTTTATTCTAACCTGACTGAGGTTTGTATAAATTGCATAAGGATCTCACAGACTGATGTGGACATCGAGAGCCTCTCAGATCAGCAGAAGCAAATGATTCAAACTGTTTGTTTTTTTATTGTTTGTTTTTTTATTATTATTCTCTTGCCTTCTTTGCCACTTCCTCTGTCCTCAAACTGGAGTGAATCTCACAGAGGATGTCAGGAATATGTTTAGGTCACATTTCATCCACAAAATCAACAGAAAAAGTAAGAACTTTTTTATTTATTTTTTACATTAAGCCTATATGAGATAATACCTCAAATGATATTATTTACCTGAAAATTAGTATTTTACAATGTGTATGTTTATTTATAACATATTTGTTTAATTTATTCACACTTAGTTTTTATTTTCACGTTATGTTAGTATTTGTTTTGCTATTTATTTTAATTTATTATTTTTTATTAAATGAGAATGAATTACAAACTCAAAACCTTCTGAGACATTAAAGCAATGCAAATTGGAGTTAAAATGCATTTATAATTAATTTTAAATGTGTTTATTTATTTATAATTACATTTGGTGCATTTATGTCTAACAAGCATATAATGAAAACATATTATTTTATTTATTTTCGCAGTGTGATAGTATTTTCCTTTTATTTATCCTGATTTATTTATTTTTATTTAAACTGTCACAAACAGTATATTATTCAAATTGCAGAGAAAATTCTTTTTTTCATACGATTTAGGGGTGAAATATGATCTGGACATTTTCTTGAAACTGGTTTTCTCATTTTTTCATCATCAGCGCTGCGCTCTTAAGTTCTCGCTCTGTCTTAAGTCTGTGTGTGTGTGTGTGTGTGTTCACACAAACTATTTGTGCTTTATTTATTGTGCATCCAGAGCGGTGCCTGAAATGAAAGGAAACGGCTTTGGAGAACTTTAATATATATAAAAAAGGAATTATTAAATAGTTGTTAAGTTCACTTAACAATTTACCCGATTATTGTCAAATGACTCATTGTTACTGAGCCCTGAATCATTAGGCACACATTTAAAAAAACTTAGCATTAGTTTTGTAGTCCAATATAATAAGACAAATGTGATCTCATTAGAGATTCATGAGTATTATTATGTAAAGTGTGACTTCTTTACAATTTCACAGATACATACATAAATGTTTTTTAAAAAAATGCACATGTACTTTACATACAAATACGTATGAACACTAATGAGATCAGCCTGGATTTAAATGGTTACAGTGTGAAGTGAACTGAATCATTCTGGGTTGGGTTGAGCATCTTTTCTTTAATAATGAGACATTAATCCCCAGGAATTGATGGTGTGTTTTGATATGGAGTAATGGGTTTCATGGAAATGTCACTGTAGATTTAAGGTGTTTGTTGTTGTTTTAGGAAACTTTAATAGTCCACCATTGTTGCGAATTTACAAACTGATGATTTTAAAATGCCAAAATGTTCTTTATAAATGGTGTCAGAACGGACTGAAGGCAAACCCAACAGTACATTCTTCCAGCTTTCATCGTTTCTTCAACTTTATTTGTCCGTTTATTTGCTGCTTTCAACTCTGAAATGAACTTGGAGTTTAACTTTCTTTTGTAATGAAGACAAATAACGTTCATTATTATGAGACTTTGTCTGCGAGATGTTTTTCACATGTCTTGTTCTAGGGCTTTGTCTTCATATAAACCCACTGATCAATTAAAGTGGAGAACTCTGATTGGCTGTTGTGTTGCTTCAGAGCTGTGGGTCTGCAGGCTTTACACCGCATTGATCAATGCTTCCTTTCATCAAAGTCCAGGCTTAATGCGCCCACATGACATTCCTGTTCAGGCCTGAGTGTGTGTGAGTAAGTGAGTGAGTGTGAGTAGTAGTGAGTGAGTGAGTGGAGTGAGTGAGTGAGTGAGTGAGTGAGTAGAGTGAGTGAGTGAAAGTACGTGTGTGATTTAATTGTGTAACTTCTATGCATCTTTAATTTTTGTCCATAATAACACATTCTTCATCCCCAGTGGCTTGTTTCCAGGTGTCAGTTTACGCCATTGTCCTGGTCCCATAACTCCTGCTATAGGTTTACTGCTCATGGTGTTTTTCACTGGATTATGACTTTGCACAGAGTTGGTAAGTTGTTCGGGCACATCAGCCTCATGTTATGTTTTCAAAAATCCCATTCACATCCAAGCATTATTTTAACTAAACTCGTCACAGATGTTTTCCGCAGAGCTGGAACTATTGAACATGGAATAATTCAGTGATTAAAAACAGACATGAGTGAATAAAGCTCTCGTTTTGCTCTGTTACCTTCAGGACACTTCGATTATAAGCCACTTAATGTGTTTGCGCTGCCCTGTGACCTTCTCTGAAGAGACTGTAGTTTGGTTAATTATTCTGTTAACTGGTCATCAGTGTCAGTATTTGCACATGCATGTCACTCCTTTCGTTTATTACACTGAGATGTTTCACAAGTTATAAGAGACTTCAGGTGCTCTTCAGTTGATCTTTACAGTATTTTAGTCATTCTGAGATAATATAACTTTCATATTCCAAATCCATATCATTTTCTGTCTTACTTTTGAAAAAAATATGTTTAAACCATTCAGTCTCTCATATTCAACAAGGTTGTATATTTGATCAAAAATACAGAAAATAGTGAAAACTTTTTTTAATTTAAAATAACTTTTTGTCTATTTGAATTGGTTTTAAAATATAATTTATTCCTGTGATTAAAACTAATTTTTCAGCATCATTACCCCAGTCTTCGGTGTCACATGATCCTTCACAAATCACTCTAAATATGAATGATTTGCTGTTTATCAATTATTATTGTTTTGTTTATCTTCTATATTCTATATTCAATGCATATTTTATTATATTTATATATTTGCTATGAAATATTCAAATGTTGATTTAAACGTGTTTTTTCATTCAGGAACGATAATTTAAACAGTAAAATATACATAAAAATAGCATAATCTTTTTCTTTGCACTATTTTCACTAAATACAGATTTATTTATAACATATAGGCTAACAATGATTCATGTATTTCTCCAATTATATGCAATAAACAGGAATAGCCTATTTATGTAGCGTAAATATGTTTTAATAAACCATAACATATATCTTTAATAATGTGACGTGCGATTTGATCAATGAATTGGAGTTTTAATTGATTCAGTTCGAGTTGATTGACAGATATAAAACTAACTGCCCTGTCTAATGGTAAGGAAGGCCTATAGAATAGATATTCATTTTGTGAATCGGTAAATATACAGCTAGTGTGTGCGTCTTTGACTAAGCTAATTACACGTGCAATGATGCTAATGCTATTGCTGTCTGAAGGTCTGTCCGTCAGCCTGTTAGAAGGTTATAGTCAATGTTTAATTCACGTAAACTACGCTGGTTAACCACCCTGTGATTTCCCAGTAATTGCGTTATTGAATTTGCCTATTAACTGTTGGTCGATGTGTGCTTCTCTGGCCGTTTCTTCTCCCTGGAGTGTGTTTTAGCGTTAGCTGTCAGCTCGCTGTGATGACCATTAGCACGCAGCTGCGGTCGCTGGAGATAACCGGTGATTTAGAGCTCGAGTCGAGTCTTATCTCGCGCACGCGCACACACACACACGCTTGCTCAAAGCCATATGTCTACGTCCACAGCCTCTGATAAAACCGCAGCCTTGTGCATGTTCCCGCCGCATGTTCATACGCTTTCCAGATGTCTGTGTTTACTAAAAACATTTGGAATCCCATTTGAAGGTTTCGCAACAGGTGCTAAGTGAGTAAAAAGATGAGCTCAAACATTGGGTTTAAAAATGTAATGAAAAAATGTAACCCAATGGCTGGGTTTGTCCATATTTGACCCAAAGTTGGGTTAAAACAACCCAGCATTTTTCCGAGTGAAGCGAGTTCTTGGAAGTTGCAGAAAGTTTTGCTGTTCAGACCTCAGGCTTCGTGAGGGATTACAGGGGTGAAGTAAATTAGACAGATAGCTGGGCGATGGATTATGTAAAGATTTATAGGCGAGAAATAGGATTTTAAACTCAATTCTATAATTAACTGGCAACCAATGTACATCTTTCAGAAGGGGAGTGACATGCAGAAAGTTGTTACATACTTTCAGCTGTATTTTGAATCACTTGCAAATGAGAAATTTGAGACTTAGATATATACCATATAGATGGAGTTGCAATAATCCAGCCTAGTCGTAATAAACTTCCACAGACTTCTCGGATAGAAACGGCTTAATTTTAGCAAGGAAGCGGAGATGAGAGAAACTAGAACTGACTATGTTTATTAAACTTGAGGGAAATGTCAAACTCCACACCCAAAAGAAGAAACAAAAGGTTGTAGATATCCAAGATTGATCTTGTTACTTTCCAGAGAAACTGACGGGCCAAAAACAGTAATCTCTGTTTTATCTGCATTCAAGTTTTTAGAAAGCCAAAATGTAACCTCATATTTCCATTCTGTAGTCCTAACAAGATGTTATCGCATTCACATCTGTCAAATGTAATTTTTTCTGTCATCAGACAAACAGAGTTCCTGTCCGGAGATATCTGATTCAGTGAAGAACATATGAAACATGTCGTATTTCTGTTCATCTTGATTTTTTTCTGTGTGAACTGCTTTATCAGAGTCTTGCAAACTTTAGTCAAATTTCATATCATACACGCCCAGAACACTTGGAATATACAGCACGTGCACATAGAATTATTCTGTGATACTTTTGGATTATATTAATTATTATATGGACGAGCCCAAGCAGGACATTTTTTAAATATCGTTAGTCTTATAGCATAACTGCCTAAGTCATATTTCAATGTCTTTGGAAAAAAAATGACTTAGGCAATTATGCTATGATTTGAAACACACCACGAGCGTCGGAGAATAGCGCGGACACGCATTTAAAACACAACGCGAGCAGGCATGTACACGCATTTAAGGCCCCGTTTACACGATGGAAAAACGCAGATATTTCTCTGCGTTTGCCCTCTCATTTACACGAAAACGCCGTTTTTATCACTGAAAACGAATATTTCTAAAAACTCCGGGCAAAGTGGAGATTTTTGAAAACGCCGGATATTTGTTGTCGTGTAAACTGGGAGAAACGGCGTTTTAGGTTCTCTCTTGTTGATTCCAGGATTCTGATTGGCTTGCATGGCTTTATCTTTAACCCCTACACTGCCGCCTTAGGTTTAGCATAGTTATGATGGCGCTCGACGGCGTATTTATGCGGGGGTGTAAACAATGTTATTTTTGAAAACGGAGAGGGGAAAATATTCGTTTTGCTAAATACCCGGCTTTGTGTAAACGTGGCCTCAAACACACTGCGATGGGGCATGTCGGAGAATAGCGCGGACACGCGTTTAAAACACAACGCGATACGGGCATGTCGAAGAATAGCGCGGACACTTTAAAACACACAGCGATCGGGCATGTCAGAGAATAGCACGGACACGGATTTAAAACACACCGCGATCGTGCATGTCGAAGAATAGCGCTGACACTTTAAAACACAACGCGATCGGGCATGTCGAAGAATAGCGCGGACACTTTAAAACACACAGCGATCGGGCATGTCAGAGAATAGCACGGACACGGATTTAAAACACACCGCGATCGGGCATGTCGAAGAATAGCGCGGACACTTTAAAACACACCGCGATCGGGCATGTCAGAGAATAGCGCGGACACGCATTTAAAACACACCGCGAGCAAGCATGTAGGAGAATAGCGCGGGCCAGGCACTGGGCCGGATTCCAGGTTAGGATGGGCCAAACCAATTGTGGGTGGGCCTTAAAAATTAAAGACGATAAATTAAAAACGTTATCCAATCACCGTTTAACCTAATAACAGTAGGCATGTTTCCATTACATATTTGCACAAAACTTTTGCGATATTTTCTAAATGTCGATAAAAAAAAACCTATTGCGAAATGACGGCGTTTCCATTAACTGATGTTATGTGACTAAAACGTCTTTTTTCCCCTCTTGCAATAGCCTAAGTCATTCCAAAAATCATGTCAACGGACGTTGGTAGGTTTATAAACTATCTAGTGCGGTGCATATAGGCTACAGTATATCCATGCACCTCACTAGACATCTAATAAAGAACTCTGTCTCGTAACGGTCAGTGTGCTTTCATTCGTTTTCCCTTATTTAACCCGTAATTTCAAACCGGTAAATGAACGGTTATTGTATTTTTAAAACGCAAAGTGGAACACCAACATTTTAATTTGTTTTTCTAAAGCCAAATTAGAACCTGGAAATGATATTTGTCCGCAGTGCTGAATGAGAAGAGCCATAACCACAGCCAAAGGGGATGTAAAGGTGAGTTATAGGCTATAATAAATGTGTGTCTGAAAAAATAAAGAGCTAAAAACATATCACCATCTCCCGGAGTCCGGATGCATCTTTAGTGAGAAATGCATTCGGCCTATACACCTTTCGGATTACAGTAATCAGAAGATATTAGCGCACCTGATTGTTTTATTTTATTTTTCAAAAGCACAACGTTTTCTTGTTATTGTAACAAATAAAAGTATTTGCGAATAATGTATTAGTATTTTCTGTATGACCAGAAATTATAGAGTATTTTAATTTGTTTCCACTGTTGATAGGAAAATGCAAATGTTAACAGCACGCCTCGCGCTTGTCTGCCATCCAGTGCGCGCTCCACACTCCGTCTTTACGCACACTTGGATATTCATCAAAATCGTTAATGTTTATTTCTGATAATCTTAGCCCTATTATTATTATTGTCCAACCTGTATTATATGAAATGTGCCCGAAAGGCTTTGTGCCTTTTTTGGATAAAAGCGTCTTCTATATGTAGCCTAATAAATGTTATAATAATGATGATAGGCCTAATTATTATTATTATTATTTGCGGGCACGGACCCCAAACATACCGCGTCTTCTAAGTCAGGTGACTTTTCACGCAGTTGCGGCTTTATTTCACGAAATTCAGATTTAATTATCTAGCAATTCTGACTCTTATTTCTCACAATTCTGAATTCTCGTAATGATAGGCTAATAATATCACAATATTTGAGATGACTAATAAAATCAAAGTTGGCCGGCTTTGTATTCACAAAAGCTGCTGAGCGTGAACTTTAGCAGAGCAACTCAACTCTTCAATTTACTCTCAAGTGCTAGTTAAGATGCAAGTAGCAAAAACATTTCATATTTCACCGTTTCTTTAGGTCATAAATGTTAAACGGATGACAATCAGGCAAACTAATAAACTTTTGTCTAATTTTGCCATTTTTAACTGAAAATAGACCTAAGTATAGAACGTGACTCGTGCAGCCTAATTCGTTTATTGTGAGGGGACAAGACACATTCACAAAGCCGTTTCATCGTAGTTTCATCGTGTTAGGCACAACAAATTTAATAATGAATTTGTAGGCTATATTGAGGATTTAATGTAGCCTAATAGCCTGCAATTTGTAGCCTGCAGTAAATTTAAGAAAATAATGCCACTGGACCATTAAAATACATGCGTGTCACCGTCGGATTTCTATACGTGAAAATTCTCGCCATCAACACAACTCATTAAACGACAAATTAGGGTGGGTGGGCCTAGGCCCGTCAATGGGCTGTGGTGGACTATTAGGCTACACTCTAAAAATGCTGGGTTATTTTAACCTTATTTTGGGTCAGATATGGACAAACCCAGCTTTTGGGTTAAATTTACAAATTGCATTTTTTTTTAAAAAAAAACGTGAGAAAAAAGTAAAAGATACTGAGTTTGATATGGGATAAAAAATAATGGGCAGTGTATAAGAAATAATCTAATCATTAATTATATTAATATTTCGTGAATTGTTGATAGGCTAGACCATTTTACAAGATGTAAACACTGGTCCAGAAACACTTCCTGTTTCAGTTTGTAACTGTTTTCTTTATTTCACATGTAAAGAAAACATCTTAAAGATGTTTATTTAACTTTTTGATTCAGTTTTAAATGTTCTGTTGGTTGTATTTTATCCCAGCTTTTATGTAGTGTTATAAAACTGAAACAGGAAGTGCTTCTGGACCAGTGTTGTTTACATCTCCTCAGTTGATTCTGTCACCTGACACTCGTTTGAATCTCTAGTGTTTGGAGATTCATCAGAAACACACCAGAACGCAAGGCTATGTTTGGTGCACTTTAAATAGAGGTAAGAAATGGTTTTAAATCCCTTATACTGCCGCCGAGCATTTTAGCTATGTTTATTTCTGTATTCTGTTGGCTATTGTAGTCCCGTGTGGCTAGCATTGGACAGCATGTAAATAAATGCATGTATAGCGATTAAATATGACTTTAGTTAAATTTTATTTTTCAGAAATTATCTGTAAAATAAAAAAATTAACTAATGTCATTATTAGTTAGGCTATTCTCACATATTAGCTATCACAGTGGCGTTCTCAGTGGCGTTTTACCGAAGCCAAGGGCATACAATCTGTCCGACAATATTATCGTAAATAAAACATTTTATTTGACACACAGTGATGTTTGTGTCTTGGCATCTCATTTTACGTGATTGGTTATTGATGAAGTGGGCATCAATGGACAGTATAGGCACAAGCTGAGTTTCGGCGACCTCCAAGTTCACGTGCAATGCAAGTGATTGTGCCAGCGCCTTATTACATTGTCTGCTATATTTGCTTCTTATTTATTAGATACAGGCAAACGGAGAAAAGAATAATTTATATTAAATGAAAATCTTTTAAAAAGAGTCTTTCTACATAACAAAATTCAATAAAGTGGTTAAAATCTTATCTTACCCCCTCAATGTCTCTAGACATTTTGCGCATCTCATGATGCATCATATCTTTCTCATGCTGCATGCTCACTTAGCCTACATAATCAATATTGCTTAAATTAAAAAAATAGCATTAGTCTATAATATTTTAAACATAAATATGATACTAAATATATTTACTTTAATGGCAACATGTAGCCTATACTGTACTACAGAGAAATTGCAAGTTTTTTTTTCCATAATGACGTCATATTTTTCAACCCAGCCCTCAGCCCCCCCGCATGAAACGGCTTTCAACTCGAAACATGTTTCGAAACGGCTTAGTTCGCTTATGCCTCGGGATGGCCCTGCTGTGAGCAAACGAGCCTGTTAGCTTGCTAGCTAACTTAACAACTGGCGCTTATGGAGATTCTCACTTCTCGAAATATGTGTGAGCACATTTTCGATTCACCATAATTTTCTGTAAAAATGGCAATATTAGAAATCTACACAGTTGATTTCTCGCTTCAAATGTTTTTAGAAGTGAATTTAGTGATGAAATAGCGTATGTAATTGTATAAAAATAAATTAGGCCTACTGTATTGACCTGCCTCTCCTTCCTCGAATGCCGAATTGAATGATGGGATATTTCTGCCATCAAGTTCACACAATTTACCAACCGAGGCATCCTCAGTAAAATGGGCGTGTCAGGAACACATCTTGTTAAGATGTGTTACCATTAAAACACAATGTCACGAGCTGCCTGTGGCAAGATGGCCGCCAGGTGCGGACGTCCACCTACCATTGGCCAGCAGCGTGGACGAGACATCTAGCCTTTATTATGGAGATGGTTGGAGGTACTCCCGGATTGGGATCCACTGCTTTAAACAATGATGTAAACCCATATTCTGCAGCGCTGGTTCACGAACCTTCAGAAGTGGCTGCCAGGTTCAGCATCTTTCAAAACTGCTGTAACAGCAACTTTAACAGTACAAGGAGTTCTTCAAACTCTGAGTTTTGTTTTAAACACACACACTGAAAGTGTGGATGTCAGATAGCAGACGGTCCCCAGACGACCCAGAGTGCTTCAGGCTCTGGCTGTATTTTCACCCGCATATAAACACCCTGTTGTGGTTGTTTGACAGCTTAATGGCTTTGTGAAGAGTTAAAGGAGTGCAGACGTCATCTACAAAATCATTTCATACAGGAAGATCCATGATGCACCTCTCTTTAGTGCGACCGCTTCTGACCAATGAGGAATGAGGAACTTGTACGAGTTCTTCACTATTGTCTGTTCTGAAATATACCTTTGGTTTAATTCAATCCTTCTCCGATGGAAACGAACGATCAGATCCTTGTGAGAATCAACCCAAACCACTGCTGTCTCTTCAGGTGTGTGTGTGTGTGTGTGCAGTGCTTTCACTGACGTCTTGTAGATTTATTCAGATTATTTTTATTTTTCTGGCACAAACTCTTGGCAGGGTAAAATTTAAATGTGCTTTAAGTCACACTTGTTATCTTCCCGGTCAGAAGTGACCAGACACCTAAAAATTAAACTTTCTCTATCCCTTTTAAAACCAATGCAATTTATTTTTGTTCAGTAATATTTTTTTCTTTTTAATTTTGTATTTTGGGATAATTTTATGTTACTTATTAATATTTATGCAGTATATATGGTCCCTTTTTGCCATTGAAAATAATAATGATAAAATAAATTCTATTAATGCAGTATTTCAGATTAATACACATACCAGACATTTTAAATCAATTTTGGAAAGTAAATACTAGCAATGACATAATGTCTGCTAGTCACAATCCAATGAGCAATTTACAGAGAATGCAGCTTCTTTTATTATGAGAGAAAATGTTCAGTTTGTTTTAGTTGGTTATTAGAATATATATTGATTTGCTTCACATTAAATGTCTTTTCAATTTCATCTCCCCTCTAGATAATAGCTAAAATGCTTTATTATTAGTCAAAATATGATTTATGTGCATCAGAGGTGTTCTTTCAATTGGATACTAATTCCATTTTCCAATTAAATTTATATATTACAGCTCATTTTTAAAGGTCGTTTTGCTAAATAGGACAGTTTGAAACTAGCTTGTCCAGAATAAATGAGTGTACGTGATAAATGCAAGTATTTATGAGCTCTGAATGACAGATAGTGTTTTAAAGCGTGACTGTGTTAAGAGACCGTTGTTAATCAATATTTTGCGTTGTAATGTACAGATTTTCTATTAGTGTGGATCATCTTCATGTAATATGGGATAAGAAATACTACACTGAAAATAAATCTAAACTTTCTGTTACACAGTATATAATATGTATGTAAGGGTCACAGTGCGAAAATAAGCTTTTTTTCTTTAAGTCTTGCATTTTCATCACAAAATTTCTTGCAGATTTTATTAATGATGATTTGAAATATGAGCCGGACATGATTCTTGTGATTCCCTTCAGCAGGGTCTCTTGGCACCTGTCATTAAATTTGACACACAGTCTGGTTATTCTTTGCAACCTGCTCAATGTAAATGTCCTAATAATGTGTTATGGTTAGGAGCTAGACTGCAGTGTCAATGAATGTCCTCACAAACGTAGATTTACAAGAGTGTGTGGGTGTTTGTATGCGTGTGTGTAACGCTGCCAGGAACAGAGATGTTCCTCAGGAGATTAATGCATGGATGCACCTTGAATTATTTAGACTGTCCTAAAAGAGACTTAACAACTGTTTCAGAGCTGAGTCCCATTAGACTCCACAAAGGGTTTTGTATGAGGGAAATATTTTGAATTATTATGAAAAGTGTTTGGATGGCTTACTGGTGCAGTGTGTGAATTTATGTGGAGTGATTGTCTAAGAATATTGAGCGTGTTTAAATAATATTTCCCGTCTTTATATAACTGTCATTTACACAGTCGTGTAAGTCAAGATGTGTAGACAGAAAGATTTTACACTGTAAACATTTATTTTTCAAAGTTATAAACATTATAAACTCTGGAAAGATGAATGTGTATTTAAAATGGAGAAGAAATGTGAAATTATTTTTGAATTTGGAGCTTTCTAGACTAAGAAAAGCCAGAATATGTGTTTTTGGCTTATGTGGATGAAAGACAACAACTCCCAGAATGCACTTGCTTTGCTTCTGCCTACTGGTAACCAACCCGATCACACTAAATGCGTCTTTATAGCATGCATGTGTATTTGTCGTGTAATACATACACTAAAGTGAGTTTTTACGTGCATATGATACGCATTGGTTGGTTAGGTTAAGTTTAGGTGTGGGGTGGGGTGCGTGTGTATTATACGTTTGGCTGAGAATTAGTGGTTTGGGGGGCGTGTGTATTATATGCAAATTAACTGCGTATCAATTGCACCAGAAAAACTGCGTCTCATGCACGTAAAAGGAAGGATCATGTGACACAGAAGACTGGAGTAATGATGCTGAAAATTCAGCTTTTTTCAGAGGAATAAATTACATTTTAATATATATTAACATAAAAAAGTCATTTTAAATTGTCATAATATTTCACAATATTACTGAAGTATTACAATATTTTTTATCAAAAAATTGCAGCCTTGGTGAGCAGAAGAGACTTCTTTTAAAAACATAAAAAATCTTACCGACCCTAAACTTTTGACCGGTAGTGTATGTATGTATGTGTGTATATATATATATATATATATATTAGGGCTGTAATCAACCAAAAGAAATCCTTAGTCGACCAAGGTCTGTGTCCTGCGTGACGATTAGTCGACTAAACAAAAAACAAAAAAAACGGATGTTTTGATTGAACATTTTTTAAACAATTGTCATAGAGCATTTATAAAACAACAACGAAAAAACATCGAAAATAAATAAAACTATAATAATAATACAATTCTTTGAAAATTAAGTGATTTGTTTAACTGCAAGTGAGGAGCTCTGTCCTTGGTCTATAGTGACGGTCACAATCGCGCACCTGATCACACTACACGCTACAAAATAATATAACTGCTATCTGCCACATAATGAAAAATCCTAACAAAGCTCTCGTTTATACAGGCTGTATTCTTCTTTACTTACAAAGCTATGGGTTAACTTTTGTCCAGCCGATCTGTTAGGCGTCTTAAAACAACAGACAAAATAGCCTAAAAAACTATCTGAAATCTAGGCTGTGTTGTAAGATAGCATATAAGTTTAATTTCGTTTTGTTACATTATTTAGGCTACTTTCAAATGAGTCAAGTGTACAGATAAAAACCTATTAAGAAAACAATCTATTGAGTCAGTATGATAAAGCCGTTAAAAGAGCTGCTCACGTCTTTTGCGCGCTCAAGTTTGATTTCAAATAGGCACGCGATGTGCGCGGCTCATAATGGAGCAACGCGGTCGCCACCGTCGCCTACCTCCACAAACATGTAGCCAGACAAAAGATTTAGATTTCTTGGACATTCTGTCGACTAAAGTAGCGTGAACTGAATGAATACAGCAAAACTCACCTACCAGTACATCCCTTACTGAGCGCGAGCAGCAGCGCAGCCAGTAGGTGCGGTTCCCGAGTGTGTTATGTGTGTGCGCTAAACTGTGGCGCAGTTACAAGAAATAGCCTAAAAGCATTTAAAGTTGGG
Source organism: Hybognathus amarus (assembly GCA_030378365.1). Lineage (NCBI taxonomy): Eukaryota > Metazoa > Chordata > Actinopteri > Cypriniformes > Leuciscidae > Hybognathus > Hybognathus amarus. The sequence goes on along the minus strand of JAQIUQ010005747.1, from coordinate 115,757 downwards.
GATAAAACATAGGCTAATTATATTTAGAATACAGTAATAAATAACTGCTTTATAAAGGAATAAATATCAGGGAGTAAATCATTGAAAATGTATTTCTATTGGCAAAAAAAAAAAAAATGCGAACTGGTCGAACCAATAAGAATTTCAGTCGACCAAGACGGCATCGACTGATTAGTCGACTAACGACTAGTTGCACCCAATATATATATATATATGTATGTATATATATATATATATATATCTGTGTGTGTGTTTTTAATGTAAGTGCCTGGTTCTCGGCCAGTGCTAACAGCTTTCCGGGTGGCGTCCATTTTTTTTCTCTAACTCAGACATGCGAAACATAATAGATTGCTTGAAGTGTGGACGTGACGTCAAATCGAGGTCCAAGTCAGTTCGTTGGCTATAATAGAACCAGCAGTAGTTAAACAACAAAGTAGTTATGGCCGGGTTGAGGACATGCAGGACAGACCCGACTACTACTGACTGTATTTTTAGCCTCTGGACAAAATGTTTGTTTTTTTTTTTCAGACAAAAAATAACTAAATCTCTTATATGAGGGGGTGAAAAGCATGGTAATTTGAAAATATGACAGGTTTCCTAGTAATACAGAGCATAATGCTAAATCCTGAACTATCCCTTTAAATCTGACAGTGATATGTAACTAAAGGTTTGAAAGGCGATGCCATAAAATAACCATTTTTGGTTCAGCTAAGAACCTTTCAGTGATCAGCTCTTGAAGAACATTTTAACAGTCTGAAGATGCAGGAAAAGGTTGTTCAGAGTATGTGGATATGGATGGTAAACTCAATCGCATATTTGGATACAGAGCTAGATATGTCTAGATCCGTCGCTTGTTTCAAGATGATTAGGGTTACGGGTTACTGCTAAACAACTCAGTGCAACAAGTTTAGACAAACACTATCATATGCAGCACTTCTATTGAATGTGTCCGAGTATATCAGTGTGTTTGTTCCTCTCTGTCTCTGCTTGCTCGACCGCTCTCTCTCACATCCTTTAGCTCTTTTATTTTATCTGTTTTTTACTGTGGCGTTCACATTTGCTGAGCTTGCGGAGTGTCTGTAAGTGCTGATACAGGCCTTCCTCTTACAGTATGTGAACTGCTGACTTTACTGAGTTTCCTCAATCCCACTGGTGTCTGATGAGAGAGAGAGAGAGAGAGAGAGAGAGAGAGAGAGAGAGAGAGAGAGAGAGAGAGGACTATTTCTAAAACAGACCCGGCTATCAAATGAGCCCACGCACATGAAAGAAAGCACAATATCTCGAGGTCTTCTGGCTGACAGACGAACACATGTTGAACATGTAGTTGCGTTAAAATAATTTAATCTTATCTTGTCTTATCCAGACATTTGTCTATCAGCTAAATCACAAATTGCGGCATATTCTGGCCAAAAACCATCACAGAGATGCTCAACATAGTTTCACAGTTTTAGTTTTCATTTAGCATTGGGTAAAGTAATAATAGTGCTGATTATTGAGTAAATTAATGTGTTAATTACCATAATTAGTCAAAGCTATGCACTTCAACTTCCAGTTGTCTGCTTTAATGAATCATTAGCTAATGATTTGCAAAGGTATCATTATGTTATGACTTTACTTGATGGGGCACATCATTATTAACTAGTCATTTAGTAATTGTAGTCATTTGCACATGAATTTGCACTAACAATGAAGTAATTAATCATGCATTAATGCATATTAGTGTACCTGTCATATTATCTGGAAGTTGAAATACAAGGCTTTGGCTCATTCTGGTAATAAACATATTAATTAACACTATTAGTTATTAAAAATGAGTTATTATGGAATTAATCCACAATTACATATTTAATTAATAACAATTCATGTATGAACTAATACATTAACCTTACAGACTCTTAATTAGTTCCTAATGTGGTAATCATTAATGAATAGCTTAGATAATCATTAGTTACACATTAATTCAGTATTATCTGTGCATTAGTTAAGCATGAATTAATGCTTATTAGTGCACCCGTATTAGTACCCGAATATGCAGATGTTTATTTGCTGGTATGTTGCTTAAGCTAAACTCAGGAAATGCCACAAAACTTGCAAATCTATCAAATTCAATGACTGGTTCTTCCAATGGTTGGTTTGCATTAGTTCTCTTTCAGCTCTTCAGAAATCGGGAGAAATATGAGTCTCATAATCTGAAATCAAGACATTGTTAGGAGTATTGGTAGTGTAGACAGCATGTCAATATTTGGACTCATCGCCAAAAATCCGAAAATTCTCTTGATATCTTAAAAGTATATGTACTTTCCCAGTGAATAATGAATAAGTATGCAAACTGTGATGCAGACATGGTTTTGACGCTCATCTCGACAGTACGCCGCTGTCTTCTCGTCTACAACAGACCACCAGAAAAGAAAGAAGAAAGATGTGCATTTTTGATCCAAGCTCAGAATGATTTGCACGTAATCTTAAACTTCCTTGTGAAGGGATTTGGGATGGAGTTGCGTTACTTTCAGACAGGATTGTCATTCGTGGGTTTGACTTTGAAGTTCTGATGGTCTACAGAAAACGAGGATGAAACGAGTTATGATGCTCAGAATAAAGTCTAAAACTGAGTGCAAATAAAACGCTGGTTGCTCACTCTTTTCAGAGGACGTACATCATGGATGGCATTATTACTTCTGACATTAAAGGACAGATGCAGGTGGGCATCAAGATCAAAGCTTCATATCTGGACCAGATTGAGTCAGAATGATCTGCTATCAGAGCTCAAAGCCCGTCCATGAAAAAGGACAGAAGAAGGGCAGCGTTCAATCAAAGAGAAACTCAGATACGATTCTCTTATATTGTTGTCCGTTTAATACAATATGCAAATGGTTACCATATCTTGAGGTGACAAGAGTGATAAATAAATTGATCAAAAGAGGTGAGAGTAAAGGCATCTAAAATGATATAAAATATTTCCATTTCAAATAAATGCTGTTCTTTTGAACATTTTATTCATCAAAGAAATCTGTATCATGGTTTATAAAGCACAACTAGACTTTGAGGATTCTTCCCATTGATCCGAGTTCCTTCCATTACCAAAACCTTTTCATTACAAGAGTTGCTATTGTCTTCTAAGTGGTTGCAAAGGCATTGTTATACACATTTGCATTTATTTATTTACAAGACACTTTTATCCAAACTCAAAGCAACTTACTAATAAGAAGCAGAAGTACAGTTAAAGCAGCTGTGCATGTTGCTAAGGTTTCTGTATAAACTTTGGGATTTTTTTCTATCCAAGCTTTTATGTTATTTTTCAGCTAACTTCAGAAGCAATTATCCAATTTATTTTTAACATATAAGCTGCATGACTCGTCTGCTTATTATTGTTATTCAGCTGTATAAAACCGGTCCATTTGCTGCTTGATATTGCCAATTTATTATCATAATCATATCGTAAAGATAAAGGTTCTTTATTGATGGTTCGAACCCTTTCCACTGGACAAAAGTTTCTTTAAAAATAACTCAATTTAATTAAGGACAAGATTTCCAGTAAATATCTGTTGCCACATAAAAACTAATTCATGCAATGAAATATAATTGAGTTGGTCCAACTTAATTTGATCAAAAAGCTCATTTTCAGACACATTTCAGAAGGTCCTCTAAATGTCCACCATAACTGAACATTAAACATTAACTAACATCTTTCCATTTACTGAAAACATTTTTAACATTAATTCATTAATTTAGTCCCTTGCAAAGCATTAAATCCGATCAAAAAATGATTCATGTAGTTGTAACAAAAATTAATTAATTAAAGTTTAAATAAATTAGGCCGATTGAACACAATAACATTAATTTCTGAATAAATGTTCAAAAAATTGTGTTACTTTAGCTCATTTTAATTATTGACGCGCAGAAGGCATTCTTCTTTCTTAAATCAAACTAAATTAAGTTGATCAAGCTTAAATAAATTTCATAGATGAGACTATTTAAATATTTTATGTTAGACTCATTAAATATAAATATACACCTAATTAGATGTTTAAGTAAAGTGAACGAACAGCGCAGCGTTTCTGTGTTGTACGTCAGAAGTTAACGTAGGCTCACTATTGGCTGACGCTGGTCATGTGTGTGATGCTGGCCAATAGCGAGCCTGCGTGTGACGTACAACACTCACTCGAGGCCCACAGAGAAGGAAACGAATAGTTGAATAAAAGCGTTATTTTTGTTTTGTTTTTGTGCATCTCATCACTTGATAAATAAACACATCTTTTTCCAGTCATTTGATTGATTCAGCGAATAAAATGAATGAAATGACACAAAAAAAGATTTGTTCATTTCGATGAATGAGTTCGAACATGAGTCATCACACATTTGAGCTTATAAAACTTAAACTTTTAAATTTATTTTTTAAATGACCACTCATTTCGCTAGATAAGACCCTTATTCATCGTCTGCTGTCGTTTAAAGCCCTTTGAAGCTGCACTGAAACTGTCTTTTGGACCTTGAACCGTTTGGACCCCATTGAAGTCCATTATATGGAGAAAATCATCAAAAACCTTAATTTCTTTTCGACTGAAGAAAGAAAGACATGGACATCTTGGATGACAGTAAATTATCAGCAAAAGTTTTTTTTAAAGTGAACTATTCCTTTAAGGTGGATAAAAAGGAACTGGTGAGAAATCTTCAGTTCTTCTCCCAACCTAAATAATGTCACATAAGACGAGCCATTAGAGCGAGAGCTTTAGGTCGGATAGAGAGGGAAAGCGACACCTCTGAGAGCCTGTTTCCATCCATCATCAGCCGCTGTCGGTCAAACACCCCATTCGCTCGCCCGGATCCATCACTCACTGCGGACGGGAAAATCACAGCTGAGAGAGATTGCTGGGAGACTTCACATCTCCTATCAGAAATTATTTCTGATTTATTTCTAATAAATCTCAATTACTAGCACCGCACGTGCAGGAAAGGCCCGAAGAAAACTTCAGGAAGCTTCAAACGATCTCCGATCACGGATGGAGGATTGATAGCGCACGGAGACTGTGGAAGGGCGACAGCATTGATTATGGCTCAGGGCTCGGCACAAGAACAATGTAATCACAGCACAACCTCGAACTGAGAGACTGTCACACACGATAGATGATGCCAAACCCAAAGACCTGCTGTGAGGGGAATTTATGCACGAGTGACACGTTTACTGGCTGCTAATTAGGGATGTCCATTTTGACAAAGAGTAGTTTTGCATTAGCCAACGGATTGCCCCAATGACTAACTTAAGGGAGTGATGAATTCACTGATATGCAATAAAGTTAGTTAAATAATCGTGTTGAACAGGAGAATGTGGTAAAAAAAAAAGCATTGCCCATGATGCTGTACAGAGAATTCGACCAATCCAGAGAGCAGAAACGAGCAAAACGCACTAATAGATCTCTTAGCTCCTCAGTAAGTCACTTCAACTTAAATCTCATTAAACTTAGATTGAACCTTGCAAGTATAACAAAAGTTGAAAATTGCTCACCTTATTTTGATGTTAAAGCAATATAAAACTATATATTGCAATATCGAATGGATCATATAATTTTTACAGTTTAAATATTTAAATATGCATATCTTGTAATAATTTTTACAGTCTCTATCGTTTTTTATTTGATTATGCTGTTTGTGGGATTGTAGATATTCCCTCACTAAAGCCATTAAGTACACAGTCGTGTAACCTTGTAATTTTGTTTGATTTTCAAATAATTTTTGCTTCGAATAATTTGCTTTGAATGTTATTGTTTTTTTTTAAACCCTACGGGACTGCTGAAAAAGTGGGCGAGCACATCTCTCTCTCTCTCTTTCAAAATGTATTCATATTTACAATATACAATTCATTTTTGCCAGTGAAAATTGGATTTTTTCTGTATAGTTAAAAAAGGGTTAAAGAGAATTAACAAATCACAGATTCTTGGTTTTATTAAAATGTATAAAATCTCGCAAATTCTGGATTTGGGGCTGTTTTGTAATGCACAACCCTGGTGAGTAAATGATAAAATACTGTAATTTGTATTGTTTGGTAAAGTAATGGGATTGAAATAAATCAAATGCAACATGTGACATTTTGGTAGTGTAGTGCAAGTCGGCGATAGTGGTTCCCATTTGTGTGTGTGTGTGTAATGATATTTCTACGAGGATATAAGGACATTTGTAGGACGTCTGTAGGATGTTCTTATATGCAATCCGAGGTCTGTCATCGAGTGATGAACACACTGCAGAATGAAAACTGGAGGCTGTGTTCACACACACACACAACACCTCTTAACCCTGTAACTCACGACCTCCAGCTGCATGTTGCTTTATTTTTAACACAATAGCATTGGGGCGCAATCTTCCTGACCACAAAGAGAGGAGAAAATTCACTATAAATGTTTAAAAAAAAACCTAGTATGACCTTCCATCTTTTGAGGAATGATGCTGAATATTTACTGGAAATATGAAGACGTTCCAGTTGAAAGTCGCCTATAGCTGATTCATTTGCAAATAACAATCCTCCTGTCATTCGGTATGTTTCATTGGGTGTTAAAACACTTTTTTCTCTTTCATTCAATGGGATTATGATTTTTTTTCCCTGGTGGTTGAAAAAAAATCCCACCGATTTGGTTCCCAAGCCATTTGAGATGTGATGCGCGTGTGTGTCTTTCAACTTTTAACGAACACTTCATCTGCTTCTGATCGTACCAGCTCATGTAAAATATTCAACAAACCGCAGCACTTTGGATCACTAAGAACATCATAATTTGTCCATCTTCACTTACCATCTGTGTATATTCATAAGTAAATGTGATTTCTGTAGCATCAAATGATAGTTTCATCTTCCCATGTCAATCCTTGGATCTTGGTCAAAAGAAGTGTGTCATGAGACTAGAAGTGTGTCACTGAGCTTTTCTATTTTTTTCTTTTTTTGATGCTTTTCCAGAAAGCCTTATTTTATTATGCAAGCTCCAGTCTCATAATAAATAAAACAAAATCCCATCAGGGATTTTATGTTCATGGGAATTTACAAAGCAAGAGCTTCAGCTCATATTCAGCTCATTTGAATAAAGGTAAAAAGTGCAAAGAATTTCTGTTAATTGGAAAAAACCCAGTTTCAGGAGATCTGTTCTTCACAAACACATTCGCTGCCACAGGAAGAAGAATAGTGGTGTTAAATAAGTTATTTGGGGTGCTTTGCAAAGAAGTACAAAGATGTCGTTTGGACACCTGACTGCGTCTGAATTAGTCTGTCCAGTGTGACTCAACAGCAAGACTCGAAACACCAGGGTCTGAACTGAGTTCAATTCATTGTATTTTAACCCTCTGGGGTTGTTCGTTTAACCCAGGGAGGATTCATATTTAAAAAAAAAATCATAATTTTTTTCTACTTGTTTTTTATATATTTTTTTTCTTTTCTTTTTTGGTGTTTTGAGAATTTTATGATTTATAATTAATATTTATGCAATCATCTATGACCTATTTTTTCCCATTGAACATAATAGAAATTTTTTATTTTCATTTTTTTCTTCAATTTTTTTTATCAAAGCTGTATTACATTTTTAGAGCGAAGCCTAGGCCTCATGAAAGCAATTTTTGAAAAAAGATAGATGTCATCTGGTAGACACACTGAGCATTTTTATCACGCAATAGCACATTTTTACCACTATAGTGGATTTACAGTACAACTCTCTGGAGAAAGGCTTGGGGATTCTAGTGATTTTTGCAAATATATACCAATTTTTTTTAGTTTGTTGATTTTTAAAATATAAAAACATATTGTGTGTGTGTGGCTGTGTCTGTTTTGCACTCTTGATGGTTTATAGATTCTCAAATACTATTTTTGTCTTGTTTTTTGTTTGTTTAGATGATTTAGATGGTAATTTGTAGTGCCAGTTTTAATTTATTATACAATCAAATCTGAACATTGCATTGGAAAGAGAACAAATGGAAAGCATTTTGTTACCCAATGTTTAATTCTAACTTAATAAAAATGCAATTCTTTCAGTTTTCATATTGTTGACAATTTTACATTCATTTCCTATGGGGGTCCATTTGAACCCGAAGGTCCTGAGTGACTATATTTTTACAACCACTTAGACTGTTCACATCCTGTCCCCAATTTGTTTGTGTTCACATACCTAATACCATAAAAGTCACCTAGTTTTCGTAACATTCCGAATGAAGCTGTAATTTTTAAAAATTCAAAACAGATTTATATAATCTGAATTTATGAGTGTATAAAAGTGTGTGTGTGTGGCTGTGTCTGTTTTGCACTCTTGATGTTTTATAGATTCACCCCTTCACTGTTGTGTGCTTTTTTTATGGATTGTGGCTGATTTGTAGATTGTACGCACCAAAAAACTCAGTTTTTTCACATTTTTGCCAATTTCCCATTCATTTCCTATGGGGGTCCATTTGGACCCGAACACCCCAAGTGTGACACCCAACTATTTTTTTACAACCACTTAGACAGTTCACATCCTGTCCCCAATTTTTTGGGTGTTCATATACCAAATACCAACAAAGTCATCAAATTTCGGACCATTCTGAAGAAGCTGTGATTTTTTTAAAAAATTTATTTGAATGCGTCGGGTCCATTTGGGCCGAAAACCCCAGAGGGTTAAATAGGCATAAAGGAAGAATTAGGCAGCATTAGTAAACGGACTCACAACTGAAAAATACTTTTAAAGCATTTATTATATGTTATAATATGTCATAAACATCGTACGAGCAGAGACACTGCTTTATGGCAATCCTTCAGTCACTATTATGTTTTTGCGCTCTGCATTTTCTTTCTCTTCGAGGCATCGACAACACATGACATAGGTAAACACACATGCTAGAGTTAAATCCGCCTTAACATTCTGGTCCCACTTCTGATGCTACAATGCTAACTTCGCAGATAGCAAACTGACATCGAAACAGCGTTGATCTGGCATTGTTTTGCTCATCGAATTAACGAACTTGAACCAACGTCAGACGCGCCATTCTTCAAAACTAATGCTGCGTCCCAATTCGCATACTATCCGTCCTAAATAGTATTCGAAAATAGAATTAGTGTGTCCCAAACCGTAGTATGTTGAAATGAGTGTTTCAAAGATACCCGGATGGTCTACTATTTCCGGTCAGAATCCGAAGTGTAGATCGGTGCACACTCTAACGGCTGATATTGCCCACAAACCATTGCGCGGTGGACGAGGATTCGGTTAGAACTACAAACACGAGTAAAAAGTGTTAAAAAACTACAGACACGGAGGGCGCGCGAGTCCCTGCTGGTCCCGCGGCTGTGTAGAGAGGTTTAGATAAACAGGTTTGAGTGATTAATTATCAGTATCTAACCTGACGAAAATGAATTTATTCAATGTTGTCCACATTATATTGCATATGCAGCAGCTTTATGAACTTTTGTAAAGTACCCGTTTAGTCATTACTTTTTAAATGCATCATTATATTCAAATTGCAAACACGAGGAGAGTCTCTGCATGAAAGACCCACGACTGGCAGATGATGAACGTGCTCTGAAACGGTAGGAAATCAAAATAGATAGAATCTGTCTATGGATAGAATGGAGGATTTTAACTGTGACGAGATGATTGACAGGGCAGTTTATGGTGACAGGATGCACGCATCAGGCAGCACGCGACAGAGCTGTCCGTTAAAGATGACGTGATAGTATGTCCCAAAGCTTGCCTACTCTTTTTGCTGCATACTCAAAAGTATATACTTTTTCTTCACAAAAAAAGTACATACTTTTAGGGCGTAGTATAAGTAGGCGAATTGGGCACGCAGCATAACTGAAAATCGACGCAATTGGTTTGAATTCCTGAACATTGAAAATGATGTTGATTTTCCGTTCGTTTTGAAGAATGGCGCGTCTGACGTTGTGTTCAACGTTAATTCGAATGAGCGAAACAATGCCAGATCAACGTTGTTTCCATGTTGATTCAAAGTCAGTTTGCTATCTGGGTCTGGTTGTAATCAGTCCTTCACTGACCAATCAGCGTTCATTAGCAGAATGCTAGCGTGTTATGGGCAACAACAACTCAACCAGTAAGAAATCGAAAGGACATAAGTACTCGTTCATTTCAACTTTCGACCTATAATAATAATGTTAAACTTGCAAATCTGAGATTTCTCAATGGCAATCTGGTGAAAGAGACCAATTTAGCAGTCTAGCTCCATAGACTCCCATTCATTTTGCACTCATGGGCGGCTCGCCCCAGTGGAACTCTGGTGGAACTACAACCAAAATTCGGTACAGTAGAACTTAATAGGGAGTGGCCAGGCTCTCTGTAGATGGGCTCTGCTATTTGGGTTTGTCCAATAGACCTTATGCACCAGAGAAACGTGGGTGCCGTCATCTTTAGAATATTGTTTTTGAACTTCCGTTTCTGCGGTCGCTTTGTATATTTCTATGGCATCGTTGTCGGAGTAATTAGCTGGTGAAGTGGATTTACTTAGTGTAGAGTTAACAAAAGTTATCATGAGCATTGTAATGTTTATCATAAGCATTGTAAAGCAGATGTCTTAACAAATGTCGAACAGGAATTTTTTTACGAGCAGTTCATTCATACCCATGCAAGATCGCTATGAAAATACAGACCGGAAGTCAAAAGACAACGAGCGCGACGCTGAAAGGGGCGGGGCTACATAAGGTCTATAGGAATGGTGCAGGTATGCTGTTACTTTGTAGGCCAACCGGCAGTTAGCATCACACTGGTTCCCTCGACAAAAATGCAATAGGCTTTTTGGATTATCGCTAAAAACTACCCAGATAGCAAACTGACATTGAATCAACATGGAAACATGACATCGAAACAACGTTGATCTGACATTGTTTTGCTCATCGAATTAACGTTGAACCAACGTCAAACGCGTCATTCTTTCAAAACTAATGGAAAATCAACTTGAAATCAACGTTGTTTCAACGTTATGAAAGCAAACCAATTTTCGATTTTCATTTAGCTTTGAAGAATTCCGCGTCTGACTTGGTTCAACGTTAATTCGAATGAGCAAAACAATGCCAGATCATCGTTGTTTTGATGTCATGAGAGACGTCGTTTCCACGTTGATTCAATGTCAGTTTGCTGTCTGGGTAGCTCTGTTATCAACAAGAGTTTGACACTCTTGATAATGATAATTATCACAGATGAACTCTACTTTTATGAATTTTGAAGCCTAAATGCTGTCGCCAGAAGTAAAAAGCTAAGGTAGGCTATAAACGAACTACACCACAGTCACACAAAGTCAAAATCACCATCACTAAGCTTCCGACAATTACAGCTTTTATCTAAAAACATTTTCCCAGAACGTTTGAGTTACAATAGTTTATAAGATCACAATTATAAGCATAATAATGCTGTAAAAGCAGACTGAGTTTAGCTTTTTCTCCTCGACAGACAGTCACATTTAGTCACGTGTTATGAACTGCCCTTTTCAAGAAAACAGCTTAAAAAAATCACAAGTGGGGTAATAATATTAATGTATTTTATGTTGTAGAATAAAACGTGAAAGTGTCTTGAGCATGTGTTCACCACACCTTATTTCAGCCATTCAACCAAAACCCCATTCAAAAAAAAAACAAAAAAAAAAACATTGACGTCGGGACGATGGAACCGGAAGTTAAAAAAATACTAACTCACGTCCGCTATTTGTGATTAGCACTCTTGAGAGAGCCATGTACCCTCATATCTCCCAATAAAGCCATCTCTGATTGACTGCGCAAGTTAGGATCAAAGTTAGTTAAACTGTGCATTGTTATTCAGCTACACTACGGAGTATTGAAGGAAACGCTCAGCGCCCTCTTGAGTGTGTGTGTGGTGTGTTACCGCCACGAGTGCACGTGACCGTGTGAAACGTAACCCTGTGCTTATTTAAACAGGCATTTATGTATTTGCATATTTGAATGGACACAGATAGCTGATTTACTGTATGCTGTTAGAAGGCAGAGATTGAGTCTGAGAAAACAGAAGCCCTGCCATGACTGTGAGTCAGATAGAGAGAAGGAGGTCAGATAGAGAAGAAATGACATCAGACTAGAGAACAAGACCTTTCAGAGCGGAGAGAACAACAGAAAGTGAGTCAAAGACTGAGAAAAGAAGCCATTTGTCCAGAAGAAACATGTTATTGCTCCTTCATACAGGAAACTTAATGGAGGTTTCATTTATGATTCATTCAGTGTGGAAGTATCAGATGCTTCTCCTAAAATGCCCTTGGCAAACAGTAAGAGTTATAAAGTGATAGCAGCTCAGATCATTGAATTGCTTATCTCGAGCAAATCTGAGCACAGTTGTTCTCTTCTGAAACGTTGTGAGAAGCATCTGAAGCAGGAATGCAAAAAACAAAATCATAAATGAAATAAAAAATATATTTGCAATGTGCACTGATGAATCTCTGATTTGCACAAAATGCCCTCTTGGGTGTATTATAATTTGCATAAAGTGAATTAAATGTATTAAATCAATATATTATTTTCATGACTTTCCCCAAAAAAGATACAATTCAATGTATTAATCCAGTGCATTTTGTTTTTTATTATCATGGCATGTTGCAATTCCTTAAAGCTAAAAGATCCAGACATATTAAAATGCCCAGACATTGTGTTTCAGTACTTTGAATGACATTTGCTCACACTAAATGAAGGAAAATGAGCTTAATTGTCATGAAAATAATGTTACAGAGCAACAAATCTTAAAGGTTCTTAAATAGGCTTCATTTTCTTTAGCAAAAGAATTGACTCTGGATGTTAACTCGAAATATTGCAGTTAGATATTGTCAGAATAAAAATCTTGCTTTGCATTGTTTTAATTAAAACATAACAAGAGATTGAGAAAGGTTGACTGATTTTTATTTGCATTTGTCTCGTGTAATTTGACTTGATGCAGATCCAGATCTCTATCTCCCCTGCAGCACCACAGATAATGACCTAACCTCACATCCTCATTCTCCATGTGACGGCCGTCGATCTGCACATCTGTCCATTGTCATTAATGTCACGATGAGCCGTGTGTGTGTGTGTGTGGCAGGGTTTCTTTCCCCCTGGACGCCGCTCTCGATAGAAGACGAGCACTCTGTCTCGGTCTCAGCTGGTCTGTGTTCTTCTTTAAATTGGATTAATTGAAGAAATGAGATGTTGTCTCATCCTCCACTGCTGCCCTTTCATCTTATTGGCCATTAATGGAGGTCTTCTTCTCGCACACATGCACAGTGTGTGCTTCATTTTAGGGTTTTGCTGTCGAAAACAACACAGCGTGAACAAATATAAGGAAATTATGGCATGTTTAATGCATTTGAAAACAGCAGCTGGTCTGAATGAAATCATGTTTCTTATTCAGAAAAGGGTGCGAGTAGGTTTCTGTTATTTTGAATGGGTAGGCCCAAATTAAAATATTGGTAACGCTTTACAATAAGGTTCATTAGTTAACATTATTTAACAACCTTAAGGAGTAGTTTTCAAAAAACTTTATGAACAAATCTTTTTCCGATGAATGACTCAAAAAAGATTTGTTCATTTTAATGAACAAGTTTGAACAGGAGAGTCACGAACGCGCATCACAGAACAGAGCAAGGCGAGCATTTGAGCTTATAAAACTTAAACTTTTTTATTTATTTATTAAATGAGTGATCATTTCGCTTGATAAGACCCTTATTCATCATCTGGAATCGTTTAAAGCCCTTTGAACAGTTTGTACTGAAACTGTCTTTTGGACCTTGAACCGTTTGGACCCCATTGAAGTCCATTATATGTAGAAAAATCCTGGAATGTTTTCATCAAAAACCTTAATTTCTTTTCGACTGAAGAAAGAAAGACATGGACATCTTGGATGACATGGGGTGAGTAAATTATCAGCAAAAGTGTTTTCAAAAGTGAACTACTCCTTTAAACTAATAATGATCATACTTCTACAGCATGAATTCATCTTAGTTAATATTAATTTCAACATTAACTTATACATTATTAAAAATTTAGTTAATACACTAACATTAACAAACAACCCAGCAAACACAGAACGTTCCCTAACGTTCCCGAATGGTCCCATGAGGTTTTTTTGTTTTTTTGGGAACTGAACAAAAACATTATAGGAACGTTCCATGTAGGTTATTTTTAGGTTCCATTTTTATAACGCACGGAGAATGTTCCGGGAACATTCCCTTAACCTTAAGGGAAAGTTCTATGAACGTTCTGGGAACCAAAAACTAACGTTCCCAGAACCTAAATTTGTTTGCTGGGAATGAACAGTTGTATTTTTATTAACTAACATTAATACTGTAACAGCTGTTTTGCTCATAATACATTAAACTAATGATCCTAACTGTAAAGTGTTACCAAATTATTCTCAACTAAATTAAATTGAAGGAAATCTATAGTCAGTTAAAAGAGATAATTCACCCGGAAGTGGAAAACTGTCTTCCTTTACTCAACCTCTTGTCGTTTCTGACCTGTAGTACTTACTTTACTACTTTTACAGTACTTTTGTGGTGCTTTTTGTCTTATTTGAAGCTTGACAAGCTATGGTTACTGCATGTATACTGTAAAAAGAATATATATATATATAATATATATATATATATATATATATATATATATATATATATATATATATATATATATATATATATATATATATATATATATATATATATATATAAAATTCATAACCTCTTTAATGATCCAGCTATGAAAAAGACACTGAATGACATAATGATAATGACAGACAAGAACGGTTTGACCTAAAAATATCAAAATTGAAACTACTGTGGAAACAAAGACACCTACATTTTGGATGCCCTTGAGGTAAGCTACTGTAAAACATATCAAAAATTAATTTCAAAGTGAACTATCCCTTTAAAGAGTAAATAATGACAGCTTTTTATTTTAGTGCAAACTGTCTTGAAGTAAACGGTGCAAATACTAGATGCTCAGTGCAAGAAGAAACAGTTTTCTCATGCTAGCCCGCCTCAACTGACCGGTTTGAGTTCTGCTTTAGTTTAATTAACAGGCCTGAATGGTTTTTCACACTTGTGTCTCACTCTTGCTTGTCTTTTGAATTTTTTTTCCACTTTTTGCTGCTTAGCTGGAATAAATTATAAAACTCTGTTTGGATCATCTGGTTGAAATCCCATAAATCCCAGGCGGGTGACGTGTGAATCAAGGCTCTTCCAGCAGATTATTTGCCATACCAGCGGGTCATGATGCAGCTCTGCTTCCGCTCGTGAACTGGAGACTGGTAATGAAACATCAGGGATATACTGGCATCTGCTGGACGAGACTTAGAATACAGGCTGGATAAATATTACAAAGCAGCGTTTACATTTATTCATTTAGCAGACGCTTTTTGCAAAGCGATTTGCATATGTTATGAGAACAATAGAAGCAGTTAAACTAACAATAGGACAACAATATGCAAGTGCTATGACCCTTCCTAGTTTAATTTAAAGCAATAGCCGTTTTTGTTTTACAGATCATAAAGAGTTAGTATTAATGAATCAGGTGTTGCCGAAAAATACGCGTCTTCAGCCGTTTCTTGAAAATGGTCACGGACTCTCTTTGAGATGGCACCACATGACGCCGTTCACTCGCAGAGCGCAAGTTTCTGGATGACACTTAAAGGGATAGTTCACTTTGAAATTAATTTTTGGTATGTTTTATCTTACCTCAAGGGCATCCAAGATGTAGGTGTCTTTGTTTCCACAGTAGATTCAATTTTGATATTTTTAGGTCAAACCGTTCTCGTCTGTCAGTCATATAATGCAAGTCTATGGTCACCACCTCAAAGAGCATGCACAGAGAAGTCCAAATTAAACATGATTTAATGACTCGTAAATATAAGTACACATTGATGGCCTAAGACCCGAAGCGAGTGGTTTGTGTGAGAAAACGAACAGTATTTATATGGTTTTACCTCTTGTAACGTTTGCGAGGATGCACATAAACGCACCAGGGTTCAAAAGAATCAAGCTGAGTGTGAAACAAGACTGAACGCTGCCAGGAACAAACGCTCTCGGGCTCCGACCACAGCAAACAAGCCCAGTGTAAAAGCCCTCTAACAATTTGCAATTTTGAGTAATTTTGCAAAAATTTCTTTTGAGACATTCAGATGGTAGAGTCGTAAACAGAATGAGAACATGGATCCATCATGCCTTGTTACCACTGTGCAGGCTGGTGGTGGTGGTGTAATGGTGTGGGGGTGTTTTCTTGGCACACTTTAGGCCCCTTAGTGCCAATTGGCCATCGTTTAAATGCCACGGCCTACCTGAGCATTGTTTCTGACCATGTCCATCCCTTTATGGCCACCATGTGCCCATCCTCTGATGGCTACTTCCAGCAGGATAATGCACCATGTCACAAAGCTCGAGATAGATAGATAAATAGATAATCTGCTCACCAGATTTCCGTGTTTTCATCCCAGTGTAAAACTGGACTTACACATTGTCATACAGAAGCACAAGCTGATATTCAGTGCCTGTGTGTGTGTTGTAATATTCTGCATCATTATCACTATAACACTAGTGTTTATTAATTATTAATCGTGCTTTTGTGATGGCACACTTCACTCTGAAGCGCATTGCAGCAGCGCAGTAGAGGACAGGACAGGACAGAGAGGTGTTTTACTGGAGAAACGGGTTAGAAACTGGGGCAGAAAGATATGTGTCCTCCAGAGAGATGAGGCTTTCAACTTACACTCTTAAAACTATTTATATACACATTCAACTCCAAACTAAAGCAATATATATATAGTTCAATACACTGAGGCTTTTGACTTCAGCTCACACTATCCCAAACGGGATTCGATATACACACACACTGGCCACTTTATTAGGAACACTAGTGCCGGTTTATCTTCAGAACCGCCTTAAATCCTCATGTCAGAGATTCATGAGACCGGATTATCCATGTTTTCATGTTGTTTTCACCCAATTCTGACCCGAACATCTGAATGTCACCGCAGAATCCAATACATCAGACCAGGCAACGTTTCTCCAGTCTTCTGCTTCCAGTTTTAGTGAGTCTATGTGTTTACAGCCTCAGTTTTCTGTTCTCATCTGACACCCGGTGTGTTTTTTCTGCCGCTGGAGATCTGCTTCAATGTTAGATGTGTTCAGAGATGCTCTTCTGCAGACTTCGCTTTAGATGAGTGTTACTGTTGTCTTTCTATCAGCTAAACCAGTCTGGCCGTTCTCCTCTGGTTTCTCATTTTCAGACCATCCTGTTAAAAAGGGGAACAGAAATGGGCACTTTGTTGCCATTCAAAGTTACGAATTTAACTTATGCACAAAATTTGGATAATCACATTAAACATTTTCACTTCCTGATAAACTGTAAAATATCACTAAGAAAAATAAAAGTTAAAGGCTTAGTTTACTTTTGAAAAAACTTTTTCATAAAAACTTTTTATGTCATCCAAGATGTCCATGTCATTCTTTCTTCAGTCGAAAGAAATTAAGTTTTTTTTGATAAACATTCCATATAATGGACTTCAATGGGGTCCAAACGGTTCAAGGTCCAAAAGACAGTTTCAGTGCAAACTGCAAACTGTTCAAAGGGCTCTCCTGTTCAAACTCATTCATCAAAATAAACAAATCTTTTTCCAAGTCATTTTGTTCGTTTCGTTCATTGAATTAACCAAATGACTCGGAAAAAGATTCGTTCATTTTGATGAACGAGTTCGAACAGGAGAGTCACGAACGTGCATCACAGAACAGAGCAAGGCGACCATTTGAGCTTATAAAACTTAAACTTTGTTATTAATTTTTTAAATGAACGATCGTTTCGCTTGATAAGACCCTTATTCATCGTCTGGAATCATTTAAAGCCCTTTGAACAGTTTGCAGTTTGCACTAAAACGGTCTTTTTGACCTTGAAATGTTTGGTTCCCATTGAAGTCCATTATATGGAGAAAATCCTGGAATGTTTTCATCAAAAACCTTAATTTCTTTTCGACTGAAGAAAGAAAGACATGGACATCTTGGATGACATGGGAGTGAGTAAATTATCAGCAAACATTTTTTTTTAAAGTCGGCATGAAATCAAATTTGACAAATCTTCTTTTTATATGTAATATTGTAGTGTTTATTATAAATTATTTACTTTATCCAGTGCACTTTTTAAACTGCATGTACCCGTGAAATCTTTAATCAAATACATTACCCTTCTCTCCCCCATCGGAACGACCTCTCTCTCTTTTGGTCACGTGGAATGGCAAAAGGGTGCGGCCAGATCCGATAAGGGTGCGGCTCTCGAGTGCATTGCCTTTCAGACAATCGCATTCAAATTGTTTGCAACGCCCAACCTCCAACGATTCCAATCAATTCCCGAAGGATGAAATCAAGCCCTGCCCCTACATTTTTTTCTAATTTCAGAAGCCGTTTCACTTGGACATACGTTACGACAAGGAAAAAATGACAATCTCAACTTCCGTTTCACGTCGACTTTAAAAGTGAACTACTCCTTTAAGAAACTCCATTACTGAATTTTACTGTTGGGCGTTTACCAAATATTTATTTGGGGGCAGTCGCGGCCTCGTTTCCTTTCCTCGCTTCTCAGCTCCAACCGGCATATAGGTAAAGAGTGGAAACGGATTTGTACTGGTTCTGAACATGTTTTGACTGGTTGTGTGTTTGAACACCTGTAAAACCTCAGACACCCTCACTCGTCGGATCTGAGGAACGGGCACTAAAGCAGTGGAGGAGAACAGGGACATGAAGAAAGGCAGGTTGATGGAGAGCTGAGTGTGAGCACAGCAGGAGACACTCAGGGGCCTCAGGGGCCTCACTCAAGGGCTCTTAACATGCAGCACATTTCTGAACGCAGAACAACCTTACAGCACACAGGGTCATGTGAAGAGTGTGTGTGTGCATGTATATGTGCTTTTTCTCTTCGTCTTAACAGGACTGAATGACAGCAAATGGGATGCAGAATTTTAATTCTATTTATAGTATGTGTGTGCCGGTATTTCACTTTCTGAGACCCATTAAAGGCCTGTTTGAGGGTCAATACATGTTTTTTTATGGATCAGGTTTTAATCAGGTTTAGGGTAAGAGTTGTGATGGATTAGGGTAATGAAAAGATAAGGTAAGGAGCTAGAGATTGCATTGTTAAATGAATGCCCTCACAAAGATGTGCAAGAATGAGTGTGTGTGTGTACCAAAACAGATATACACACATGCACTCAATATATATATAATGTTAATGTATTACTTTTATATTGATTAAATACAATATATATATATATATATATATATATATATATATATATATATATATATATATATATATATATATATATATATAATGAACAATGCAATATTGTTTATTTGAAAACAATGTGATGCTATAGACAAAATCTGATGGTGCTTAATCGTTTGACAGTACAGAATATAGTGTGTGTGTGTGTGTGTGATATATATATATGCAGACAATAAGGTCTGTAAAATGAGAAGCTCTTTTCCCTTCTCATATCAGACTCTGTCTGTGTGTGAACTGCCTTTCTTGCAAGAAATAAACATGTACACTTATGACTTCCAAAATTGTTCTTTAAATACTATTTAACTAAGTGCAAAATTTCCACAACATAGCATGTTTATTCTTAACTCTTTTATGTAATTGTTCATGTATGTGTGTGCGTATCGGATGAATGCAACTCGGACTGTGACTTCTTCAGTAATTCAGTAATTTCCTCTTCCTGTCATTCCAGTTCAATTTCCTGTGTGTTGCAGTCAATTCAGTTCACATTCAAGCTAATGAATTTGCCCAACCCTGAAAAGTAATCCTGTTCTCTCTCTCTCCCTTTCGCGTTTAATCCCAAAGACACTTTCTCATTAGTCATCATCTCTCTCTCTCTCTCTTGCAGTAAGTCTGTCATCAAAGTGCAGCACACATCCCACACCAGCAACAGCTGTAGATCTCCCTCTACCACAATTTTTGCTTCCACATATTACATGCAGCCGGTGACATTAAACCCCTAAAGAACTGGAATATAGCAAGGCATATGATATGGCCTACTATGAAGATCATTTTATGATACGTTTTTGCTCTTTTTGGTGCATTTCAGCATTATTTTTATTAAATGGAAAAGAGCTGTGTGAGTTTTGCCTGACACTTCTTAAAAAATATTTGAGAGAGTTATTGTACTGACTCAAATAAGTACTGAGTAATATGAATTAACTACATGTACGTGAACCACCATCCACAGTAAAATGAGTTCAGCCAAAAGTGTAATGTTTTCACGTATAATGGAGGAAGGAAAGTCACCTGAGTTTGGAACAACAGTAGCTAAATTCGTTGGGGTTTTTTTTGTTGTTTTTTTGTTGGATGAACTTAACCATTTCATATTTATTAAGCAAAGCTTGAATCATTTGCTGCGGCTTGGATCGTCTGTCCATGAGCATCTGCAGTAAGTTCTGCTGAAGTTACAGTTTTACTGCTGAGTAGAAACTTCCCTCATCCTCTCTCATGACCCTATTAGAACTGCACTCAAGTTCGACCCTCACAGACTGCGGTTTGTGATGCTCGTCATTGCATTAAAATTTGAATTCGTTGATGCTAATTCATCGTGGAAGAGCTGATGATGTTCATATTGAAGTCTGTGTTTCTCCTCCAGCCCTGAACATGTGCTTTCTTTCAACAAATGTTGAGTTAATGCAATGAAGCACTTCTAAACTATTGCTAAGATGGTCAGTGTTGTTTCTAGATGGTTTCGTGTTTGACAAACTTGTCTGAACAAGTCTAATCATTTAGAAAAAGTACACTGTGTAGGAATCCCGTTTTTGTCAAAGTACTTGTACTGTCGTAAATAAGTTGAAATTAGGTGTGGCCCCTTTAAGAGCTGTGCGCGCTGGGTTAATTCTGCTTAAAGCTTATTCTTATTCTATTTTAAGTGAAAGCCTGGACGAGTGAGACTCTTGTCTGGTTTTCTCACGTGGTCAGTTTCTCGTTTTCTTTTCCTTCGCTGTGTCCGAAATCTCCCCTCAAACCACTACTAAACCACTATTATAGCACTATACAGTGAGCTCACCACCATAATAGAAACACCACTTTCGGACACTGACTCAATCGATTCTCTACTCGATCGTCTCCCGCGCGCATTGATTACGTCATTTCTGTCGCACTTTTTAAACGCACTATCATCTGTCAGCTGGTGCCGAGCCACCTCTGGGCTAAATAGACTTTTTAAATAAATAGGCCTACATTACATAATATTCAGCTTATTTCTCCAAAATTTAAAAACTAATTTAAAGTAATTTCTGGCTGTTTCTGTTGTACGGAAGAGGATTAAGACCAAGCAATAATAAAAAATAAAAGCATCTCGAGATTAAAGTCATTTTAATGTGAGATTAAACTGATAAAATTTCGAGAAAAAAGTCAAAATACAATCTTGAGAATAAACTCTTTAAATATCGAGGAAAAAGTAGTTGTGTTTCGAGGAAAAAACTAAAATTAAATTGAATTTAACTAAAGTTAAATTTCGAGAATACAATCTTGAGAAAAACTCATTAAATATCGAGAATAAAGTCGTTATGTTTCATGATTAAAAAGTCGTTAAATTTCAGAAAAAAGTCGAAATAGAATCTTGAGAATAAACTCATTAAATATCGAGAATAAAGTCGTGTTCCGAGAAAAAACTCATAAAATTTCAGAAAAAAGTCGAAATATAATCTTGAGAATAAAGTCATTAAATATCGAGAATAAAGTCATTGTGTTTCGTGATTAAAAACTCGTTAAATTTCGAAGAAAAAAAGTTTAAATGCAATCTTGAGAATAATCTCATTAAATATCGAGAATAAAGTCATTGTGTTTCGAAAAAAAACCCGTTAAGTTTCGAGAGAAAAAAAGTCAAAATACAATCTTGAGAATAAACTCATTAAATATCGTGAATAAAGTCGTTGTGTTTCGAGAAAAAAACTCGTTAAGTTTTGAGGAAAAGTCGTAAATACAATCTTGAGAATAAAATCATTAAATATTGAGAATAAAGTCATTGTGTTTTGAGAAAAAAGGCTTGTTAAATTTCAGAAAAAAAGTCGAAATACAATCTTGAGAATAAACTCATTAAATTTCAAGAATAAAGTCATTTTTACTTATTTTAAGTCGTAAAAACGTCTTTTTACGATGAGCGCAATGCATGATGGTATGTAGGGCTTGGGTTAGTAAACATCGGTTGTACACTACTTTTCAAAATGCATCCTGGGATACATTGAGTGGACTATATAGGGTATAATAATCATCACTATACATTCGGACAGCACTACAAAATGGCGACCTCACTATAGTACACTATATAGTGAGTAGTGGGGATTTCGGACACAGCACTTGACTCATCCAAGCCTGTGGTCATGTGACGTCGTAAAGCGAATACTTTCGCCTGGCATTCTCCGGGTCACATGACCTGGTCAAAGACGGTGTGTCTTCAATCTTATATAGATGGTATTTCAAGAGGGCAGCCCTACTCAGAGCATTGATAGTGTCACGCGCTGTATATTGGCCTGAGGAGGAATCATTTGAAATAACTCATATGCGTCAACTTTTTTGGCCAAAAGTTACACGGTGTGCCTTTAAGGTATTATTTATGTCAGAGACGAGTTGTTGGGCACGCTAAAGCGCTTTGTTCAAATCACTTTTGCAATGTTTCATTTACAGCAAGGAAACAATTCCTGAGGGAGATTGAGTTTGAGAACAGCACCTCCTACTGGTGAAAAGTTATATTTTAATGATAAATCCACTCTTGACCTTTGAACTGATTGTTATAGAATCATAGTTATGCTATCTTCTGATTCTTTGTGTCATGCTTAATGTCGTGTGCCATATTAATTTCTATATAAAAAGCTAATTTTGCAGTTATTCAGCATGGTGTCATAATTGGGGTTCATGTTGGATCTACATGTGAGTTTGAATATTGTCAATCATGTCAGAGTTTGGCATTAAGTTCATTTTGCAGCTTTCAGTAGCTTTAAATGTGAATGTTTTCCCATCATAAAACTTTTATATTGTTAGTTATCAAGATGAACACATACTGGACTGCACTGTAAAAAATATTGTTGGTTTAACTTAAAAAAGTAAGTAACCTAGTTGCCTTAAAATTTTAAGTTGATTGAACTAGAAAAGGTGAGTTAATACAGAGGAAGGAGATTAATTTTAATACATTTCAGAAAACTCAAAATAATAAGTTATCTCAACTAAATAAATTATTATAAAGTTGATTTGACAAAAGAAAAATATGTTGTGATAACAAATCTTGAAAATATTTTTTTACAGTGTGGAGCAACTTGGGTTTACTTGATATCATGTTTTAGAAACGATCATATTCGATACTCACATTTTAATATGATATTAATCACTCAATCATCATTGCATTGCATTATCTGTTTTCAGACTAGTCGAGTTAAGTCACCTTTATTTATACACTTTAAGCAATTGTTTCAAAGCAGCTTTTCAGCGATAACAAGAAATTACGCATTTTGTCAAAAATCATTTGACAATGTAATTTATACGACTATATTTACTGACATATCATTTGAGACTTACTTGATATACACTATTAAATTTGGGGTAGTTCATCTATTGCATAATGCACTTTTTATATTTTTTAAATGCACAATATTTAAGGTGTCCCTAAAGTTCCACTTCAGCACAATCAAATATACTTCAGTATATCTTTAGTTGGACCTAAGCACTATTTCAGGATAACTAAAGTACAAAATTGCAGTTGTTCCAATATAGCAGACTTAATATAAATGCATTTGTAGTATATTTAGCTTATTTCAGATACATTTTAATGTATTTATTTTCCACTAGGGTTATTATTACTCAAGTCAAATTTGTATTATTATTAAGAGCATTTAAACATAATCGTAAGACATATTATTGGCAGACAACTGATAATAATATGCATGTTATGTAAGTAGTCACTGATATAAAGATCTCATTGATTTACATCACAACCAAATTGCAAATGTTTTTGCTTAGTTTGGACTCCTGAAAAAAAAGAGATGAGCTCTATATTATATCATACTATATGAGCCATACAAGCCTGCTGTATCAAATACTATGATATGCAAAAAAAGTAACATGATATTAATTCAATTAATTGTTCCTTTTTTAAAAAAATATATTATTCCGGATGTCTTTCTAGGGTTTGGGGTTGATAGAGGGAGCTTGCTCATGTTTTTCTGAATGAGTCTTCTACTATTGCGTGACTGTCTATTAGTCCTCCTTCCACTCCACTGGATTCTCCGTAGCTCAGTCCGATCCCCGCGGCACAAGATGAGGAAGACTGCCATGTGAAGGGTCATCACTGAGGCACACAAATACAACACAAACGGAGACTGACCTGTGACTACGTTTTCAGAAGTGATACATGTGGGTTTTAGTATACATCACTCTAGATTATATTAAAGTCACCATGAAATCAAAATTGATTCTTATTTTTTTATGAATGTTTATCATAAACTATTTATTCCATGCATCCCTGTCTTTTTATTTTTATTTTTTATTTATGTGCTGCTCAAATGCTGACTGTGCATTTACGTGCAATGGAAAGATGATATTTTCCACTTGCGAACTGGTATTAGTGTGTCTAAAAAGATGCAGATCCAGACCTGTTATTTAGCTAAAACTATTTTAGATTGCTTAAAGGAGTAGTTCACTTTTAAAAAAACTTTTGCTGATAATTTACTCACCCCCATGTCATCCAAGATGTCCATGTCTTTCTTTCTTCAGTCGAAAAGAAATTAAGGTTTTTGATGAAAACATTCCAGGATTTTCTCCATATAATGGACTTCAATGGGGACCAAACGGTTCAAGGTCCAAAAGAGAGTTTCAGTGCAGCTTCAAAGGGCTTTAAACAACACCAGACGATGAATAAGGGTCTTATCTAGCGAAACGATCGGCCATTTAAAAAATAAATAAAAAAGTTTAAGTTTTATAAGCACAAATGCTCGCCTTGCTCTGTTCTGTGATGAGTGTTCGTGACTCTCCTGTTCAAGCTCAATCATCAAAATGAACGAATCTTTTTGAGTCATTTGGTTGATTCAACGATCGCTTCGCTATATAAGACCCTTATTCATCGTCTGGAATCATTTAAAGCTCTTTAATGCTGTACTGAAACTCTCATTTGGACCTTGAACCGTTTGGACCCCATTGAAGTTCATTATATGGAGAAAATCCGGGAATGTTGTCATCAAAAACCTTAATTTCTTTTCAGCTGAATGAAAGAAAGACATGGACATCTTGGATGACATGGAGGTGAGTAAATTATCAGCATAAGTTTTTTTTTAAGTGAACTACTCCTTTAAGTCATCATGCTATAGCAAGAAAATGATTAATCAAAACTCAAACGGTAAATAATATGCTGTATCATGAATAGTACATATTTTCATTCAGATTCTCGCATTGCTCTCTGCCATTTTGAAAAGGTCAAAGGTTGTCTCATCTCGGCAACTCGTGCATCAGAATACACGTGCATTTTCCACGTCGGCTTGTATTTACTATAATAACCATATGAACGCACCATTAAGCAGTTTGACATGCTGGTGTGAGCTTGCAAACATGTCGCCACAATCTGCCAATATTTGCTAAATCATTTCTGAGTGGTTTTGGGTGGTTGAACATGATCATGATTATTCATGTCAGGAATGAGTTGAACACTGACGTTAATTCTCAGGGGTTTGATCAAATCAATAACTGTAGTTTGAGTCTCAAAAAAGAAAAACCTACACTAAAAAGGTAAATAAAGCAAAGACTATTGAAGTTATACAAGAAAATACTATTTTCTTGTATAAAAAAATGCATGTGTTTTCTAAAAGAAAATGAGCTTATTTCCTACACCATTTTTTTTCCTATATTTCAGTGATGTAGAGATGCGTTTCAGGAGTATGCGTTAGACCAAACATAATTCCAGTACACTAAACATCCCGGGGCGTTTGCAGGAGATGATTCGGTGAGTCAATGCTGGATCGCTTGAGTAATGAACTGATGGCTAATGTGCTCTTCCTGTGTGTTTTACTCCCTGGCCTGGTTGTGTAACCCCTCATGTGCTCGTTGCTGATGTCCAGTACATCTGTGGGGTTCTGCCATCGAGTGGAGATGTGGAGGTCAGATCACATGCAAACCTCTCTCCTATTCTCATCTGTATGCTGCTCTTCATCGTCTTCTTTTAGTGTCTTTGGTACAGATCAACTGTGTATTCTGCCACTTACGGTACAATATTGGAGTGTGTAAAATGATGGATTTATTGATCTCTCTTAATAAGAAAGCTTAGAAAGACAATGCCCCAACAACTTCCAATTGATTGTTTCTAATAGACCTTTAATACACTCTTAGAAGAAATGGTTCTATTTAGAACCAGCAATGGTTCCATCCCCCGCTTCATATATGACACCACCACCACCAGCCTGAACCGTTGATACAAGGATCCACACTGTAAAAAATAACCGTGATTTTTACGGTAAAATACTGTAAAAATGCTACAGTGCAAAACTGTTAATTGGTAAACAGAAAGTTTCCGTACTATACACGGTAAATAAATGTGAAATAATTTTACAGTAAAATACCGTTAAATGTACAGTTTTTGAAAGTGAAAAAGAACAAATCGTTGTATAATTTCCTGTGTGACACTTCACATTTTATGTATTTTTGTTGAAATAACTGGTTCCTCATAGTTTTATTGTTTTTTTTCTACACTGTAAAAAATATCCGTGATTTTAACAGTAAAAAACTGTAAAAATACTACAGTGCAAAACTGTTAATTGGTAAACAGAAAGTTTCCGTACTATACACGGTAAATAACTGTGATATAATTTTACAGTAAAATACCGTTAAATTTACAGTTTTTGAAAGTGAAAAAGAATAAATCGTTGTATAATTTACAGTGAAAAACGTAAATTGATATTCCCACAATTCCCTGTGTGACACTTCACATTTTATGTATTTTTGTTGAAATAACTATGGTTCCTCATAGTTTTATTGTTTTTTTTCTACACTGTAAAAAATATCCTTGATTTTAACAGTAAAAAACTGTAAAAATGCTACAGTGCAAAACTGTTAATTGGTAAACAGAAAGTTTCTGTACTATACACGGTAAATAACTGTGATATAATTTTACAGTAAAATACCGTTAAATTTACAGTTTTTAAAAGTGAAAAAGAATAAATCGTTGTATAATTTACAGTGAAAAACCGTAAATTGACATTCCCACAATTCCTTGTGTGACACTTCACATTTTATGTATTTTTGTTGAAATAACTATGGTTCCTCATAGTTTTATTGTTTTTTTTTTCTAATCAGTTATGTACATTAGGGTTTTATGTTACATTAAATGTTGTTAAATTAATGTTTATTGCATTTTTTTAATTGTATGTGTGTTACCATGATGGTGCTTAATGTTTGTGTGAATGACATTGTGCAGCTTCTTTAAATAAATATTGCTTTATACTAGTATTCACTTGTGATGAGCTGTGATTGCTCATGTGACTCATCACTGCTGTGATGATTGTTGGTTGTCAGTGTAATACAATGGTCTAAAACAGATATCAGTACGTCAATAAGGTGGCAAATCCACATTTTATCAGAAAATAAATTACGGATTATTACTGTAAATTTTAAGTTAAGTCTGTAAAACCATTAACATTCCTACCGTATTTTTAACGGTAAAATTCTGGCAACCACAGCTGCCGGTTTTTTACCGTAAAATTTACGGTTTATTTTTTACAGTGAGAACTCCAAAATGGTTCTATATAGAACTATTTTTTTTGTAAAAGGTTCTATTGGCCAAGTATGAAACCAGGGTTCTATATAGAACCCAGAGGAACCCTTTTTAAGAGTGTATAGAACCTTTTAGGGGTTCCAAATACGTAGCGCTGATAGAACCTTTTAAGGTTCTATATAGAACCTTTTCTTCTAAGAGTGATATGCCATTTTATTCCAGGTTTGATGAAACATGTTCTTTTCTTTCCTCCCTAAATTTCCTATAATTTGTTAAATCTGTATTTGACTTATTCCTTAGAAATATGTTTTCTTGTGCAATTGTTCTCTTCCACTTTTTGGGGGACTATCTGTATCCCATCATGACTTGCCTTTGTTTTCCCAAGAGGAATATCTAGTATGTTGCCATTATGTTTCAAACCTGAACTTTCCTTACTTTCTCAGCTCTTCTGTCACCTGACTTCATCTCTTCTCTTCTGTTTCTTCTTCGTACCGTTTCGTTCAGTCAGCATATGTAGAAATATAATCGGCCGTATGCTTAGCATCACTTCTACATAATCTGAGTGTAAAATCTGTAGGTTTAAAGCCTCTTAAATCAATTACACGGCTGAACGAAATGCCCTGCAGTGATTTGATGTTCCACGTCATTTCTTCAGTTCTTCCTCTTTGCTCAGCGAAAGCAAATAACGCTCCTCTACACACACACACACACACAGTGAGATCTGCAAGGTTTGGGCTTGCGTCTGAGGAGCGCAGGACAGTTTGACTCGTTCTCCACCGTCAAATCTGGATTCATTCAGAACAGAAGTTATTGGGATCAGATGTAATGGATTTGATGATGCTGTTTTCCTACTGGACATTCACTGAGGATGAGGATGAGGATGAAATGGATCTGGATCTAGGATGCTGGATGCATCAAAGTCTCGTTTTGCATTTGCATTGTATTGATATCTTAGTGCAAACACTGTAAAAAATTGCTGTAATTATGCAGCAGTTTGCCAGTAACTTTAGATTTAAATGTATGTTTACTGGCAACAGTTTGTTCAAAGTTAAATGAACATTTAACATTAACAAGTCTTTGTCTTTACATAATAAAAAACTATAAAATAATCTAATGCAAAGCATTCTGGGAACCAGAAATCTTAATCAATCTTTTTCAGTTTTTTTCCTTCAGATTTTGGTTCCCAGAATGCTTTGCATGATGCTGTTATTTTAGTTTTATTCTGTAAAGATAAAGACTTGTTAATGTTTAATGTTCATTTAACTTTGAACAATCTGTTGCCAGTAAATAACATCAATTTAAATCTACAGTAAGTTACTGGCAACTAGCTGCCAGGTTTACTGTAATTTACTGTAATTTCTACAGATTTTTTTACAGTGAATGTTTAGGCTGCTTAGTATTATAAATCAACTCTAAACACCCCCATCTATGAACTCAACTCCAGAAGGCATAAATACAATTGTGTGCAACGGTGCAAAGTTTTATCATGTTTATAATTTAGAGGCCTATCAAATGTGACAAAGTTGGCTTTATAGGGTTAAACACCCCCTTAACATTTCATTTGAAGCATGCAATATCTATATATACTCTAAAAAGTGACTTATGAATTGATTTCTGAATAGTGCGTGTTAAATTTTGTGGTAACACTTTACAATAAAAATAGATATAAATACTGTTTGTTTTCTCACACAAACCGCTCGTTTCGAGTCTTAGGCCATCAATGTGTACTTACATTTACGAGTCATTAAATCATGTTTAATTTGGACTTCTCTGTGCATGCTCTTTGAGGTGGTGACCATAGACCTCCATTATATGACTGACAGACAAGAACGGTTTGACCTAAAAATACTGTGGAAACAAAGACACCTCTTGGATGCCCTTGAGGTAAGATAAAACATATCAAAAATTAATTTCAAAGTGAACTATCCCTTTAAGACATTTCCTCTTGTATAGAACATTTTCTTTAAAACTGATAGGTTATATATAGAATCGAATTGAACCTTTTTCTCTAAGGCCATATCAATGGAACTCAGAACCATTCAGAAAATGCCCAGTAATGGCAGGTTTCTCAGTAAAGCGTTGCATTGACACGTAACGTGTCTTCAGACCGCGTGTGTGTGTGTGTGTTGGTCAGTGAGCGCAGCGTCCCAGTTCCCAGCGTAAAATCTGCTCATGAATAATGAATCTTGGCACAGGAAGAAGAGATTCGCTCTCTTTTTTTCCATGAGAATAAACAAGAGGAATTACACACCACAGAAGCGTGATGTCACGCTATAAATAGAAACGTGGCTTCTGCTTCAGGCTGTGATTGTATGAACAGGTCAGAGCTGCTATCATCTGCAGAATCACAGACTTACCGACTGCCTGCGTGTGTTTCAAAATGCATAAAAATGTCAGACATTACTTTTTTTTTTGAAAAACACAGACCCGAGTGGTGATTGACTCATCATTGTTTTGAGATGCTCTGTGAGTCCAGGAAAGGAATCAATAGAGCTCTTCATGAGTTAATGTAGAATATAGCCCACACATGCATTACTAGTGGCATTCAGCCACACTACAGGTGTGTGTGTGTGTGTGTGTGTGAGACTCCTGAGAGCCAGTGATTAATTTCTACTGTCATGTTTCTTGTTAATAAATCTGAGAGATGGACACTTAAAGAGGTGGTTGATTAGGATTTCACTTTTCTAACTGTAGTTAGTGTGTGTTGTTGCTTTTTGAGCATTAATAACATCCGCAAAGTTATGACGCTCAGTTAAAAGTAAAAGGGAGATATTTGCTTTTACAGAAATTGCTTTTTCACTGTAAAAAAAATCTGTAGAAATTACAGTAAATTACAGTAAACCTGGCAGCTAGTTGCCAGTAACTTACTGTAGATTTAAATTGATGTTATTTACTGGCAACAGATTGTTCAAAGTTAAATGAACATTAAACATTAACAAGTCTTTATCTTTACAGAATAAAACTAAAATAACAGCATCATGCAAAGCATTCTGGGAACCAAAATCTGAAGGAAAAAAAACTGAAAAAGATTGAAGATTTCTGGTTCCTAGAATGCTTTGCATTCGATTATTTTATAGTTTTTATTATGTAAAGACAAAGACTTGTTAATGTTAAATGTTCATTTAACTTTGAACAAACTGTTGCCAGTAAATATACACTAATTTAAATCTACAGTAAGTTACTGGCAAACTGCTGCATAATTACTGCATTTATTTTTACAGTATACAACAAATGGCTGGTAGGAACTACATTGAGCTTCTTCATGGGTTAGTGACATCACTAATCCTTAAATTTACATAAACCCCGCCCCCGGGACACGATTTATAGATGATCAAGACAATCAATGACTAAGATAACTAGACATCAGCTTCATATATTCATCAATTAACCATTCAGAAATGTTTTGTTGCATTCACACTTCTCAAAATTTGTCGCACACACACGCACACAAGCTCTTTATTTATTTTATTTATTTATTTATGCTTACAAACAAATGACAATCATAGCATACAATTCTGTTACAAAATTGCAAACATATCTGTACAATATATGACAACAATATGTACAGAGTCATCTTAACACAAGTGTGCAACTATCTAAAACAAAAGAAGAAAGAAAGAGAAAAAAATAAAAACACACACAAGCTCTTGAAGCTCCGCCCTCTGTGCCAGGAGCAGCAGCTCATTTGCATTTAAAGGTACACACACAAAAATGGTTCGTTTTTGCTCAACCTTTAAAAAGTGACAATTTTAACACGCTCATATAGTATTTTGAGCTAAAACTTCACATACACATTCTGGGGACATCAATGACTTGTTTTACCTTTTGTGAAAAGGGCATTATACCACCTGTTTAATATTCAGCAATATTATTGATCTGACTGCGCTGACACTATTGGATGAGAGCTGTACGATGACATCACTGTTTCTGCGAAGCGGCTTTATAGCGGAATTGAACTCATTTAATAATTGAACAATGCCACTAATGTCTTTTTCTGAACTCGGTTTGAATCATTATTTGTTTATCACTGTAATAGTTTAAAACAAATCTGCGCTATTTACATAAAGCTGACTTGACTTCTCAGTCGCTGAGGATCATCTCCAATTTTGCCTCCCTTTCGTCACCATCATAAAAACTGTTTTAAATCCGTGTGTATCTTAAAGCAGACAGTGTGCTGGGATAAATAGAGCCTTTATTTATACCGGTGAGTGGGGAAACTGCAGTGTTGACATTTATAGTATTTGAAAAGTCAGGCATTTTTGGACATTTCAACATCACAACGAGCTCTGTTTTACTTTGTTCACAGCGAATATTTACTCGTTTTCTTGTTGAATGTGTGGTGAGAGTAGGTTCCAGGGAGTGTTAGACCAAACAATTCAAACAAGCTCGGGTGTTTTGTAAGGAGAATTGAGAAAGTCGCTGTCGAATCTGATACTTATATTCAGAGTATAGGTTGACAGAAAGGTTGGAAAGCACAAGGACTGTTATTAACTTACTGTGTATATAATAAAATTATAAAAGTTACTATTTAACTAACTATTTATTTATATAATTATTTTGTATATATAAATACATATGCATGCATGTATATATTTAAGAATTATTTGCACGTAAATACTGTGTATATATATAAATACATTATCTAGGCCTATATTATACATAAATCTAAATATTTTATATATAAATAACACATTTTCTTAAATATATACATGCATGTGTGTGTTTTTGTATATACAAAATAATTAAACACAGCACACACACATATAATGTAAACACAAGCTTTATTTTGGATGCGATTAATCGATATTAATATTTGCACAGCCCTAAATATAATATAATATAATATAATAGTCACAGTCTGGGTTCAGTTATTTATTTATTTATTGGAAATTGAAAAGTTTATTATTATTATTATTCGATGAATCGAGAGTTATGTTTAATAGAAACCGTTTGTAACACATCATACTGTGTATTTACTGTCACTTTTGATTAATTTAATACATTCTTCTAAATAAAAGTATTAAAAACGTCTTACGGACCACACATGTAACTTAACTTAGTATGCATAATTACAGCGTGTTTTACAGAAACTCTGAAATGATGTAAACATTTGTTTGTTTTTTGCTGATTTCCCGGTTAGATATGAGCGCTGAATCGTCGCTCTGCTGCTCCTGCCTGCGCGCTTCCCTCATTCCCCCTCCAGAGTTCGATGCGCTCGGCTCTCGGCTCTGCCTGGAGTTCTCAGTGCGGCGACAGCGGTGCTGAATATGGCGTCAGACGGGATGATTTTAACAAACCACGACCACCAAATCCGGGTCGGCGTCTTGACAGGTAAAGGCCAGAATCCTTTATGTCATCGTGTGGTTTATTTTGGGGGGAAACGGCTGCATATTTCCAGCGGTTTGCCAGCGGTGCCTCTCCTTCCTAAGTGTGTGTGTGTGTATGTGTGTGTGCGTGTGCATGTGTGTGTTTGCGTGTTTCTCTGCTGGTCAACGGTGATTTAATGCCCTTTCCTCCTTCTTTGCCAGAGATTAATCTACCTGCCAACCCCCTGCACGATAAAGCAGCACAGCTTCTGGTTAATCTGTATCTTTGATGTCATTATGAAATTTCACAGGAGATTATAGTTTTATCGTGCTGAATTCTTCATTTTCGCTTGTTAAACCTTTAAAAGAGCTCAATGATCACACCACCGCGTTTCACGAGCACGTTTAGTTCAGTGAATGATGTATTATTTGCACCTGGCCGTATAGCACCGGTGATAAAGATGTGATTTACTGTCAGAGACAGTGGATGCAGTGGGCTGATATTTAGTAAGGAAGGATGGCTGTGGATCGTGGGCAGAATGCTGGTTTCCTCTCTGCATGACAGTCTTGTTAATGCAAACATGCATTCGCTGGTGATTTCCATTTGGGGTCTTTTTTTAGTGATGCTAGTCTATGACGACTGAAATGTTCTAGCAGAGGCTTTATAATATGCGATTAATCTCCTTCCTGTGTCAGCCACCGAGTTACTGAACGATGGCATTTTGTGCCTGAAATCTCCCGAATTGGCAGGATAATACAGATTTTGGAGGGGGAGGGGGTGGGGGGGACGTGAAGGCCACGGATTTTCGTGTGATGTGATAACCCTCTCATAGAAATCTGACTGCTGAAGGTGGTAATGTGCAGAGAGAGAGAGAGAGAGAGAGGAGCTCCATCCAGCACTGAGGGAAACCCCGCTTCACCTCCTCCCTCCTTACTACCGTAGAGCGGGGAAACCAGCAGCGTCTGTGTCCGCGGTTCTGAAATGCAGCGTTCACTAGATGGACGCTGTCCGCGGTGCTGAAACACACAGAGCCGCTCGATGGACGCTGTCCGCGGTTCTGAAACACACAGAGCCGCTCGATGGACGCTGTCCGCGAGTTCTGAAATGCAGCGTTCACTAGATGGACGCTGTCCGCGGTGCTGAAAACACGCAGAGCCGCTCGATGGACGCTGTCCACGGTTCTGAAACACAGAGCCGCTCGATGGACGCTGTCCGCGGTTCTGAATCGCATCTAGCGCTATTCATGCCGCTGAAATACAGTTCTCACGGGGTATTTCCCTATGTTCTGCTCTGGTAAAGATGCTTTTAGTTAGCACTGTGGACATTGAGAGGGGAAACGTCCCCCCTGTATTCAGATTAGTGGTCAATGATGTTGATTCATAAATTATTGTATTTGGTCACCAAATGTAATTACAGCCTTGCTTTTATCTGTACATTTATTACAGGGAATCTCCCATGGGAGTAACCTGGGGATATTTATTCTGCTCAGTTGCACAATGCATCAAACCTAGGTGGGTTTGAATCTACAAGCTATTGGTTAACCATGCCAAATATTTAACTACTATTTTAGAGGAAATTTACAGGGTAATCAGGGCTACTTGTATGTTCATTTATCACACTCTTTTATCCAGGGATGTAGAGGAGGACATGCTCTAAGACAGGGGTTTTCAGTGTCTGATTCTTAAAATCATGACATTATGTCCTTATATGTTTACATGAAGTTACTTATAGCAAGGGGACAATTCCCATGAAGTAACCTCAGGATACATACTATACCGGATTGTTGAGGTCAGGGTTCGAAACCATAGACTGTAAAAGATATGGACAGACAAAGCGTCTGTGATGTCACCCATAGACTCTCTGAAGAACGGGTTTGAGGCTGTTTATGGGGAGAATGGGTGGCGCCATACTGGAAAATCTTGGAAAATACAAAATACAAAAGTTTCAGAAAGGATACAGAGGTGGTATGATGTGTTGTGTCAGATCATGGCCGAGACGTCAAATTCACTCGGCGCAGCCCGTTATCAGCTGTCAATCAAAGTTAACCGCCCTTATTTGTCATACGTTTTATATCTAAATATGGTCTAAACTAGCGAGTTAGAAAATAATTCACCCCCTCACAGTTGTCAGGCACACGGAACATATTGAAGATTACAATAAAAGTCCATGGGACCAAACTGTAAACATGAATTTATGCTGTGAAAACGGAGATTTTAACATGACGTCTATGGATATTTGCTCCCTTTTGGGACCGGCCTCTAGCGGATTTGAGATGTATTGCAGTTTATCGCACTTCCGGGTAGGCTTCATCTTTCAGATTAGAATGTTGCCGCTTGGTTTCGAACATACAACCATTTGGGATCTAGGCTAGATATTTCATGGATTTTCAAGGGAAACAAGGCTGCTGGTTTATTGGACTGCATTGTTCAGAACCATCTCATTTATCAGATGCTTTTATATTGCCCTTTCAGTCCCTATGTTGTAACTTGAGGTTAAAGGATTAGTTCACTTTTGAAAAAACTTTTGCTGATAATTTACTCACCCATGTCATCCAAGATGTCCATGTCTTTCTTTCCTCAGTCGAAAAGAAATTAAGGTTTTTGATGAAAACATTCCAGGATTTTCTCCATATAATGGACTTCCATGGAACCAGACGGTCCAGCTCCAAAAGATCGTTAATAACAGTTTCAGATGCAGCTTCAAATGTCTTTAAACAACACCAGACGATGAATAAGGGTCTTATCAGTGCGAAACGATGGGTTATTTCAAAACTTATTCTAAAAATGTAACTTTTCTAAGGACAAATGGTAGCCTGAGCTCTATTCTGGAGGCGCGTGTTACGTCACGTAATACGTAATTACGTTCAAAAGGTCACGGGCGACGTAGCCGGAAGTACAGAATCAAAATCGTCCGAACATTCGTGATTTTACCTTTTAATTCCTTTTTTTTTGTAAACGCCGCTTGAGTTCAGTTTGCACGTTCAACCTATGTGTTCAACTTACTGACTCTGTACTTCCAGCTACGTCGCCGTGACCTTTTGAACGTAATTACGTATTACGTGACGTTCAAACGCGCCTCCAGAATAGAGCTAGGCTAGCATTTGTCCTTAGAAAAGTTACATTTTTGGAATAAGTTTTGAAATAACCCATCGTTTCGCATGATAAGACCCTTATTCGTCGTATGGTGTCGTTTAAAGACATTTGAAGCTGCATCTGAAACTGTTATTAACGATCTTTTGGAGCTTGGGCCGTCTGGTTCCCATGGAAGTCCATTATATGGAGAAAAATCCTGGAATGTTTTCATCAAAAACCTTAATTTCTTTCGACTGAGGAAAGAAAGATATGGACATCTTGGATGACATGGGGGTGAGTAAATTATCAGCAAAAGTTTTTTCAAAAGTGAACTAATCCTTTAAGAGTCCTGCACAAGGGCACAATGGTGGTAGTTCATACAACCTTTTGTCTACAAGCCTGATGATATTAGGTATTTTCCTACTATTGTTCTTTATTGCTCAGCCATTTATTAGTGCACTTTGGAGTAACTCGGGTTAAAGTATCCTGCTCAGTGGCAGCATGGTGATGGTTCACATGCACCTTCTAACCACTAGGTTACAGCACCACTGGTCTATTAGCCTGCATTGTCATACGCTTTCAATTTGATTTCCATGTCTGCATGGATATCCAACACCCTTATATCACCATTGTCAGTCAAGCACGTACACGAACACGCAATCATCACGCTTGTCATGCGTCAGATTACTTCTGTGACCCCCTCTACACGAGGATGACATTTGAACAGGAAGCTAGCCAATATTTGTCTTGGTAACAAATGTACCATTTCCACTTCTACTAGTGACCCTCTCTCTCTTCCTCTGTGTCTCAGAAGGCCTGTGTGTTGAGGGAAATGAAGACAGGAAGGTAAAAAGCAAGAGGAGAGAGATATCACAGTCTGTGTGTGTCATCTGACCTTTCAGAAATCTCTCTCTCCTCGCTGTTGTGTGCA
Source organism: Hybognathus amarus (assembly GCA_030378365.1). Lineage (NCBI taxonomy): Eukaryota > Metazoa > Chordata > Actinopteri > Cypriniformes > Leuciscidae > Hybognathus > Hybognathus amarus. The sequence goes on along the minus strand of JAQIUQ010005747.1, from coordinate 78,759 downwards.
GCTGTGGGATTTCACGTTGTTGAAAAGTGATTTCTCTATCTCGCCAGTCTCATCTGAGACTCTCACTTACAGGTCGTTGAAGTATCTATATTATCAACAATGTAAAGATAAATGTCTATCTGGGATCAGAGTTGAAACTGTTGACCTTTGACATCAGTCCATGTTGTTACTTCAGTCATGTGTGCCTGTGCTTGACTAATCATCCAAAGATGGAAGGCCTCATCCACATCTGCTCCATCTTCCCCAATGACAGCAGGGTCATGTGACCAGACCTGTCCCATTCTCTGGGGTTGAGAGGAGCTTTGGTTGGCATAGCAACACTGTGGAGGTTTTAGGAACCTGAGCGAGCATACAACAACTCCAAGATGTAGGATGGGGTCATAGTTTCACACCCGGACACCATAGAAAGAGCTGTTGGAGGACGCTTAACTTTCTGTTCACTTGAGTTGCATGTATTTACCGTGGACAGAATTTGACATTGAGTTTGAGTTGTATTACAGTTTTTCTCAGTCGCTTTGGTGCATTTCTCACATTTGCACAACAGTTTAGTCATTTGTCCACATCATAGTAGCAGTTTCTCATTCCTTGTACTCCGTTACCTCACTAAATACAGTAATGTGTAACTTTACTGTGGTTTTCAAATGGCTGTGCAAATAGTATATAGTGCTGTCTTGAGCATTTTCAGGTAGTGTCTCCAAGATCTGACTTTTTTGCGTTGGAAAACATTTACAGAGTAAACTGTCATAATGAAAACATGACTATCTTGTTCATAAACACTGGTGCCAGGACTTTTTATCTCAATGACACTGACACTTTCATTGACGTGAATACTTGCTTTTGAGGAATGAGCTATCTATTTTGAGCAAGTGACATGCTTTTGCAGGTTATCAACTAGGTTTTGCAGTTCGTAATAATTGTTTTTGAGAAGTGCATTAACTTTTGTGCAAATGTAAATAGTGATGTGAGAAATGCACCAAAACTGTGAGGACTATATTATCAAACTCATTTTATCTAGTGTTGTTTTTAGTATTAGTTATACTATTTTATATAGTGTTTATTATATATATATATATATATATATATATGTGTGTATATATAGTTTTCATTTTAATTTAAAATAATTTGAGTACGTGCTTTTGTCATTTTCTAGAATTTTTGTTAAATATTTACATTTAGCTTTCAGTTCCTAGATTTTAGTAATTTAGTAATTTTAGAATTTCAGCTTTAGTTGGCAATGGGAATGTTTCCAATTTTCCTTTATAGTTTTACCAATAACAATAACAATACATATATATAGTTTGACTTAACAATAACAACACTGGTCCCATCGATGGTTTGATTTGTTGAAATCATGCAGTACATTGAAAACGAATCTACTGGAGCCAAATGTAAATTAGCATGTCATTTAGTTAAGAGATTAGATTTGCTGCTATTAAGGATTACATGATAAATAAATCCAGTCGAAAGGGCTTTAATCTATTCTTACCAGTAGTTTAGGTCTAGTTTCAGTAGCAGTTTTGAAATATTTAGTGACCCCCCTTTCAGCACTGTGTCTATTTTTAGCATTTTCACCTTGATGAGTTCTGACCTAAAAATAAACTGATGTGACCTTGAGAAGGACCGACATCTTCCTGTCACTTCTACAAAACATGAGTTACTATTAAGAGGACCAACAAAAGTAGTTCAGCTCAGACAACCTTATAGATAGATGAACAAGAACAGACAGACAGGTAGACAGACAGACAGATAGAAAGATAGACAGACAGACAGACAGACAGACAGATAGACAGACAGACAGACAGGACAGACAACGACAAACAACAGACAGACAGATAGATAGACAACAGACAACAGACAGACAACAACAACAGACAGACAGACAGACAGACAAACAGACAGACAGACAGACAACAAACAGACAGAACAACAGACAACAGAACAGACAGAACAGACAACAGACAACGACAGACAAACAGACAAACATATAGACAAGACAGACACAAAGATAGACAGACAGATAGACAGATAGACAGACAGATATATAGATAGCTCAGACAGACAGACAGACAGACGACAGACAGACAGACAGGCGGGCAGCAAGCAGGCGGGGTAGCCACAGACAGACGGACAACGGACAGCGGACAGATAGATATATAGATACAATAGACAGATAGACAGACAGAATAGACAGACAAATAGATATATAGACAGATAGACAGATAGATATATAGATAGATAGACAGACAGATAGATATATAGAATATACAGACAGACAGACAGACAGACAGACAGACAAACAGACAGATATATAGATATATAGATATATAATAGACAGACAGACAGACACACAAACAGACAGATAGATATATAGATAGATAGACAGATAGACAGACAGACAGACAGATAGATGGACGGACGGACGGACAGACAGGTAAATAGATAGACAGACAGACAGACAGACAACAGACAGACAGAACAGACGACAGACAGACAGACAACAGACAGACAGACAGACAAGAACAGACAGACAGACAGACAGACAACAGATAGATAGATCAGAAGTTGATTCAAATTCATACCCATAACTTGAATAAGACCCTGATTGTTCAATTTTAAATTTCGCTCAACCTTTATTTTCCCAGTCAGATGATAAAATGTGCGATAAATCGTTGTGACAGTGACAGAGCGCTTCTGCTTTCATTTGACACAGAGCTGTCATTACACACATTACTTTCAACTCGTCACCGGCGGTTTGTATGCCTCATTAGTAAAGTGCAGTGTATTGTTGTCTAATTGTTGATACAACTGAAGTGTGTGTGCATGTGTGTGTGTTCAATCTTTCCGGCACCAATGCAGTGGTTAGTCTTATAAACACAAATGGAAACGAGAAGGAGACCATCTTTATGTGTTCACCCCAGCGACTCTCCTGAAGGCGTCCTTTAGATAGTTTTAGTCCCCTAGAGCTGTGATTTTATAGATCCAGATCACCGTTCTGCATGTCGCTGCGCTGGAGTCTGTCTGAACCCTGTTTCCTTCCACAGCAGGACCATTGAAATTCAGTCACTGAACTGAACGCCAGTGAGGAAACTCTCTGCGGCAGACAGCACACTCTCTCTCTCTCTCTCTCTCTCTCATTCTTTCTCGCTCCTTAGATCTAGTGATATCTGGATTGTGTGGGCGGCGTTACCAATCTCACATGTGTATCAAAGAGACATGCATCGGCCACATTTACACGAGCGGCTAAATTTCAGACGCCTGATAAAGTCATAAATAGGAATAAGACACAGCACAATCCACAGTGGTTATTGAGCAGGACCAGATTTCAACACATCATTATCATAGAATCATCATATCATATATGAATCATTTTATCATATCATATACAATGCCTGGAGAGAGCTAACCATTAACATCTCACCAAGTTTTTGTTTGTCAATCGCCTGATTGTAAATGTCATGTGACTAATGACTAAAGAGATTTGCATTGAATTGCATTGTTGCAGTTTGCTGGATTAAAAATAGCAATGTTGCAGATCAAGAATGCTATTATAAATCAATACATAGGAATGAAGTAACAGTGCATTCTCTTTTTCATCTGTCACCTGGATGTGTGTGTGTGTGTGTGCATTTTTATCCGCTTTTACCAATGACACAAGTCTGCGTCATTCCTTCCTAAGGAATTGTGGTCTGACACATTATGTAATGCAATAATGCACGAGTGGCTTCATTCACACACATCTGTACTTGACCTTGTTTTGTTTCATAATTGATGATCTTTGCAACATTATTGAACTTGAACTGAATCTAAATTGAGCTGAAATAATGTCACCATAGTCTAATATAGAGCTGCTATACAGCTGAAATTGAATTTGTTTAGAAATGGATGAATTTCAACATCGAAATTGAAATTAAAAATGACACTACACTCATAGAAAAAAGGGTTCTATTATGTATCATAGGGTTCTTTACTTCGACTGCAAAGGACCTTTTATGCAAAAAAATGATGATAATGACTAGAAAGAACCCTTTTGGCACAAAGGTTATTTATAGGCTATTATTCATTCATATATTACATTATTCTGCAACATTTTGCAGTTGTATTTAAAATATTGTTTATTAAACTGTTGTAGTAACTTAATATCCCATTTTAATCATGCTGATTTTTGAAGGATAAAAACTGAAATGGCACTCTTCGTGTGATATTGATCAATTACATTTTTTAACCACCATATCTTGAATTTTGTGATAATTCATGCATTGCATTTTAGGGGTTCCAAATACGTAGCGCTTTAGAACCTTTTAAGGTTCTATATAGAACAGTGTATTGCCTCCCATTGAACTGCTTTACAGCTGAAATTTTCAGCTTTTTCTGAAAAGTTTCGTAATCGATTTATTTTGCAACATTTGCACCATTGTGTTCCTGTTTATTACTGTGAAGCTGCTTTGAAACATCTGTGTTGTATAAAGGGAATATCTAAATAGACCGTGTGTCTGACCGTGTGTTGTGGTAGTAATCGACTTGACTTTATTATCAGCCAAAATAAAATCAAGAGTCCCATCTGGACAAAATGCATCTTTACGCTTAATTGATCCATTTAAAACGCGCGCACACACGCGCGTGTGTGTCGTGCGCGCGCGTGTCTGTGTGTATTTGCGTGCATGCACGCGCGCATGTGTGTGAATGCAAAAGGAGTTACTGCATCAGAAAAATGAAAACCTTTTGAACCTCAAATCCTCGCCATAATTTTCACAAAAATGAACCATGTTCTCCAAATACTCTGGCATACTGATCTTTCGAATGGATTTGGGATCAAGTTCATCTTTTCATACACAGGAAATGATTGTGTTTGAAAGGGAAAAACACGTGACATTAAATAAAATCAAACATAAAATCAAAATTGACCCTAATTATTTTAAATAGGGCTGTTAAAGATTAATCACGATTAATCACATCCAAAATAAAAGTTTGTGTTTACATAATATTATATGGTGCACTTGTGTATAATTTATTTATATATATATATATATATATATATATATATATATATATATATATATATATATATATATAATACACACATGCATGTATATTTAAGAAAACAATATATTATTTATACATAAAATATTTATATTTAAATAAAATATAAATTATATATATACATACATGAAAATATTTCTAAATATATACAAGCATGTGTGTGTGTTTATATATATATATATATATATATATATATATATATATATATACAGCTATGGAAAAAATTAGAGACCACTGCCAAATAGCAGTTGCTCTGGATTTATTATTTAAATAATAAATTCAGAGCAACTGCTGCATTTGGCAGTGGTCTCTTAATTTTTCCATAGCTGTATATATATATATATATATATATATATATATATATATATATATATATATATATATATATAATAATTATACACAGTGCACCCACATATGTTATGTAAACAAAAACTTTTATTTTGAATGCAATTAATCGCAATTAATCATTCGACAGCCCTAATTTTAAATGAATCATTGCAGTGCATGCTATTCTAAAAAAGGGAAAAAAAATCTTTTACCAGAATGTAATAACTCCACTGCAAACACGTTCTGATGTGTATACACTCATCAATTGCTAATGGATAAAACCAAGTCTCAATCCGTTTTTCCCATTGTTTCCCCCAGAAGTGTCACAGTATGATGAAAGTAAAATGTGTTGTGAATGTTTGATGTTGGCCGTGAGGATCTGGACTCATTAAGAGCCGCTGATCGACAGTAAAAAGGAACTGCTGTCAAAGGGATGGTGAACATGAGCTTGTGTGTGTTAAGATTAATAGATTGTGACGTAACATGTCATGAAACATTGTAAGAGAGCTGCTTTCGTGTGTGTTTTAAGCTTTATAGGCCTGTAAAAAGACTCGTCAGTCACACTTATAAATGTCAGAATGCCATTGCGTCAGATCCATTTTTGAAAACAATTAAATTATGAAAAAAGAATCTGTTTAATATGCTTCAAAAATAGTTTAGTGGGCAAAAGTGATCATTGAAATATCATGAAAAATGTGACTTTGTAAGCATAGTTGTGCAATTGTTTTGTTGCAAAAAAAAGCGCTTGTTGGGCTCTCGCATTGGAATTTGAGAAAGTGGGGGAAGTGACGTATGCCGTAAAGCAGTCGAATTTTGTATTTCTTTTTGTAGCTCGGGTTCCTACCCGCTCCTCGAAGTTACAGAGTGCCAGTAAAAGTGTATACAGACACCGTCAGGCTATGGCAGACCTGTCATTCAACCTATTGTAAGTCGATGTACCATCTCAAGGGTTTTGGAAAATATTGTAAAGGTTGAAAAAACTACATAGTGCTGCTTTAACCCTCTGGGGTTCTTCGGGTCAATAATGACCCGAAGCGTTTAAAAAAAATGTTACAAATCGGAGCTTCATCGAGAATGGTCCGAAACTTGGTGACTTTAATGAGTACTTGGTATATGAACACTCAAAAAAATTGGGGACAGGATTTGAAAAGTCTAAGTGGTCATGGAAAAAATAGTCACATTAGGACCTTCGGGTGAAAAATGACCCGCATAGGAAATGAATGGGAAATTGGCAAAAATGTGAAAATACTGAGTTTTTTTGTGCGTGACAATCTACAAATCAGCAATGATCTTAAAAAAAGCAAACAGTGAAGGGTGAATCTATAAAACATCTAAGAGTGCAAAACAGACACATCCATCCACACACACACACACACAAACACAACTTTATACACAAACACACCAAAAAATTCAACATATACAGTGTGTTTTGTATTTTTAAAAAGCTCAGTTTGTCCACGAATGGCATCCATCTCATTTAAAAAATTGCTTTTATGAGGCCTAGGCTTGACTCCAAAATGAAATACAGCTTCTTCTTTATCTTTTTTAAAATCTTTTTTCTATTATATTCAATGGGGGGAAATTTGGTCATAATTATTGCATTAATACTTAATTTATAATTTTTTTTTTTTTTGAAATTTTAAACTCAAAACCCCTAAGAGTAAAAGAAGAAAATATTATAAAAATATATGATTTTCTTTTTTAAATATGCAAATCCCGCCCTTCGGGTTCAATTTCTGACCCGAAGGTCCCAGAGCAGTGACTGTTCAATGAGAGAACCCCAGAGGGTTAAAAGTTAGCAAAGAGAAACATCTGCAGCTTTTAAGACGCTTTATTTTAATATTTAGTGTCTAATTACATATTACAGACTTTTAATGCCCAAATACTTTCTGGCATTTCAGCTGCAAAACACATATAAACACATTTAATGCGTCTTACACATACTGAAATTTGAAGGCGGAAGCAGAAACTTTCCCACAGTGTTTGTGCTGGGCCGTGTGTGTGTGTGTTCTGACGAGTCACACGCGTGCTTCACTGCTGTCCATTCAGCGTTTGTCTTTAATTAAGGAAGTGGGGATTAGTAAACTCGTCAGTGACCGGCCCACTCACCAAACTCTCTTTTCTCCACTTCATGAGTTTCATCATATCACGATTTGAGAACCAGCCTCTGGAACACTTTACAATGAGCTCTCGATGTGTAAACATCAACTAACACTGAGAAAAACATTTCCTACAAGCACTTATTAATGTTGTTAATGTTTGATCTTAATAATGTATTAGAATGTTTAGAATGATATTAACTAAGATTATTAAATGCTGTAGAAGTATTGGTCATCGTTTCATGTTAACTGACGCAATTAACTAATCAGCAAACAGATTGTATTTCAATTTTTAGGTTCGTCTGTCCTGTAATTTTGTCATGTGCTTTTGTCACTTTTCCATCTGTCTATCCATCCATCCGTCCATCTATCCGTCCATCCATCCATCCATCCATCCATCCCCCTGCCATCCATCCATCCATCCATCTGTATCCGTCTATCCATCCATCCATCCATCCATCCATCCATCCATCCATCCGTCTATCCATCCATCCATCCATCCATCCATCCATTCATCCATCTGTCTATCCATTCCATCCGTCTATCCATCCATTCATCCATCTAGCTATCATCCATTCATCCATCCGTCTATCCATCCATCCATCCATCCATCCATCCATCCATCTGTCTCATCCGTCCATCCATCTCACATATCATCCATCCATCCATCTGTCTATCCGTCCATCCATCCATCCATCTGTTGTATCCATCCATCCATCCATCCTCTGTCCATTCCATCCGTCTATCTATCATCCATCCATCCATCTGTCTATCCGTCTATCCATCCATCTGTCTATCTGTCCATTCCATCCGTTTATCCATCCGTCCATCCATCCATCCATCCATCTGTGCTCATCCGTTCCGATCCATCCATCCATCTATTCCATCCACTCTATCCATCCGTTCTATCCGTTCCATCCATTCCATCTATCCATCCGATCTATCCATCCATCCGTCTGATCCATTCACATTCCATCTGTCTATCCATCCATCCATCTGTCTGATCCGTCCATCCATCCATCCATCTCCCATCTGTTGCATCCATCCATCGTCATCCGCACAACGTCTATCCACCCATCTGTCCATCCATCCATCGTCCACCATCCATGTCTATCCATCCGTCCATCCATCCATCCCATCCGTCTATTGCCTCCATCCTGATCCATCCGTCGATCTGCCATCCATCCATTTGCTCATCCATCCATCTCTGGTACCATCCATCTGTCTCTATCCATTCCATCCATTCTTCATCCATCCATCCATCTCTCTGTCTATCTATCCATCCCATCCGATTTCCTATAAAACTTAACACTCTGAAAAACTTACATTTTAAACAGACATAAATAGATGGATGGTATCGCGAATGGATGGATGGATTGAGAGACTGGATGGATGGTGTGGATGGTGTGCAGAGGTGGACGGATGGATGGATGGATGGATAGACAGGTGGATGGATGGATGGATGGATGGATGGATGATTGATAGACCCGATCAATGGATGGATGGATGGATAGATGGATAGACGTATGAACAGATAGACAGACGGATGGATGGCTAGATCGATTGTAAAACGGATGGATAGATAGACAGATAGACGGATGGATGGACGGATAGACGGATGGAAAGACCGATGGATGGATAGATTGGGTGGATGGACGGATTGACCGATAGATGGATATGAGATTTATCCGTATGGACGGATAGACCGATGGATAGATGGATGGATGGATGTACTGTATGGACGGAGAGACAGATGGATGGATGGATGGATGGAATGATCAATAGATCGATAGACAGACAAAGATCAGAATGAATGTTTTGTGTTAAATGTCTTTTAATTATATTTCAGTAAACACCTCTTCCAAATCGCAAAACCGTCATAAATGAAACAGTTTTAATAAAGAAAATGAAACCAGTTTATGCTGTCTGCATGACAATCCTGCACACACTTATCTCAGCAAGCGTTCAGCTTCTTTATAAACACCGTAGACGTGTTTTATCCTTGTTGACTGACGTGGGAAAAGAGTAAATTAGGTTTTGGAGGCTTCAGATCCTCTTCCCTGCCTAAATTTAACCTTCTTTCTCTGATGGCTTGTCGGCTCCTCACTAACACCCACTCCAGCGCCGGATCCTTCTCTGCTCCTGTAAGGCGGAGTGCTTATACTTGCCGGCTTTAAATAGTGGAGGAAGGTGCTTTTGTGGGGCACATGTGTGTAACGGCAGGGGTGAATAATTCAGCCTGGTCTACTCTCTGTTCCTGTTCACCTGCACCAGAACGAGAGAAGACACTCGGATCATGCAGATGCTAATGTGAGTCTCTGGCAGCAGGTGTGTGGCCTCGGGGCTGACCTGAGGTCAGGGCTTTCAGGACAGAGAGCAGTGAAGCTGAACTCAGGTCTGTGTGAGGAGAACATGTCTTCTCTTTAGCTGACACAAAGGGTTTGACTTTGCCTTTATGAGTTATAGTGTGTAATATTGGGAAATCCTGCTTAAATGCTCAAATGTGCTGGAAGCGTTGGGATTTAAAGGGACAGTTCACCTAAAACCTTTCTTTTAGTTTCTTCCCTTAGTATTTCAGCAGTAGTTAGTTGTTATCATTCCGTACTTTTGCATGCTCTAAAATGCCTTCGTCGCTTATGTGACATGCAAAAACCAATGGTGTCGCATAATACATTTTCGAACATAATACAGTACAACAAAAAAGTACTTGTTTTTACTGTAAGTTGTGATCAATTCAATGCATCCTTGCTGAATATAAGTATTAATTTCTTTTTTTTTTAATTAAGAAAACTATACTGATCCAAAGTTTCGAAATTTTTTTGTGCCATGCCATTTATCATGTGACCAAACCCTAAGAAAACGTTAACTGCACATATATGTGAACATCCGTTGACCGATGAGAGTATAGGGGGGAGCTGAGAAATAGTAGTGACGATACTTGCCTAAGCAAACAGCACCAAATATTGTAAATGTCACAGCAAAGCAGAGCATGAAAATAGAGAGAAGATCTTAGAAAAAGGCAGATTTTAAAAGGAAGCAGGATGAAAAGAGAGCGAAGAGGATGAAACGGGAGGCAGAGGATCTGCAGTGTTGTAGTCGAACACTGAAGCTGTGCAGTAATTGCTGATGTGGTCCAGAGAATTGAATGCGATGAAGGCAGATGCTAACAGACAGATTCATTACAGCTGTGTCCAGAGCAGAGAGACAGGCAGGCAGGCAGAGAGACCACGCAGAGAGACAGACAGACAGGGAGACAGGCAGACGGACAGACAGAGAGACACGCAGAGAGACACGCAGAGAGACAGACATACAGAGAGACACGCAGAGAGACACGCAGAGAGACAGACAGACAGAGAGAGACACGCAGAGAGACAGACAGACAGAGAGACACGCAGAGAGACAGACAGGCAGAGAGACACGCAGAGAAGACAGACAGAGAGACACGCAGAGAGACACGCAGAGAGACAGACAGACAGGGAGACAGGCAGACAGACAGGGAGACAGGCAGACAGACAGACAGAGAGACACGCAGAGAGACACGCAGAGAGACAGACAGACAGGGAGACAGGCAGAGAGACACGCAGAGAGACAGACAGACAGAGAGACACGCAGAGAGACAGACAGAGGAGACAGGGAGACAGGCAGACAGACAGACAGAGACACGCAGAGAGACAGACAGACAGAGAGACACGCAGAGAGACAGACAGGCAAGAGAGACACGCAGAGAGACAGACAGACAGGGAGACAGGCAGACAGACAGGGAGACAGGCAGACAGACAGACAGAGAGACACGCAGAGAGACACGCAGAGAGACAGACAGACAGGGAGACAGGCAGAGAGACACGCAGAGAGACAGACAGACAGAGAGACACGCAGAGACAGGGAGACAGGCAGACAGACAGACAGAGAGAGACACGCAGAGAGACAGGGAGACAGGCAGAGAGACAGACAGAGTGCACTCAGAGAGCAGCACAGAGACACACAGGCAGGGTACACATGGCAGCGGACACATGCACAGAAAGAGACAGATTGGGGGAGTCTCGGGGAAATCAGAGAGAAAGAGAGAGAGAGAGAGAGAGAGAGACAGAGAGAGGGTTAAGGGGAGTTTCTCTGTCAGGGGAAATAAGTGCACTGCAGAGTCAGGAAACTCCAGCCATGAGCAGCATGTTAGAAATCACAGCAGTGCTGCAGTCCTGAGAGCAGAGGGTCTTCCCTTACTGCAGTACATACTAACACCAGAAACACACACCACTGCAAAACACGCCACCGCTGCATACTAACAACAGACACACACACGACTGCAACACAGCCCACCACTGCATACTAACAACAGACACACACACTACTCCTGCATACTAACAGACACACACACTACTGCAACACAGCCCACCGCTGCATACTAACAACAGACACACACACGACTGCGACACAGCCCACCACTGCATACTAACAACAGACACACACACTACTGCAACACAGCCCACCGCTGCATACTAACAACAGACACACACACGACTGCAACACAGCCCACTCCTGCATACTAACAATAGACACACACACGAACTGCAACACAGCCCACCGCTGCATACTAACAACAGACACACACACCGACTGCAACACAGCCCACTCCTGCATACTAACAACAGACACACACTCTACTGCAACACAGCCCACTCGCTGCATACTAACAACAGACACACACTACTGCAACACAGCCCACCGCTGCATACTAACAACAGACACACACTGACTGCAACACAGCCCCATCGCTGCATACTAACAACAGCACACACACGACTGCAACACAGCCCACCGCTGCATACTAACAACAGACACACACACGACTGCAACACAGCCCACTCGCTGCATACTAACAACAGACACACACACGACTACAACACAGCCCACTCGCTGCATACTAACAACAGACACACACACGACTGCAACACAGCCCACCGCTGCATACTAACAACAGACACACACACTACTGCAACACAGCCCACTCGCTGCATACTAACAACAGACACACACACTACTGCAACACAGCCCACCGCTGCATACTAACAACAGACACACACACGACTGCAACACAGCCCACCGCTGCATACTAACAACAGACACACACACTACTGCAACACAGCCCACCGCTGCATACTAACAACAGACACACACACTACTGCAACACAGCCCACTCGCTGCATACTGAACAACAGACACACACACTACTGCAACACAGCCCACCGCTGCATACTAACAACAGACACACACACGACTGCAACACAGCCCACCGCTGCATACTAACAACAGACACACACACTACTGCAACACAGCCCACCGCTGCATACTAACAACAGACACACACACTGACTGCAACACAGCCCACCGCTGCATACTAACAACAGACACACACACTGACTGCAACACAGCCCACCGCTGCATACTAACAACAGACACACACACTACTGCAACACAGCCCACCGCTGCATACTAACAACAGACACACACACGACTGCAACACAGCCCACCGCTGCATACTAACAACAGACACACACACGACTGCAACACAGCCCACCGCTGCATACTAACAACAGACACACACACGACTGCAACACAGCCCACCGCTGCATACTAACAACAGACACACACACTACTGCAACACAGCCCACCGCTGCATACTAACAACAGACACACACACGACTGCAACACAGCCCACCGCTGCATACTAACAACAGACACACACACTACTGCAACACAGCCCACCGCTGCATACTAACAACAGACACACACACTACTGCAACACAGCCCACCGCTGCATACTAACAACAGACACACACACTACTGCAACACAGCCCATCGCTGCATACTAACAACAGACACACACACTACTGCAACACAGCCCACCGCTGCATACTAACAACAGACACACACACTACTGCAACACAGCCCACCGCTGCATACTAACAACAGACACACACACTACTGCAACACAGCCCACCGCTGCATACTAACAACAGACACACACACGACTGCAACACAGCCCACCGCTGCATACTAACAACAGACACACACACTACTGCAACACAGCCCACCGCTGCATACTAACAACAGACACACACACGACTGCAACACAGCCCACCGCTGCATACTGAACAACAGACACACACACTACTGCAACACAGCCCACCGCTGCATACTAACAACAGACACACACACTACTGCAACACAGCCCACCGCTGCATACTAACAACAGACACACACACTACTGCAACACAGCCCACCGCTGCATACTAACAACAGACACACACACTACTGCAACACAGCCCACCGCTGCATACTAACAACAGACACACACACTACTGCAACACAGCCCACCGCTGCATACTAACAACAGACACACACACGACTGCAACACAGCCCACCGCTGCATACTAACAACAGACACACACACTACTGCAACACAGCCCACCGCTGCATACTAACAACAGACACACACACGACTGCAACACAGCCCACCGCTGCATACTAACAACAGACACACACACGACTGCAACACAGCCCACCGCTGCATACTAACAACAGACACACACACTACTGCAACACAGCCCACCGCTGCATACTAACAACAGACACACACACTACTGCAACACAGCCCACCGCTGCATACTAACAACAGACACACACACTACTGCAACACAGCCCACCGCTGCATACTAACAACAGACACACACACTACTGCAACACAGCCCACCGCTGCATACTAACAACAGACACACACACTACTGCAACACAGCCCACCGCTGCATACTAACAACAGACACACACACGACTGCAGCACAGCCCACCGCTGCATACTAACAACAGACACACACACTACTGCAACACAGCCCACCGCTGCATACTAACAACAGACACACACACTACTGCAACACAGCCCACCGCTGCATACTAACAACAGACACACACACGACTGCAACACAGCCCACCGCTGCATACTAACAACAGACACACACACTACTGCAACACAGCCCACCGCTGCATACTAACAACAGACACACACACGACTGCAACACAGCCCACCGCTGCATACTAACAACAGACACACACACTACTGCAACACAGCCCACCGCTGCATACTAACAACAGACACACACACTACTGCAACACAGCCCACCGCTGCATACTAACAACAGACACACACACTACTGCAACACAGCCCACCGCTGCATACTAACAACAGACACACACACTACTGCAACACAGCCCACCGCTGCATACTAACAACAGACACACACACTACTGCAACACAGCCCACCGCTGCATACTAACAACAGACACACACACTACTGCAACACAGCCCACCGCTGCATACTAACAACAGACACACACACTACTGCAACACACGCCCACCGCTGCATACTAACAACAGACACACACACTACTGCAACACAGCCCACCGCTGCATACTAACAACAGACACACACACCACTGCAACACACGCCCACCGCTGCATACTAACAACAGACACACACACGACTGCAACACAGCCCACCGCTGCATACTAACAACAGACACACACACTACTGCAACACAGCCCACCGCTGCATACTAACAACAGACACACACACTACTGCAACACAGCCCACCGCTGCATACTAACAACAGACACACACACGACTGCAACACAGCCCACTCGCTGCATACTAACAACAGACACACACACGACTGCAACACAGCCCACCGCTGCATACTAACAACAGACACACACACTACTGCAACACAGCCCACCGCTGCATACTAACAACAGACACACACACTACTGCAACACAGCCCACCGCTGCATACTAACAACAGACACACACACTACTGCAACACAGCCCACCGCTGCAGACTGAACAACAGACACACACACTACTGCAACACAGCCCATCGCTGCATACTACAACAGACACACACACTACTGCAACACAGCCCACCGCTGCATACTAACAACAGCACACACACTACTGCAACACAGCCCACCGCTGCATACTAACAACAGACACACACACTACTGCAACACAGCCCACCGCTGCATACTAACAACAGACACACACACTACTGCAACACAGCCCACCGCTGCATACTAACAGACAGCACACACACTAGCAACACAGCCCACCGCTGCATACTAACAACAGACACACACACAACTGCAGCACAGCCCACCGCTGCATACTAACAACAAACACACACACTACTGCAACACAGCCCATCGCTGCATACTAACAACAGCACACACACTACTGCAACACAGCCCACCGCTGCATACTAACAACAGACACACACACTACTGCAACACAGCCCACCGCTGCATACTAACAACAGACACACACACTACTGCAACACAGCCCACCGCTGCATACTAACAACAGACACACACACTACTGCAACACAGCCCACCGCTGCATACTAACAACAGACACACACACTACTGCAACACAGCCCACCGCTGCATACTAACAACAGACACACACACTACTGCAACACAGCCCATCGCTGCATACTAACAACAGACACACACACTACTGCAACACAGCCCACCGCTGCATACTAACAACAGACACACACACGACTGCAACACAGCCCACCGCTGCATACTAACAACAGACACACACACGACTGCAACACAGCCCACCGCTGCATACTAACAACAGACACACACACTACTGCAGACACCGCCCACCGCTGCATACTAACAACAGACACACACACACGAGCTCTAATACAGTCTTAACTCAGGGTTCTCAAGCTGTCATAATCCAAAATAACTAACAAGTATTATAGTACACCATACAGTATGACTTTAGCTCAGATTTCTCAGGCCTCTGAAATCTTTGAAGTTCGAATCACAGTTCCTTTATTTCATTTCATTATGATTTCACATCATAGGGTCTGGAATGATATTAGGGTGAGTAAATCATGTCAGAATGGTTATTTTGGGGTGAGCTGTACCTTTAATGCTGTGAAAGAGACATTGAATGTGGTTCAGTGATGTTTGTAACATCTGGATGTGCGTTTGTGTTGATGGTAAGGGCTTCACATATTTATTTGAGCCCACTAAAAGCATGTTTCTCATCCTTCATAACTCCAGAACAGTGGCTTTAAGATTGACCTTTGACCCTGACCCAAAATACATCACCCCAACAGCAGGAGATATCTAGTACTGTAATGTATTAAAAACGCCACTTATAGCATTTCCAGTGGCTTCCCCCATCAACGTCTCTCATTGAAATCTGATGAAATTCATAAGGATATGTGATGGAAAACTGCCCTGAAGAGGGCCGTTGGGTAAATTTTAATTTTCATACGCCTGCGTGGGTGTAAACACTTATGCTGGCAGTATGTGTTATTTAATGTGGTTTAAATACGCAAGAGGCTGGCAACATTATTACTTGTGCTAAAAGTTAGTGTTCGTGATATGAGCAAACCCTTAATGTGATTAGTGCTGCAGACCACTGCTATCAGTGTTGGGGAAATGCATTACGAGTAACGTGCATTATGTAATCAGATTACTTTTAAATATTACGTAAAAGTGCCAAGTTACTTTCTTTTCCCATTTATTGACTGACAGCTCCTGTCCCCATGTTGAGGGGAATCATGTAAGTCCAGAGGCGTTGTGTGAAAACATGATGGTTACTGTAGTTCTAGACAAAATGTGAGCATTTACTCAAACACGTCACAATATTTCTCATTACATAATTCATACGCAGAATAAAGGGGCGGGGCCTGGTTGAGTTCAGTTAGTAGTGTGTTGAAACTGACGTCAGTATATATTTCCTAAACACGCTCAAAGTACTCGAACCAATCACAACACATTGCTCCCGCGACCAATCAGAGCACAGTGTGCTTTTTTAGAGAGGAGGAGCTTCATAGAGACAGGAACTAAACAGGAGTGTGTTTCCCGTACAATGATGTAACTCGTGCTTAACTACTATAGAACGATGCATCATTGAAGAAATCGAACTGTTTCTCAAAAACATATTTAAATTTGTTGTTCTACCACGTTGGTTAATGATGTCACGCACTTGGTGGGGTAATAACGTCTTTTAATGAATCTGTTAGAGATCAAATTAATGCTAGATGTTTTGCTATAAATTACAGACATGCATCTGAGGAATATTTCTCATTTTTCTCATTTATTTTGCTTTATTTCCAGATTCAATCATAGGCTTGTTCTCACACTAGAGCTCTGTTCACACATGCGCACACTTCAAAAGCGACACTTGAAAAACTAAAAGACGTAAATGACAATATAAGGAATTATTGAATCCACGTTATGCAAACAAGAAACTACTCTTCTAACCACAGGTTGAATGCTGTCGTTCCTAACACACAATTGTTCGTTAGAACTATACACTGTAAAAAACAATTCAGTACAATTGACAAAAAACTTAAGTTACTTAGTTTTTCAAGGCAAGTTTTTGTACTGATATTTTTTGAGTAAATTTCACACATTTAAGTAAACTATACTTAACTAAGTTAAGTGAAAGTAACATAAGAAATTAAGTAATTTTTATTTAGCTAATTAAAGATTAAGTAATATCTACTCTATTTATTTGAATTTTTTTAGTACAACATTTTACTTTAACAATATAACATTGAATTAGACCACACTGTTTAAGTAATCAATACTTACAGTGTCTCATCACGACTTCACTTTTGATAGGACTTGATATACTTGGTAGACAATACACAATGACGGTAACATTTGATAGATCGTTTTTGTGTTTGAATGTGCATTTTAAGTTGAAAATGAACTCCAAATGTCACAAAATTGCTAATTACTAATCCTAACAACAAAAGTAATGATAAAATAGTGTAAATACAGCTGAAAAACAGTGAAAAATCAACCTCATTAATTATTCATGGCCCAGTGCATGATGGGAACACCAGTATCAGAAAAGTTGAGTAATTTTACTTAATTTTATAATGTTGATATTTACGCTTTCATTTCTACACGATTGAATTGAGTTCCACTATAGAACTTACTTATTTTTTAAATTCTTGCCTTAACTAACTTTTTTCATATAAATAACATTGTTTTTTTTCTGTAGTATTTACTTCACCACAAAATCAGTGTATTTGGAGAAACACAGACTCGTTGAACTGTAATAACGACAGAACTTGCGACCATAGTTGGATAACGATGCTTTCGGGAAACTGTGCGTTACTGACAGACTGGGAAGAGAGGAGCCGCAACAATGTAAAACATGGGTACATTGTTATATATTTGTAATAATGTATTTTTGAACATTCAATTCTAGAAGAGCCTAAAAACAAAACATATAACAAAATAGGTCCCCTTTAAATGCCCTTGATGTGGCATATATATTTTTTAAAGTACAAATATTCCATCTCGTCTCAGTTAATATAGGGGTCATAAAAGCTGCATGCACAGTTATCTAAATATTATATTGTCACACCACAGTACCATAAAACATTTCACGTCAGCAGCCCATTTACACAATATATGACATACAGTGTTTTTACACTGCAAAAACACATGCAACCCATGTAGTTTTAATCAAAGTTATTTGTTGGCAAAAGATTGTTTATTCCTCAGTAGTTTATGCATGCAAGCACAGCACATGCTTATGATTGTGTGTTTAGAAAGAGTGTTTTGGGGTGTGTGTTTGATAGCTGCTGAGATCCCTCTGCGGACCCCATCGCTGCCGCTCTCAGAATGAACAAGGTTGCTAAGATACGCTGGGCTTATATTAGATTATCTTATCTGCTGTTACTATATTTTCCCCAGCACCGTGAAACCTTTATTAATTTGGAAATTTACCCAGCTGCGGAATTAAGAAGCTGCTATGTGTACAACAACGCTCTCTCTCTCTCTCTCTCTCTCTCTCTCTCTCTCTCTCTCTCTCTCTCTCTCTCTCTCTCTCTCTCTCTCTCTCTCTGCTGGACTGCTGGGAGCCTTATAACTCCCTCAGGTTTAATGTCGGCCCCTCCTTTGTACAAAGGCTGGGTTTATAAACAGCGGTAAGCTTCTGTAATCTACATCCCAGGGGCCTCTGGATCATTTGATACCCCACTAACCAATAAGACATGCAAGCAAACAAAGCAGTGATGTCATCTCCTGCAGAAGCCATTGGTGGAGAGCTGAGGCCGTAAGCCTTGTGTTAATTACACTGAGCTGCCGTCCATGCCACCGCTGTCTATTGGGCACTTCTTTTCCTTTACTCTGAACGAGGGGAACAAAACCTTGGAAAATGGTCCCGAAGGTATAAATATTCCCTTGTAATTAATGCACAGGTGGATTTTATCTGAAAATATGATAATAACTCAGCTCCTACATCCGATATTATTCAGATTACTCTTTTAAAGTAAATTTAAGGGCGGGAATCTTTCAGTGCCTTGGACAAAACCTTGCAAAATGGTCCCGAAGGTATAAACATTTCCATGGCCGAGCAGCTTACATCACCATGTGCAACGCAAAGCGTCTCAGTGTTCTCTGGAGTGGCGAATCACGCTTCTCTGTCTGGCAATCCGATGGACGAATCTGGGTTTGGCGAACGGTTCTTGTCTGACTGCATTGTGCCAAGTATAAAGTTTGGTGGAGGGGGGTATTATAGTGCGGGGTTGTTTTTCAGGGGTTGGGCTCGGCCTCTTACTGTACGTTCACACCGCCGCCGACTTGAGCTTCCAAAGTGGCCAGAAGTTCATTCATTTTCAATGGAAGCTTTTCTCAGCTGCAAGGAGCGTCAAATCCATCAGCGTTGCGTTTTTGACATTTTGAGCGTCAATTCAGAAAGTTGAGCAAAGGTTAACTTTATGGTAATGAGCTGTGACGCGGTTCAGCGGCAAAACGCCAGCAACCAATCGGAATATAGATGTCCTTCGCGCCGGCTGATTCCGTAGAAACATACAATGTAAACTTTCGTTCCTACCAAAACATTCGTTTCGAGGAAATGGAAGAGAAGCTAATAACCCGTTGCTGGGTTTCCTACAGGTTTCGGTAACATTTATGACATCACGTTGTTTGCTTATAGGGACCGCATGAGCGCAACTTTTATTCAAAATATTTACGAACGCTCGTTTTAAAGCGGGAATGCAATTCATTTGCTCATGGTGACACAGATTTGACCATAAATAATTATAGCTAACTATTCTTTTTTTTATTCCTCGACCAATTGTGACCAAAACTGATATAAAAATGCTGTCATTTTAAAAGGTTTCTTCTAGGGATGTGCACGAATATTCGAATTTTTTGAATATTCGATATTTAATTATTATTCGAAAAATAAAATACTATTCGAATTTTTGAATACGTTGCTTTGCTGGCCGTAAATGCAGTGAGTCCATGATAAATCCTAAGAACTAACTCGCAGTTATAATTAAATGCACTGGATGGCGCTGTGGAGTGTGTTAACAAGTTGTCTGTATTTGATCACATAATGTTGTCGTCTGCCTCACGAAGTTTGGAATTAACGTTACTTGAAAAGGATCTTAGCGTCAGCGTCTTTTCTCATCTCGAGCATAAAGTGCTGGCGGCGCCCTGAATGTAACCTTAGATGTTGTTTTTCTCAACATAAACGTGAAATAATATAAACACGATAGTCAATCATTTGCTGACTCGTGTGTATGTTCTGTCCGATATCTGAATCTGCTTTATTAGGGTTTTTTTTTCGCTCGCGCTGTTTGAGCATGCTTTTAATAATGCTTTTTTATATATAATTTTTGTTTACACATAGACCTACTGTTTAATGTTTTCAACTGAAAGAAAACTTTAATTACTATTGTAAGCTTGTTGTGTAATGCCTAATTGTAAGCTTGTCCAGAAATGGTGACAAAAACGTTAAAAAAAACTTAAAAATAACGTCTTTTCGTTAAACATAATTTTAATAAATCGAATATTCAAATATTCGATTTTTATGAGCCCGATATTCGAATGCAATATTTTTGAAAAATGCCCATCCCTAGTTTCTTCAATGTATTGCTCGTTTTTCTGTTTTCTGTTTATTACATTCCATGTTGTGACACTTCTATTTTCCCCATAACGTCAAGAGCGTCGAAAGCGTCAACAAGCTTCCTCGTACTTTCTGACGAAGCGTTCTTGACAGGGCGGTGCTCGAGTCGGCGTCGGTGTGAACGTACAATTAGTTCCAGTGAAAGGAACTCTTAATGCCATATCGACCTGTACCCAAGACTGGTTGCCCACTGAAGCTAAGCAGGGCTGAGCCTGGTTAGTCCCTGGATGGGAGACCTTCTAGAGAAAGCCAGGTTGCTGCTGGAAGAGGTGTTAGTGAGGCCAGGCAGGGGCGCTCACCCTGTGGTCTGGTCCTAGACGCCCCAGTAAAGTGATGTGGACACTATACTGTCAAAAGAGCACCGTCCTTCCAATGAGACGTTAAACCGAGGCCCTGACTCTCTGTGGTCATTAAAAATCCCAGGATGTCTTTCGAAAGAGTAGGGGTGTAACCCCGGCATACTGGCCAAATTTGCCCATTGGCCTCTGTCCATCATGGCCTTCCCCACTATGTAAAGCACTTTGAGTGTAGAGAAAAGCGCTATATAAATGTAATGAATTATTATTATTATTAATACTTCAGTATACCAAGACATTTTGGACAATTTCATGCTCCCAACTTTGTGGGAACAGTTTGGGGATGTTCCTGTTCCAGCAAACCAGTGCACAAAGCAAGGTCCATAAAGACATGGATGAGCGAGTTTCAGTGTGGAGGAACTTGACTGTCCTGTCCACAACCAGGATTTTGGGATGAATAGACTTTATGCACAACTTACTTCTGCATTCTGTAAAACAGGTATCATCGCTTCCGGTTCTGGTCTTTTGTAAGTGCTTCATGATTTTTTTGCGGTTTTACTCAAGATAACTTAAAAGGAGCAAGCAAAGATTATCATAACCAATGTCCCTCACATGTGCAGATTGATATTTAAACGTTTTATATTTTTTCTTCTTCACAGTATCGTTTAGATATTTAAATGGAATAAAACGCCAATAACAAAGTAAACTAGGTGGGTTAGCTGATTACCATAAAAATCCATAGATATCGTAGTCAGTTCTTACGGCCGTTGACACTTTCTCTGACAAGCGGATGCGATGAGACCCGTTTTCTGGTTTGGTCACGTGACGCTTCGACATAAAGCCTATTAGAGCGGAGACTGCGACCCAGGCCTTCTCGGCCAACATCAGTGCCTGACCTCACAAATGCGCTTGAATGGCTAAAAATTACTCATAAACCTTGTGGAAAGCCTTCCCGGAAGAGTTGAAGCTGTAAAAAGAGTGGGCCCTAAGCATTAAAGGAGTTGTTCACTTTTGAAAAAACTTTTGCTGATAATTTACTCATCTCCATGTCATCCAAGATGTCCATGTCTTTCTTTCTTCAGTCGAAAAGAAATTAAGGTTTTTGATGAAAACATTCCAGGATGATCTCCATATAATGGACTTCAATGGAACCAAAGGTTCAAGGTCCAAAAGACCGTTTCAGTGCAAATGCAAACTGTTCAAAGGGCTTTAAAATCGATACCAGACTGATGAATAAGGGTCTTATCAAGCGAAATCGATCGCTCATTTAATAAAAAAAAAACAAAGTTTAAGGTTTATAAGCTCAAATGCTCGCCTTGCTCTGTTCTGTGATGCATGTTTGTGACTCTCCTGTTCGAACTCGTTCATAAAAATGAACAAATCTTTTCCTGAGTCATTTGGTTCATTCAACGAACTAAACGAACAAATTGACTCGGAAAAAGATTCGTTCATTTTGATAAACAGGAGAGTCACAGAACAGAGCAAGGCGAGCATTTGTGCTTATAAAACTTAAAGTTTGTTATTTATTTATTAAATGTGCGATCGTTTCGCTTATTATATAAGACCCTTATTCAGTCGTCTGGAATCGTTTAAAGCCCTTTGAACAGTTTGCAGTTTGTACTGAAAGTGTCATTTGGACCTTGAACCGTTTGGTTCCCATTGAAGTCCATTATATGGAGAAAATCCTGGAATGTTTTCATCAAAAACCTTAATTTCTTTTCAACTGAAGAAAGAATGACATGGGGGTGAGTAAATTATCAGCAAAAGTTTTTTCAAAAGTGAACTACTCCTTTAAGAATGGAATGTCAGTAAAGTTCATGTGCATGTAAAGGCAGATGTCCCAAAACTGTTGGCAATATACAGTAGTGTGTGTGTTCATGTTTTTCTATCCCAGTGGGTACTTAAACCTGAATTTGAATGCACACATACTCATGGGGACTCATGTCACTGTGGGGACCTAAATTGAGGTCCCCATGGGTAA
Organism: Hybognathus amarus; assembly: GCA_030378365.1. Classification (NCBI taxonomy): domain Eukaryota; kingdom Metazoa; phylum Chordata; class Actinopteri; order Cypriniformes; family Leuciscidae; genus Hybognathus; species Hybognathus amarus. The sequence continues at coordinate 55,004 of JAQIUQ010005747.1, read as the reverse complement.
ACATGCTTATAAATCATAAAGAATTATTATTTTTTTAAATGTAAAAATGCAGAATGTTTCCTGTGTTGGGTAGGTTTAGGGGTCGGGTTAGTGTAAGGGGATAAAAACAGTTTGTACAGTATAAAAACCATTACGTCTATAGAGAGTCCTCACAAAGATGGACAACCCGATGCATGTGTGTTTTATAAAAAAAAATTTTATACTTTTTTTATTTATTACTTTTTGTTTAATTAATTTAGTTATTTCTAAAACAAAAATGAGAAATGTTTCCTTGGCAACTAGCTGAAATAAAATAAGTTTTGTTTTTATATTTTATTTGATTTCAGTTAACAGCATTAATTAACCAAAAATAACACAGATGCATGCATAACAATGCCCATAGTGTGATCAGTATGCACGGTAGAGCCAATATCATGGTAACCTTTTCCGTCTTGGTGACGCTGGTATAAATTATTACTGATCCTATGGATTTTTCATGCAGTGTATTTGGTCAAGAACAAAAGGATGTAAGAAGCTCATTTGGGATTCTGTCACCTTGTAACTGCAGTCAGAGAGAAAGTCATTGTTCGTCCATTTCCTCGTTGTTTCCTGTTCTCCCGCAGGATTGCTTGTCGTTGGGGTCTTTTGCGGAGGCATTTGAATAATATGCTTTCTTGCTCTGGGTTCAGCATTGATTAATTAATCCATTCCTAATTATCTCATTGAGAGGTTCGATCGGCTCATTTCCTGTTGGCTTTGGTCTTGTTTGCTGATCATGTTTACCTCACCCGAGAGCATCTGAACACTGCGACTCCTGAAGGAAACATGAGAACTAACCAGACGTGACCTTGTGAAAAATTAGCATAATGCAATTAACAGCAGTCTGACATAATACATGCAGACAAACATTTGCTTATTTCTGACATGATAGACAGATTCGGGGTGTTTGTCTATGCAAGACTTGCCTGTCATGATGTCGGTGTTACTGATGGCTTTAGCTTGTGTTTCTAGGTGTTTGTTGTCATAAGTGTAAATATGGACTGCATTTATAGTCTGCATTTATATTTATTTATATAAATATGAGCAAAAGTATTAATTAAGGTTGCATGATGAATCAAAATAAAACAGAAACCCGAGAAGCTTTAAGGGCTCCCTGCAAATTTAATGGATTAATTTTAGAAAATTAAGGATTTGAGACAGCCAATATCAATTGTACAAATGATTATTAAGTTTTTCTTAAAGACTAGATTGTCTTACTTTACAATGAATTATTACAAAATAAATATTTCTTATTTTGTATATATATATATATATATATATATATATATATATATATATATATATATATATATATATATATATATATATATATAGTATATATATATATATATATAGTAATTGTAATTATTAATATCATTATTGGGATAACAATAAAAAACATTATTGTTATTATTATTATTGGTATAATAACAGGAGTAATAATAATAATAATGATTATTTTTGCTATTGGAATTTGTATTGTTATTGTTATTATTATTATTATTAAAAAAGTCTTATTATTTTTGCTATAATAACAATACAAATATTTGTATTATTATTGAAACTTGTTAATATTATAGTAATAATAATATAGAGCATTTTACTTATTGGAATTATTATTGTTGTTATTATTATTATTATAAAAAGGTGTGTTATTATTTATTATTTATATAATAACTTTTTATATACTAAAAATAAAAAGGTGGTGGTATAATAATAATAATTATTATTATTCTTTTATTTTAGTTATACTGATCTATAATCACAAAAGTTTGGTGAAATTGTACAGAAATTTTTACCAATATATATATATATATATATATATATATATATATATATATATATATATATATTTTTTTTTTTTTTTTTTTTTTTTTTATCACAATTAGATTTTTCCCTCCAAAATCGAGCAGCCCTAGATATATGGATGCTTGACTGGGCAGATAACATTAATTAATATTGTGTTATTCAAAACAGATCCAAATTTATTCAGCTTGCATGTTCTCCTGGCACAGGTAATACAGTAAATATTTTTTGGAGTAGCATACTAGCTCATGTTAACTTATTAATGCATTATGGAGTGTGTATAATGTGTGAAATTGCACTTTTCAGGGTCCAATCGTGGTATCAGTGTGCATGTGATGATGTGTTAAGTGTACTTACTATGAAGTACTGCACTGTGTCCTCATTCAGACTGATAACAGCGTCTCTCCCCAATCGGGGCAGATGAGGGTCAGGTCAACAAACGTCAGGCGCTCCATCTCGTCCCTGTTGCAGTACAGATGGAGAAACAGCAGGAATGTGTTTGGCATTGGGCCGCTGGACCTGTTCCCTGTCCTGGAGCCATACTTCACGGTCTTAACTAAACCCTGACCAGCATGCTCTGATTACTAATTTGACATTTAGCTGATGCTTTTTGTTCAAAGAAACTTATACCGTCCCAACTTTCGTCTGTTCACACTGAAAGTAGAAAAGCTGTGCTATGGCTAGAGATGCTTTTGACTTTTTTTTGTACTACCGTTAAATTTTTTTTTTGAAAGAAGTCCCTTGTGCTCACAAAGGATGCTTTTATTTGATCAAAAATACAGTAAAAATCATGAAAGATTATTACTATTTAAAATAACTGTTTTCTATGTAAATATATAGTAAATGTATATTATATTCCTGATCATTCAGCATAATTTTTTTTAATCAATGTGCTATTTTCAATTGATGAATGAACAGGACATTTTATTTTATTGCATTAACAACAATTACAGAACATGAACAAAAAATAAATAAATAAAAAATACAAAAAAGTACATCAATAAAAATGCCAGGGTTAAAGATACACAAATACACAATACAAAAATTGAATGAAAACAATACTAAACTGACCAAACACACAATAAAAGGCTTTGACATTTCACAAAATCTGAAAAGTATTCAACAAGTATTTAACAGCTTTTTTATTTGTACTGTCCTTAATGAAAACCATATAATTCTCTAATTCTTTCAGTAGCACTTAAAAAAAAGGTTTCCGATTAGTAAATTTACACCGATAAATATGAAATTTACCTAAAATAATCAAAAGATTAATAATATATGCTTCCTTTTCAATGAAACAGAACATTGTTTTCGCGCCTCCCATTGAATAAATCGTAATAAGCTTTGTGCTTCGTTACTTTTGATATGAGACAAGGTCTCAGATTTCAAATTATGTCCATAAATTCATTCAATAGCCTTAAATACTGTTTTGGTGCTCTTTAAAATGACGTGAAAGCTCGCTGTTGCCGCGAATTAGCAAAACGGATCGTCTCTTCAGCTATAGCATGAAATAAACATGATTGAACGTCTGAAAGGTATGTTAAAAGATCCAGTACAACTTACAAAAATCCATATCGTGTCTCATGAAATCGCCTAATCACTGTCTCAACGCGGAAAGACGTCAATAAAACAGATTGTCACGGAACGTCACATTTACCTCAGAAATTCATTTCATGCCAACATTTAACAAATTGGAGTAGAAACAGAATTATGTAATTATAAAGTTAATATTTTATCTTTATTCGCCTATTATAAAAAAAATGGTGTTATTTGTGTTTGTATACAAATCCGTTAACCTGATTAAACTTCCATGTAGGACCTCGGATTATTTATAGCCAGCGACAAATCAGTGAGCGACTTGGTAGATGAGGGTAAGCTCGGCAAACGGTGGATTGGAGGATTGGGAGACAGCTGATCTGTGACTGGAGTGTGTATGGCAGGAAGTGGAACTGGAAGTGAGCAGGAGATGGAGGATCAAAACTTTGACGAGGAAGGTGGAGGGATTGGAAATAGTGAATGGAGTACAGTAGGAAATCGGAAAAGAAAGAAAAAAAGAGGTAACGAATCTGAAACTGAAAGTGAGAATGGATTACAAGAGACAAGGAAAGAAGAGTTTAAGGTACTGATGACATCTGCTGTTGGATCTTTTAGTGTCATTAATCCACTGAAATTATCTAAAGCGATTAAGGAAAAAATAGGACTGGTTGAAAGTGTGAAGAGGTTGAGGGATGGTAGAATGATCATTTTTTGTAAGGATAGTAGACAACAGAAAAGGGCTCTAGAAATTAAAACGATCATGGGACAAGATGTGACTTGTGCAGTTCAAGAAGAAAAGAAATGGGTAAAAGGAGTAATTACAGGGATCCCTACTGATCTAACTGAGGAAAAGATTAAGAAAGGTCTTACGGGAGGCAAAGTAATTGGCGTAAAAAGACTGAAATGTAATCGAAACAATGAAAGGGGAGATAGTCTTTCCGTAATGATTCACTTTAATGAAGATAAGCTGCCAAGCAAAGTCTTTTTAGGATTTATGAGTTTTTCAGTTAGGATTTACGTGCCCCCTCCACTAAGATGTTACAAATGCCAAAAGTTTGGACATGTAGCGGCTGTGTGCAGAGGTAAACAAAGATGTGCGAGATGTGGAGGGGAGCATGAATATGGCAAATGTGAGCAAGGAGTGGATCCCAAGTGCTGTAATTGTGGAGGGGAACACAGTGCGGGATATGGAGGATGTGAGGCGAGGAAAAATGCAGCTCAAGTGCAAAATGTAAGAGTAAAAGAAGGATTGTCTTATTCGGAGGCGGTAAAGAAAGTAGGAAAGACTTTAGAATCAGGGGATAAGGGTAAAGGAATTCCTCAACAAAAAATGGAAAAGGCTCAAGAAAAAACTAAAGAGAAATTTGGGATTAAGAATGATGTGGCATTTGTAGCCTTTATAGCTGAGGTAGTAAATTGTTCTGCACAAACAGAAAGCCGGACTGAAAGAATTAGAATAATAATAAAAGCAGCTGAAAAATACCTAGAAATTGAGGGAATCTCTGTGGAAATGATTAATGAGAAGTTAAAGGTGCAGTTAACAAATACGCAAGCAGGATGTGGTGGATCATAATGGTGTTTTTAATATTACAGTGGAATGCGAGAAGCTTAATTGCTAACGGACAAGAGTTTAAAAAATTCATTTTTGATCTGGATAAAAAACCTGATGTTGTATGTATACAGGAGACTTGGCTAAAGCCCCATTTAAAGTTTGTTTTACAAGGGTATCAAGTAATTAGGAAAGATAGGGAAAAAGGTAATGGAGGTGGGGTAGCAACATTTATAAAACATGGGGTGGGATACAGGAATATAGAAGTGAGCGAGGATCAAGAGGTTTTGATGATGGAAGTATGGGAAGGGAAGCAAAGTATTAAAATAATAAATTTTTATAATCCATGTGAAAAGTTATGTAAGAATGTGATGGAAAAAATAAGAGGAAATACTAACCAGAAGGTAGTATGGTGTGGCGATTTTAATGCACATAATACATTATGGGGGAGTGTTAAAACAGATTATAATGGGTTGATAGTGGAAGAAATGTTAGATTGGGGACGGTTAGTATGTATTAACAATGGAAATATGACAAGAATAGATGTGAGTAATGGGCGTAATTCAGCATTAGATATAACTTTGGTTTCAGAAAATTTAGCTCAAAAATGTGAATGGAATGTAAATAAACAAAGTTCAATGGGAAGTGATCACTATCCAATATGGTGTCAAATAGGTATGGATATTGAACAAAATATGGTGGAGAGAATGCCAAGATGGAAATTTAAGGCAGCTAATTGGGAGCTTTTTAAAGAACTGTGTAATAACAAAATGAATGAAATGGGAGAAATTGAAGAAATAGAAGAGTTAAGTATGGAAATAACTAAAGCATTAAAAAATACGGCAGAGGAAGTAATAGGAAAGATGAAAAATACAAGTAGTAGAAAAGTAGTACCATGGTGGAATGAAAAATGTAGTAAGGCAGTAAGGGAAAGAAATAAGGCAATGAAAAAAGCAAGAAAATCGGTATTGTTTACTGATTATGTTATTTTTAAGAGAGCTCAGGCCATAGTAAGGAGAGAAATAAGAATAGCAAAAAGAATGTTCTGGAGGGGATATTGTAACAGAATAGGGGAAGACATTGAAATAAATGATGTTTGGAATATGATTAGAAAGATGGGAGGGATTCAGAGAAATAATAATATGACAGTTTTAGTAGAAAAGGGGAAAATAGCGATAAAAGATAGTGATAAAGCAGAAATGTTAGCGGAAGCATTTGTAAAGGTGCACAGTAATGGTAATATTACAGAGAATATGAAGAAGTATAGGAAACAGAAAGTGAAAGAGAATGAGCATATATATGAAAAAAAGATTCCATCAGGAAGTAGGTTAGACTTAAAGTTTACTTTATATGAATTAAAGAGAGCCCTTGTAGGGGTTAAACATACTTCTCCTGGAAAGGACGAAATATGTTATGAGATGATTAAGCAATTGTCAGATGTGTCATTGAATATAATTTTAAGACTCTTTAATAAAATTTGGGACTCAGGGAATATTCCTGTGAATTGGAAGCATGCAGTAATAGTACCAATTGCTAAACCTGGAAAAGACCATTCCCAGCCAGGTAGTTATAGACCTATTGCGTTGACGTCTAATTTATGTAAACTTATGGAACGGATGGTTATGAATAGGTTGACGTATGAAATGGAGAGTAAAAACTTGCTGTCAGCATGTCAAAGCGGATTTAGAAAAGGGAGAAATACGATGGACTCAATTCTTAGTTTGGAGTCGGAAATTCGAAAGGCTCAAATTAATAAAGAAATGTTGATGGGAGTGTTTTTCAATGTGGAAAAGGCTTATGATATGTTGTGGAAAGAAGGGCTGTTAATGAAATTGGAAAGATTGGGAATTGAGGGAAAAATGTATAACTGGATTTCAAGTTTTTTATTTGGAAGAACGATTCAAGTTAGAGTGGGGTCAGAATACTCTAGGATTCTTTCTATTGAGAATGGAACTCCTCAGGGGAGTGTGAGCAGCCCTATTATTTTTAACTTAATGATTAGTGACATATTTAACAATATTGAAACTGGAATAGGAAGATCATTGTTTGCAGATGACGGGGCATTGTGGAAAAGGGGACAGTAATTTGATGTTTGTAGAAAATAAAATACAAAAAGCAGTGAAGGATGTGGAGAAATGGGCGAATAATTGGGGTTTCCAGTTTTCTGTGGTAAAGACACAAGTAATTTGTTTCACTAATAAGAAAAATAACCCTAAGTTAAATATTAAAATGTATGGTCATCAGCTGGAACAAGTCAAAGTAGTAAGATTTCTGGGTATGTGGATGGATTCTAAGTTAAATTTTGGAGTTCATATTCAGAAATTAATAGAAAAGTGTAAAAAAGGAATAAATGTTTTAAGATGCTTGTCAGGTGTTGATTGGGGGGCAAGTTGTATGTCACTGAAAAGAATTTATTATGCAGTGATAAGGTCAAATATGGATTATGGAAGTATGGTATACAGTTCTGCGAATAAAACTTTACTTAAAAAAATACAAGTAGTACAAAATCAGGCCTTGCGAATTTGTTGTGGAGCATTTAAATCTTCTCCGGTAATATCACTACAAGTTGAATTGGGAGAATTACCATTGGAACAACGCAGAATGCAATTGAGGATGAGATACTGGTCTGGTGTATGTGGACATCTGGAAAGTCATCCAGTAAAAATATTGTTGAAGGAATGTTGGGAATATGAATATAAAGAAATAGTAAGCTTTGGCTGGTTAGTACGGAAGGAGGCAGACAGTTTGGGATTGAAAGAACATCTAATGGCCCCATCTGTTCCAATACCAGCAATCCCCCCTTGGATGTATCCCATGCCATTAATTGACTTAGAAATTCATAAAGAAATAAATAAACCAATTAGAATACCAACTGAATTAATAGTTAAACAGTATGTAAATCAAGAGTACTATTCAATATTACAGATATTTACGGATGGGTCAAAGGAACCAGAATCTGGAAGAACTGCAGCAGCAGTATTTATTCCTACATTTAATATTAAAATTGCTAAAAGATTATCTGATCATGTTTCGGTATTTACCACTGAACTAATAGCTATCATATTAGCACTACAGTGGATTATAGAAGTTCAACCAGCAAGATCGGTGATATGTACAGATTCAATGGCTGCTCTTACTAGTCTTATGAGTGGAAAATCGGAATCTCGGCAAGATTTAATATTTGAAGTTTTACAGTGTCTATTTAGAGCAAAGCAGTTAGGGATATTGGTATTTTTTCTCTGGGTGCCAGCACATGTGGGTGTGGATGGTAATGAGGAGGTAGACCAGTTGGCAAAGGAAGCTTTAATTCATTCACAAATAGAAATGAATGTATCACTAAGTAAATCAGAAATAAAGAGATTAATAGCAATTGAAATTAATAAAAGATGGCAAAAGGTATGGAATAATGACTGTAAAGGAAGACATCTTTATCAAATTCAACAACAGGTTGGAATTGAGAGGAAAAGATATGGAAATAGGAAGAAAGATGTTATTATTACAAGGTTAAGAATAGGGCACACTGCTTTGAATTATAGTCTTTATAAAATAGGGAAGCATGATACAGGAAAATGTGATAAGTGTGGGGAGTTAGAAACAGTGCAGCATATTCTTTTAGAATGTGCTGCATATGAATGGGAGAGACAACAGTTAATTCAAGAGATACAATGGATGGGAATTGATACAATTTCAATGAAAGTATTGTTAGGAAATGGGTCAAGACAATCAACAATTTATGAATTAATATTTAAATATTTAAATAAAATAGGAATAATAAATAGAATTTGATTTTTTTTTTTTTTTTTTTTTTTTTTTTTTTTGTCTCCTTCCTTCCAAAGCCAAGCACACTCCACACTCCAGATCAGTAGGTGGCAGGAAATGCAGCCATTTTAAGTTGTGGTCTGCCTAATCCGCCATTAAACACCACAAGAAGAAGAAGAAGAAGAACTTCCATGTAGAGAGTTTTGGGGGTTTCACGACGCGTCATCAATCCGGAAGTCGGCCATTTTGGAAGCACAGAACATAAACAATGCCAGTGAACTGAACGGAACTCACAAATTTAGCTGATTATTTCTGCTGAAAAATGGTCGAGTTTTGGTTTATCTAATCGGTCGCATCTGGGAAATACCTTTCGAGTTCTATAGACTGTCAAAAGTTAAAGAGAAGGTGCAATAAACTGATGAAATAAGCCGTTTGTGGTGAGAGAGGCACAGCATTAGCTCATCAGCCACATCATGCGTAAATGAAGCTTTGACTATGGCTAAAAATGCTAACGTATTAACTATGGCTACATTCACACTGTCAGTTCGTAATCCGATTATCTTACCTATTGGAATCTGATCTAAATGATGTCCACAGTGTTTATCGCAACTGTTCAGATCCAATTTGTGAGTCCATGCAGCTCTCGGGCAATTTATCTTATTTATTCATCTATAATTTATTTTTTACAACACGGATATGTGTAGCCACCGTCGCGCTGGGCTGTATTGAGCTGCAGAACTGTAGGAGGCTGTTATGTAAGTTAACGTTACAGCTTTTTCGCGCTCTTGTCTGGCCCTATGTTTCAGAAATAATATTTGTTCTGATCGTCCGGCACTTTGCAACAAAACAGCATTGTTTTCGGCAGCGACTTGCAGCAAGTCTCCTCTAACAACCACTGACGTTTAACGTTACATTTTATGTGGCGTGAGAGTCACACACACCACCAGAAATCCGATCGTTCAAGACTGAGGCGTTTGTCCTGGTATTTGAATAGGATTTCAAACCACATGGATGTAGCTTGAAACGGATTTCATGTGCTTTTCTGGGCTTGATAAGTCCTTCTGTATTTGATTTCGCACCTACCACGGGGTTTTTCTGTGTTAGTGTAACAATGTGTTCAGTAGTACATAAACAGTGCAGTCCATGCTGTTGTTTACATCCGAGTGCCTCCATTATGGCCGCTGATCTGGGTTTCCGCCTAGAGACGTAACGTCGGTGAAAACCCTCTATTATAGTAAATAATGCTGTAACTTTACCAACTGACCTGTGTTTATTTTTTCTTGAGAAAATGTGCCATGTTGGCCTACCTGATTTATATCCAAAATATATATTTAAAATACATTTATTTCATGTACGTACATAAAGTATTGTACAAATCAATGAACATATTTACTGACATAAATATTATAATTAAACTGTATTTGGATTATTTCTTTATTGCACACTTGTGTTTTTGCCCACAAATGTTTTTAATAGCATTAGTAAGGATATGATCTCTTTAAATGCAAGATATTTTAAGTGTATAGTACAAGTATACTTGCAATAGTTCCACTTTAGCACAATCAAATATACTTCAGTGTATCTTTAGTAGGACCTAAGCACTACTTCAGGATAAAAATACAAAATTAGTTGTTCCAATTTAGCATACTTAATATAAATTTAGTATACCAAAAAGTACCATTGCAAGGTATTTATATTAAATACTAGTGCTGTCAAACGATTAAAATATTTAATCGCGATTAATGCATTAATGTCATAGTTAACTCGCGATTAATCACACATTTTCTAAATGTCTTTTGATTTCTTTTTGTTACATAATTTTTTCTCATTTTAATGCTCTTATCAACATGGGAAAGTGGATTGGCTTGTTTAGTGCAAATGTTTTTTTGTATTATTATTATTGAAAATAACATTGGAATAGTGTTCAATTTCACACTAACATACCAATAATCTCTCACACAATGTAACACTGTCTATCAATAAAAGGGTGAAAGAAATACTGACGAGGTCCTGATATTGGCGAGGGGTGGAGAATTCGCATCATCTGTGTGTGTGTGTGTGTGTTTGCTTGGCCATCATCAAGTGGTGTTTCAGACTGGACGTGCTGCGATGATGATAGCTCAGTTCACAACGACAAAACACACAGATCCGGCGTCTCGCGCTCGTCATCCACTCAAAACGTAATGTTACTATTTGGCCGGCTCGCAAGCCGAAACGAGTGTGTGCGGCACAAAACGTCCTCGCGCTGCGATCTGAAACCCTTTCATGTCAATTGCTTGCGCCGCGCGAGGACGTTTTGTTGCTTCTTCGACCAAAAGCGCAAGCGGATCTAGCTAGACCGTATAACAAAGCAACAGGCACGATGCACACACTCGTTTGGGCTTGCGAGCCGGCTTTGAGTGGATGACGAGCGCGAGACGCCGAAATGGATCAGGATTCAGGACGCATGCCGTCCTGTTGCAAAAGCATGTGAAAAAAGTACAAAGTTTGCTAGGACAAGACCGTTAAAAAAGACCGTTAATCGCGCGATAAAAAAATTAACGCCGCTAAAATGGGTTTGCGTTAACGCCGATAATAGCGCGTTAAACTGACAGCCCTATTAAATACATAAATATGTGAATGTACTTGTAGTATACTTAGCATAAAATAAATGTATTTCAAACACATTTTGGTATATTTTCAACCCTAGGGCTACAAGCTAGTTTTCCGTGTTTTGACGTCAGCTCTCGTTTGTTTTGTACGCTAAACAGTTTTGGTGCAAAAATGCCCAACATTTAGTCCAAATGGTAATTTTTTACCATCGTGTAGGATAGAACTGGTATAGAAACCATGACTGTGTAAAGCAGAGACATCAGATATCCATCATCTTTCCTATCCTCTGGAACGGCCAACAAAAGCAGAAACATGTTCTCCTTCTCTCGTCTTCCTCTATCTCGCACTGGCTGCATTAACATTCCTTTGAAGCCTAATTCCAGTGCAGATCATCATCTTCCTCAGCGCCCTTATCTGTCGCCCCTGATCTCGTGTTTGAACTCGTCTCTTTAGCTCAGCGTGTCGCTGTATCATGATGAAGGGTGCACCATACTCTTTGCTCCAGGTGGGCTCTTTAAACCCAACATGAAACCAAACTTGACTTCATCTCTCTTTCTTCATTCATTCACATTAGCGCTCTTTTTGTGAAGGATTCAGTGCTGAAGATAAGCATCATGTTGACCATATGTCTCATTCAGAGTCTGTGGGCTGATTCAATGAAACTGATCACATGTGTTACACAAAAACCAAAACAGCTTTTCCCTGTATATGTTTCCTTTCTCTCTGATGTTTTCTTTCATCACGTGTTACCTCTCGAGGGGCTGAGAGTGCCGAGGTTACGACGTCACTTTGTATGTAGCACTTCCGGTTCCCCTCGCTCTAAAGTCTATGGGATTTTTGAATGGGTTTTTGCTAAATCGCCTGAAATAAGGCCTCTGAAATATTTTCACGTATTTGATCTTTGACATAGAACACACAGTTATAATCTGCTTGTGGTTTTTTAAACTTTATTGTGTCTGCTTGTGTTTTTTGAAAACTTTATTTAGGCTTCAAATGTATACATTTTGGATGAACTTGTAAAGATTATCTTGATAGACAAAACGTGTAAGGGTCACAACTCTTTGTTGAACACAGATCTTATTTTTTGCGATTTTCCAAAAGTTTATGGGGAAAATACATAGCTTTCGAATCGAGGGAACCCATGTGCCGCTAGCTTACGAGTTGTCTTACAAAGTGACATCATCACTTCAGGCACTTTATTGAGAGTGACGAGTTTGGGCGGGGTCTGAGCCGGTCTGCATTAATCTGAAATAAATCTCTGTAAAATGTTTTTAATTATTTGAATGAACCCACATTAACAATGTATGTAATTTCTATAATAAGACCCATTTATATTTTATATTTGTTTTTATTTGATTTAAATTTTTATCATTATTAAATATATGAAAAGAGTTCAGATGCAAAAGCCTCTAAATGCCATTTGAAATTTCTCTTCTAAAATGACCATTTTTATAAGCTTGTATATTTAAGTTCAGTAATTTCACTTAAATGACAATTAATAGGTAATCTTCATTGCCATTTAAGTGAAATTACTGAACTTAAATATACAAGCTTGATAAAAATGATCATTTTAGAAGAAAATTTCAAATGGCACTTAGAGGCTTTTGCATCTCAACTCTTCATATATAGATATTTTTTTCTTTTTACTACTTTTACCATTTTTGAGAAGTCTGGAAATGAATTAAATCTTAAAAAGTTATAGATATTTCTATTCGATATATATCTAGCTTTAAAATATGTTATATTGGTTATAAATTAGAGCCTCGAACCGATAAAGGATTTTTGAAGGCCGATAACGATACAAATATTTGTTGGTTTTAAAATCCGATTCGATATATCGGCCGATATTTTTTTATTTTCAGAAATGTCGCAACAAAACATTAACAGATTTCTCTAACATTAGTTATTTGTAGTTATTTATGAGTTTTAACTAAAATAATATGATAATGCATTTTAAAAAATAAACTTGTTTCTTATATTGTCACAACAGCACAGACTGATGATAGTGGCGTTAGCTAGCTTTGTGGTTAGCTAGTCTATGATGAGCCTTAATTTAGCAATGGATTATTTCATACTGCAAATTGTAAAACATATATTTTCAATATAACAGGCCAAGGAGAGATGATACGTCTCATTGCTATAACTGTCACGCGTGCTATTAAAGAAATACTTCAGTCACATTGTCAAAAGTTAAAAGGACAGTCAGTCAACTACACTGTAACAACGTAACGTAACTATTACAAGCTAATTCTGCTTCACTCTCGGCTTATTTAACAGCAGCAAAACTGGACATGATAGTCACAAATTTTGTCATGCTTATTTGAGTTAAGAGAACTGATGCGGATGACTACTTTTAATTGTTATTCAAGCAATGTATGTCTCGTGATGTGTAGACGGTGTTGAGTGCCCTCTGGTGGACAAACTTTACAACTCCAAAACACTCATGACATGGTTCAAGCGTGTTTCGTCCATTTTTATTTTATTTTTGAAATATTCATTTATCGGCCATTATAGCTGCCGATACACGATAGTTTGGAAAATGTCCTAATATCGGCCGGCCTAACAATATCGGCCTGCCCCAATATATCGGTCTGCCTCTATTATAAATTTATGTTTTTGAGTGTTGTATCCATATAATAACTTTATTTGCAATGCATTTTCTTTAAAAGTCTCACTGACCCGGACTTTTGAATGGTAGTGAACACACCTCATGTGTTTAGTAGAATGAACAATATCTACTGTACCTTTATTTAAACAGCATGTATAACCTTGTCTTCTCTCATCTCTGTTTGTGTTGCAGTAAGTGACAGCTGCTTTCGCAATCTCGCTGAGGACCGCAGCGGGGTCAACCTCAAAGACCTCGTGCACGACCCTTCCTTGTGAGTGACCACCACGAAACACACACACATTTTTCACTGCATGTCCCTTGATGCTTTTCGAGTTATTTATATAATATTTGTATTACTGTAACGTGCTGAACGGCTTCAGTGGCCTGTTAGCTTCACTGCTCATATGATGAGACGTTCATGTCATGCTAATCACTTAATGCTCTGTCAGGAGTTCAGGCTGTTAAACATGCAGAACATGTGCTTGCGTTGAACCCTTGATGGATATTAATGTCAGAACGACTCAATGTCACACTGCGCTGTAACTGTAATGAAGTGTCATTGTACATGAATGAAATGTGCGTGATGCATATCAAACAGTGCAACCACATACACACAGAAAATCACGTTATCCTATACTTTATATCAACTCTTTCCTTCTGTTGACGGTAATTTCGGTGTTTTACACTGTTATACGGTAGGGGCGCTGTTACGCATCTCGTTAAAAGAGGCGAAGAAGAACGAGAACAAGCGATTAGCAGATGCGTATTTAAAATAACGTGATTATTAACATATAAATCTCGTACGGCTTCAGAACGACATGAGGGTGAATAATATACATTTTTTGGCGTAAACTATCCCTTTAAGAAAACTGGCCCTGAAAACCCTGTGCTCCCCTTGTAATGAATTCAAGAGGAAGTGTTTGGACGGGCTGTCAGGTGAAATATAAACCCAGGTGGTTTAGTGGAGAGCGAGATGACAGACTGTCAGATGAAGCGGATGTGTGTTAAGTGTGAACGCTGCAGGAGAGACGGCTATCAGACGAGGACGGGTCGTGTTGTCCTCACGTGACCGCAAACTAATTGGTGGCACTAAAAATAGCCAGTGAATAAATCAGATCGGTGGCGTGTGGCTCGTCTCTGACCCTGACCCTGGCTTTCAGCTGACCTTGGGCATGCTTTGAGGAAATTCATCTCAATTTTCATCTAAAAACCTAATGAAACATTTTTTAATAATTAAATAAATAAAAAAATTTCATTAAAAAAAGCAATATTTTGCATAATGAAAATGAATTTTTAAGACCAATAAGATATAATATTTTGTTTTTAAAATTAGTTATTAAAATTAAGAAGAAAAAAAATAAAAATCACCTATTTTTGTTAATGAAATATTTAATTGCTCAAACATTTTTTTTGCACTTTTTGTATAATTAAGCACATATTTTATTGCATTTTTATAATAGTAATATTTCTATGTATTACTGAAATTTTAAATATGAATTCACTTTCTATAGTAAAACACATTTTTATTAAATTCTCAAAAGAATAATCTTTTTGTTTCTTAATGAAATTGCTCAAACATGTTTTAGCAATTCAATTTTTGTTTATAAATAAAGCATTAAAAATGAAAGATTAATCATGATTTGCATTTATCGTGTACTGTAATTAAGCACATTTTATACATTTTTCATAGTAATATTTTGTATGTATTACTGAAATTTTAAACATGATTTTCACTCCCCACATAATTAAACTAGGGCTGTCAAATGATAAATCACGATTAATCACATCCAAAATAAAAGTTTTTGTTTACATAATATATGTGGGTGCACTATGTATAATTATTTTGTATATATATAAATACATAAACATTCATGTATATTTAAAAAAAAAATATTTATATATAAAATATTTATATTTATATATAATGTAAATTATATATAAATCTATATACATGAAAATATTTCTCAAATATATACAAGCATGTGTGTGTTTATATATATATATATATATATATATATATATATATATATTAAATAATTATACACAGTGCACCCACATATATTATGTAAACAAAAATTTTTATTGGATGCACTTAATCACGATTAATCATTTGACAGCCCCAAATTAAACACATTTTTATGATTTGTTTATAATAGTAATATTTTTGTTAATGAAATGTTGAATTGCTCAAACATGGTTTGCATTTATTGTAAAATTAAGCATTTTTTTCTTACAATTGTATAATAGTAATATTTTTATCTCTTAATAAAATGTCAAATATGATTTGACTGAAATTGTAAACATGATTTTCACTCTCCCTCTAATTAAACACGTTTTGTTAAATTCTCAAACGATTTATCTTATTGTTTCTTAATGAAATTGAAATGATATTGCTCAATATATAGTACAACAGTGCACATTTCTATTACATAATATAAAAAAGTTTTTGAGATGTTTATAATAGTGATGTTTTTGTTTATTAGTGAAATTGTTGTATAATTACATTTTTTTCCTACATGTTTATTATAGCAATATTTTAATTCATTAATGAAAGTTTAACGTGGTTTTCCCTCATGGTATGCAGCGACTCATCCATACTTCAGATGTTCAGTGCAGTAAGCATGTGAGTGTTTTCAGGTAGGGTCCCAGCGTCCTCCAGCAGTGCTTTAAAGTGCGCCGAAAGCCATCATTCAGCACAAAGGTGCTCCATTATTAATGAAATCACAGCAGCAGATGGCCTTGGTTTGGGAGCTCATCCAGAAGTAAAGCTGGGTCACAGATGTGTGTGACGGGATGCGTTCTCCTCCTCTGGCACACGCTCTGTGTCTTTCTTTATTCATACCCTGAGGAAGGCGGCGAGGCCAGGAATGATGTTTTTAAGTGTGGCAGGGTCCATATGACAGCAGGGTTCGATTAAACAGTCATAACTCTTCCATTAGACAGAGAAAGACACGGGCAACCATTCTGGCAGAGAAAAAGTGCAACTGTTTAACCGTGCCAGAAATATCACTGGAGTCCTGTCCGCGAGGGAGGATGTCAGTACCTCGAAATGTTTTAGAGCGTTTTTTTTTTTTTTATAGGCACTTTTACTTGGCATTTCTATAAATTGACATATTAACATGTAGCATGTTGTTGCAATCCCACTGGTCACGAATGGTAAGTGTTCGCAATGTCATACTATCATACTTCCCTAATTGGAAAAAAGTGATGGATTTGTCATTTATTGGTCTAAAATTATGGGAATCCTGCTTCTAGTATTGGTAAATAGAGAGCTATTTAGTTTAAGATTTGTTCATGTTTTTGAAAGAAGTCTCTTCTGCTCACCAAGGCTGCATTTAGCTGATCAAAAATACTGTAAAAATTGTGAAATATTATTACAATCTATTATAACTGTTTTCAATGTGAATATATTGTAAAATATAATTTATTTATTTGATACAAAGCTGAATTTTCAGAATTATTACTATTACTCTTCAGTGTCACATGATCGTCAGAAATCATTCTAAAATCAATAGACATTTTCTTCAGGATTCTTAGATGAATAGCCTAGAAAGTTCAAAAGAACAGCATTTATTTTTAAAATTTAATTTTTTTCAACATTATAAATGTTTTTTGATCAATTTAACAGATCCTTGC
>JAQIUQ010005747.1:0-32500 GCA_030378365.1 Hybognathus amarus | reverse complement strand
TACTGTTACTTGTAATCAATTCAATGCATCCAATGCAATTTCTTTGAGCAAAAATAGTGTGTATATATGAGAATTTATAATTGGTTTCTTTCATTGTGTGTGCACAGACCCGTGTGTGGTATCCGAGGGAAAACTCTCATCATAAATTTGCCGGGCAGTAAAAAAGGTTCACAGGTAAGAATATGTTTTTCGTTCACTGAGAGTGTGGTTAATAATATAGTCATACATCTCAATACTAGTTCTTAATGAGAAGTGTGTACTCCACTAGCAAAGTCAAAACTGCTTGTGGTCTCAATAAAATATAGGCCTACATTAATGGGTGCTGGAAATAGAGATAAACATGAAAAATTATAGAGCCGCTTTCGGATCATTCCAGAATAGTTTAAGGGTTATATATTTTTCATTTCTTGTCCAATTTATGAGAAATCACAAAAATAAGGTTTGCTGTAAATCACTTATAATATAATAAAAGAAGAAGAATACTGTTTTTTCCCATACAGAAATATACTTCCATTGTTAATGTCCAAAAACATATTTTTGAGTACGTTTTTATTAGTGATTCTCAGTGTTAAGGATAGTTACTTTTAAAACTTTTGCCTTACTTCCTAACTATTTGAGTTACTTAGTTACTTTTTATGGAAAGTAAAGTGTAACGTTACCTTTGCATTACTTTTTTCTCAACTGGACTGGGCTTGCTTGTTTGTATTTTAACTTGTACAGTAAAGGTCGCAGTGTGGAAGTTAATTAATGACGTGTTTGAAACAAAACCTTCAAAAGGTTTCTGAAGAAACTTTCCAAAAGCTTTCATTGGAAAAGGATGTGTTTTCTAATGTATGAAGTTTATGTCTAGAGGCCTATTTTAGCGATATAGCTCATGGTCTAAAGCACAGGGCGCAGGTGCACTTAGGTATCTCTGAATCCACTTTTGTTAGTTTAACTGTCACCGTCCCGTATACGGGACGCCTAACTTTAGGCTACTTCGATTTATTACTGTTAAATCCTGAATCTAATTATGACAAACTATATATCGTTGGAAAGGTCTAAGACTCCTGAATACATATTTGACTACTGTTTTTTGCTACAAATTAGTCTCAATAAGTAATGTGTGTGTTTTGGGTGTTATGTGAAATAAACTAATCAGAGGCCACGTTTTACACAAAGCCGGGTATTTAGCAAAACGAATATTTTCCCCCTTCCGTTTTCAAAAATAACATCGTTTACACCCCCGCATAAATACGCCGGTCGAGCGCCATCATAACTATGCTAAACCTAAGGCGGCAGTGTAGGGGTTAAAGATAAAGCCATGCAAGCCAATCAGAATCCTGGAATTGGACAAGAGAGAACCTAAAACGCGTTTCTCCAGTTTACACGACAACAAATATCCGGCGTTTTCAAAAATCTCCACTTTGCCCCAGAGTTTTTTAGAAATATTCGTTTTCAGTGATAAAAACGGCGTTTTCGTGTAAATGAGAGGGCAAAACACAGAGAAATATCCCCTTGTTTCCATCGTGTGAAACGGGGCCTGAGAGCTCTCATCTTCCTATTCCCTTTTAAAAACCAGTTGCGTTCACGCCATCGCGGATTCGCTATTTACATGGAGGTGTTTGCACGCGGAAAAAGTGAACGCTTTCTCCAGCGAGGAAATGGATCTGGCTACAGTGCTGGCAAGATTAGATATCTACAGGTCAAAAGTGTACGAGCGTTTGTGCTCCCGCTTTATGAGGTGCCTGTTACAAAAGCGCTCTTTAAATATTGCGCTTTAGACTTTAGACCCAGGTTTCAGTTGGTCAAAGGCTCTATTTCATTCCTCAAACAGCAGCGTACCATCCAATGTCTCCGAACACACTCTCGTTTTCAGACCAGCAGTCCATGTGTGCTTTTTAATAACGTAACCCCTGGACATGAAAATGATAACTGCGTCAGGCTGAAACTGGCAAAAAAACACTGACTGAGTGTTTGATTGGGCCCTAGCATGGAAGTGCTCAAAGCTCTATGTTTTATTTTTCTTTTGCGTGTGTGTCGTGCAGGAATGCTTCCAGTTTATCCTTCCCGCTCTCCCGCACGCCATCGACCTGCTCCGAGAGGCCGTGGTCAAAGTGAAGGAGGTGCCGAATGAGCTGGAGGACCTGCCCTCGCCCCGCCGCCTCTGTCCCCGCTGCCCGGCAGCAGCCCGCACCCGGCAGACCGAGGACAAGGGTGTTCAGTGTGAGGAAGAGGAGGAGGAGAAGAAGGACAGCGGTGTGGCCTCCACTGAGGACAGCTCCTCCTCACACATCACTGCTGCCTCCATCGCTGCCAAGGTAATCCTGTGTGCATATATCATGTTTTACCATATATCGGCCACCAAATCAGTATCGGTTACACCAATACACACGCGAGCATTTAAAAGCAAGCGTCTATCTGCAGATCGGTCCTGCTTGTGCTTGCAAACACTTCGATGTGCTCTCAAACGCTCCCATGTGTTGATCATTGTAGTCATCCGATGAAGCACGTGAACACAATGGCCAATCAGAGGTGTTTATGATTCCACTCAAAGCATCACTTTTTTTAAATTTGAGTATCCGAACTTGGTACTGAAGTCTGTACTTTTGACAACACTATAATGTATTTTTATATAGGGATGCACTATATCGATACCATATCAATATATGTTCTTTTAAAAAAACTTTTGTCATGTCATCCAAGATGTCCATGTCTTTCTTTCTTCAGTTGAAAAGAAATTAAGGTTTTTGATGAAAACATTCCAGGATTTTCTCCATATAATGGACTTCACTGGGCACCAAACTGTTCAAGCTGTCCAAAGGGCAGTTTCAGTGCAAACTGATTTAAGGGCTTGAACGATTCAGATGATGAATAAGGGTCTTATCTACAAACGAATTCTCATGAAAAAAAAAAAGTTTAAGTTTTATAAGCTCAAATGCTCGCCTTGCTCTGTTCTGTGATGAGCGTTCGTGACTCTCCTGTTCAAACTCGTTCATCAAAATGAACAAATCTTTTTCTAGTGTTTTGGTTCATTCGATGGACGAAATGAACAAATTGACTCTAGAAAAAGGTTTGTTCATTTAATAACAAGTTCAACAGGAACTAAAACTTAAACTTTTTTTTTAAATGAGTGATCGTTTGACTCGATTAAGACCCTTATTCATCAGTCTGGATGCTTTAAAGCCCTTTGCACAGCTTGCACTGAAACTCTCATTTGGAACTTTGAACCGTTTGGTCCCCATTGAAGTCCATTATATGGAGAAAATCCTGGAATGTTTTCATCAAAAACCTTAATTTCTTTTTGACTGAAGAAAGAAAGACATGGACATCTTGGATGACATGGGGGTGAGTAAATTATCAGCAAAAGTTTTTTTTAAAGTGAACAACTCCTTTAAAAGCATTGAATTTATTAATTTGGAAATAATACCTTAAAAAAGACTTTAAAAAGTCTTAGAATTATGATGTGTGGGTCTTTTGTGCTGTATGTAACTTTTCTGGATCATATTTTTCCTCAAAAGTTTCATTTGTCAACCACGATTATTTATGATTTTCCATGTTTATTGTTCAGGGGTCTCTCAGTTCCCTTTATTTCCAGCGTGGAATAAGTAGCTAATGTTAAAACACAACTTAACGTTGTTCGGCAAACTTTCTTGTGGCCTACTGAAATGTTTTTATTTTTCACAACTGTTTGGCTTATCTTTTACCCATTCCACATTTGAAAAATAAATGAAGGATTTTGTTTTTCTTTGCTGATAGGGACGTGAAATAGGTATTAATTGTTGTATATAAATGGTCTTATAAGGTTTTAAAGACTTGAATTTAACTTGAAGAAACCTGTAGAAACCCTGTATGGGTTAGTGAACCCGAGGTTTTTATTTGGTGATTATTTTAAATCATTTCTGTGTAAAGCACTTTGAATTACCATAGTGTATGAGATGTGTTATATACATAAACTTGCCTAGCGTTGCCTATTTCTCACATGACTTTGCTGGACATTTGCAGGTTTTCCATTTGTCTTCATTCCCATCATGAAACTGTGTCATCTTCATGTGTGCTGCAGCATCCTCAGGTGTGAGTGATTGTCGTACATCACCTTCATATCATTTGTTTGATTGTTGTGCACCTCGTTTGTCATGTCATTCATAGCCTGACGGACTGATAACTCAGCCAATCATGCTTCGATCTGCGTCCCAATTTGCATACACTATTCTTGTGACAAGTACTCTTTAGCATACTTTTTGAAAAAAGTACTCATTACAGAAATAACATACTTATAGGGATAGTTTAATCATCATTAACTTACCATCAAGTTGTTCCGAGTTTTCTTTCTTCTGTTGAACACAAAAGAAGATATTTTGAAGAATGTTCGGTAAACAAACAGGTTTAGGGCAAAACTAAAATACTATGGAAGTCAATGGCTACCATCAACTGTCTGGTTACCGACATTCATCAATCTAATCTGAATGTAATATTTTTTGACACTTAATTCCATGTTATTTGCAATTAAATGAAAATGTATTATAATTCAAATGCACGATGCTTTTTTGACCCACTTAAGTAGTTTATACATCATTTCATAATTAATTCTTTTGTCATTTTTATAATTATTTCTGTTGTCTAATTACTTCTATTGAAATGTGGTTAAATCACACTGGCAAATGCTAAAATGTTATTCCATTTCTATTAAATCATGTAATGCATTTAAGTATATTTGTAATTACACTTTTGTAATTTAGTACATATAAATATATTCATTTAAATGTAATATTGAATAGCACACTGCAGTTTAAATTATAAGCTAGCACTTTACATGTGTTTCGGTATGTTAATGATTTAAAATGTACTTTAAAGTAAAACTTTTAATTTGGCATCATTGCAAAGTGCTTTTTTAGTACTCATAGTGTGTGTTTACATTACAAGTGCACATTTAATATGCTTAAGTGCACGTCTTTTTCAAAAGGATTCCTGGACATCTTTCTTTTAGTTACATGCACAAAAAAGGAATTATGTTGTAATTACTTTGAATCAATTTTTAGAGAGATTACAAAATTTATAATAATTACAAAGAAACAGCAAGATGCAAATTTAATTAAAGTTTTTTTCTTGCAAAATGTACTCTAAATATCTTTTTATTTACAACTTCCAAAAAAAATGTTTATTCTGTGTAAATGTTAACGTCTAGCTAAATGCATTACCTCAACATTCATTATTACTTTTACATTCATACATCAAAACTCGATTGTCAGCTTCAGCTTCACATTCCACACAATTTTCTACTTAAAACTAAAAAAGTTAATGGGAAACTGTCACAATCTCCTCTTCTTTCATGTAGCAATAGGTTTTGGGTGATATAAGGCCTAAAAACATCAAACATGTTTCAAAATCCACTGAAAATACTGTCATCCATGAACTTTTGGGCACATTTTCTCCAGTGAATGGAATGCACTAACATACTATCTGATTAGAAAGTTGAAAAAACATGTCCCGGGATCTGTTTCCCCATGTTTAAAAGAAATAAATACTTTCAAATGCAAACTTTTGACTTTTTACATTTGCATAATGCACAAAGAGTAAGTGAACAAATGTTTAGAGGTCTCTGGTTATAATAAACGTCCTTCTCCGTGTCTTAGATTCCTGACTCCATCATCTCACGGGGCGTCCAGGTCCTTCCCCGTGACACGGCATCTTTGAGCACCACGCCGTCCAGTCGCCACGAGCCCAGGCTACCTCTCGCCTCTCCACAGCTTCCTGTCCCACACCCAAGGTGAGAGCGCATCACTTCCTGTTTCCTGTCCCCGCACTGTTCGCTTTCCTGTCTGCCTCCCCACCGCGCTCACCTGCTGCCCAACTCACGCTCACCTCACCTCAAAACTCCTCACATGCTCCGAGCTGTCAGAGTCCCATCTGTGTGTGGATTTCATATTTAGGATATCGAAAAATTATACGGAAGCGAGGAATAAAAAATAATAAAGGTGATTGTTATCTCTGAATTCAGACTTTTTATAAGTCTGATATAATGTTTATACCTCACAATAGAGTGAACAGTCAGGTTCCGGAAGTAAAAACTACATTACCCATGATGCTGTGCAGTAAAGAGTTGCCACAAGAAGAATGCAAGCTCTTAAGCTCCGCCCACTCTCTATTAAGCACTGCAAATAATATAATCAAGTCGTTCTCCTTACGCTCTCAAAATACTTTGTATATGTTTGTTTGGCAATAGACTTAAATATATTGTTTTTATGTGTATAATCAGCATTTTTTTAATGAGTTCTTTATGGTTATTGTGTTCGCAATGCTTTGTGTTATTGTAGTTGTTTCCCTGTCTAAAGCCGTTGAGTATCCTTTGTCTTTTTGTCTTATTTTCAAATATTTTTTGGCAATTTTGCCGTTTGTAATTTCAATTTCAATTTATTGTCAACTCTTACTCCATGTACAGAACATAAAGAAGATCGAAATGCTGTTTCCCTCAGACCCATGGTGTTATCAGACAGTTAATCAAAAAATTAAATATAAAAACACAATACAAACATTCGGCACATAAATGTTTCAATAAATTATAAGTATAAAAGCAGCAAAATGTTTGTATGCATGTACATGTGTGTATGCAACTTATATGTGTGCGTGAGTGTATGCATATGCAAAGTCAAAGTTCAATGCAAAGAGGGAAATACTAAAAAGGCAGGAGGAAGAGAGTTCAATTTCCTGACAGCCTGGGGGATAAAACTTTTCGTCAGTCTAGTGGTTCGGGCCTGCAGGCTCCGAAACCTCTTCCCAGATGGCAAAAGTCTAAAAAAGCTTTGTGAGGGGTGGGTAATGTTATGAATATGATCATGATAGCTGGTTGCCTTGGTTCATTGCTTATAACGCTTTAGCAAATACTAAATTGTAAGATATTAACTTGCAATTGCATGGGGAAAAGCCACAATTACCTTATTCTGTAATATATGAAGAGTTCAGATGCAAAAGCCTCTAAGTGCCATTTGAAATTTTCTTCTAAAATGACAATTTTTTATCAAGCTTGTATATTGAAGTTCAGTAATTTCACTTAAATGGCAATGAAGATTACCTAATAATTGTCATTTAAGTGAAAATTACTGAACTTTACAAGCTTGATAAAAATGGTCATTTTAGAAGAAAATTTTAAATGGCATTTAGAGGCTTTTGCATCTGAAACTCTTCATATATTCTATGAGGTTGCAGAACGTCTAAACTGGTTTTTTCCAAACTTTGAAAATTAATGTGAACCAGAAGTATCAAGTAGCTCATATGACTTGTATGCTTTTTTTCCAAGTCTTACAGTACTTTAAAACTGGAAGTGAAGTTATAATTAATGGAAAATCTTTTTGAATGTACTACTTTTATGTTGCTTTGTTGTCCTTTTTGGTGAAGTATTCCTATAAAACTGTGATGAGCGTTATAGGGGAAACCGGGCCCTAATCAATTCACATGACTTTTCCAGGTCTAGAAATCACTTGTGAAATTAGACTTCCGCATATATCCAGTTTTATATATGCGAAACAGGGTTTCCTTAAAAGGTCTTAAAAAGTCTAAAATTTCTAAATCACAAATTAAGGCCTTAATTTGGTGAAGTATTGTGTTCTAGGTCTTAAATCATTTTAAACGTGTCTTAATTTTCCTATGTCCATGTAAATCTCATTGAAATGCTCCCGCAGCGCTTTGGAATGTTTTTTTTTTCTTTCTCTATTATTCCGTGGTTGTAGTACTTCTTTTTTTTTTGCTCAAATATAAATTCGTTTAATTATAATTCGCTGTATTATGACTACAAAATAGACCAACATGCAACAGCCAATCATTTTTTAGGTTTCATATTATTGGCACGTATCTCAGATACCACAGACAGGCATAAAATGGATTTTATTTAGCTATGGGGAAGTGGAAGTTTAGCGATTCTTGGCTTAAAAAAATCTGAATTTTGGATCAGATTTTGCTGATTTGGATTTTGCTTTTGGATCAGAGCCAACACTAAAAGAGGAGGTTCTCCACACAGTGACAAGACACCAGGTCCTACATTGTTTCAAACGATGTTTCCCGACTTGACATCGCTAAATCCTTCAGGTGCGGGAAAGATAAAACGGCCTACATTACGTGCTTTGGAATAGGGGATTTTTATAAAAACAAAAACAGAACTAATTTCCAAAATAACAGGAACGTTTGTGCTGATTTTCGACGAATGTTCAGTTTGAATAAATTAAATTACTTTGCAAATAATTTTAAAACTCTGCATTTCCTTTGTACGTATTTTTTGATTTTTTATTTTTTGTTGATATAGGTCTTAAATTTCATTCATAATGGTCTTAAAAAGTCTTAAATTTGACTTTGTGAAACCTGCAGAAACCCTGAAAAAACCCTGAAAACTGTTTTTGAGGGGGACAAAAAAAAGTTGTTTTGACTTATTTTAATGCTTATTTTAAGTTACAAGTTTGCTAAGAATCAATGCTTAAAAGTGTGCTTGTGATAAATAGTCTGAAAAGTGGTAAACTACATGTCATATTTTTATATTAATGCACATTTTGACTTACATGTATCACAGTTGCATTTATGCATTTGGCAGATGCTTCTACCCAAAGTGCCTTACATTGCATTTGAGCTGTAAATGTGTTTGTTCAATTCATGCATCCCCTTAGAATCGAACCCATGATCTTGGTGTTGCTAGCACCGTGCGCTAAAGTTTGAGCTGCAGAAATATGACTGTCCCTGACCCATCTGGCTCTGAGACTCTCACCCGAGCCGGGCGATGAACACTCGTTCGTCAGCTCATATGTCACAATCGTTTCTGGCCCTGCTGTGTGGATATGGATGGTTGTCATGGCAGCGGGCGTTGCCATGGAGACTGTGCTATGCTCATAGGAGCGAGAGAGTTTGTGTACATTTATCAGTTTGGACAGAGATGACATTGCAAACCTGTATGATGATGTTCACGCTGCTCTTTTCTATAAAGTGAACGCGTATAGTAAACTCCAAAAACTACAAATTCTGTCCAAAAAGCTAATTCAATAGCTTTCTGTCACAAACAGACAAAACTGTTATTAGCTAATAAAAAATATAGTGCCTCACACACCCAACTCATTCATTCAACCCTCCTCAGGCTTACAACACAACAAATTAATTTAATATTATATTTAAATCACCATCATTTAAGTGAGTTATAGCCGTCCTGATCACAAGCATACTGAGAGTCTCTCTCTGTCTCTCGATGTCACTTCCTGTCGTCTGTTCTCTCACACACACACACACACACACACACAGATGATGATATGGCTGTGGCAGTTCTCCACACGCGTTATATAACACAGTTACATAACAGTGAGCCGCTAACACACACCAGTTCCTGTGACTATCTGCAAATCTAATTCTGCATCTAATTATAAGGCAGTAATTATGCTGGATGATTGTTGCTCATCGTTAAGAATATATTGATTTAAACCCTCTTTCCTTTTATTTCAGCAAGGATGCATTAAATTGACAGTAAAAATAACAGTAAAGGCATTATAGACATTAGAGAGAGTTTTCTGCAAAGCTGCTTTGAAACAATGTGTATTGTGAAAAGTGCTATACAAGTAAATTTGGCTTGATGCAACGGTTTAATAATAAATAATAAGTAATAAATCATCATATTAGAGTGATTTCTGAGGGGTCATGTGACACTGAAGACTGGAGTAATGATGCTGAAATTACAGCTTTGATCACAGGAATAAATTACATTTTAAAGTCTATTCACATAGAAATCAGCTATTTAGAATTGTAATAATATTTCACAATATTGCTGTTTTTACTGTATTTTTGGTCAAATAAATGCAGCCTTGGTGAGCTTTCAAAAAACCTTTTGAACGGTAGTTGAGTTAAACTTTAAGCTGTGCAACAATTACACTGTTTTTAAAGTATTACGCTAGTGTTGCTGATGTAATGCTTTACTTTAGTGCAATTTATTTATAAAAAAAAATAATCTGATTCAAATAATATTTTCAGCCGTTTAATAGCCTAAAATGCTCCATTTATCCTGGTTTGCTCGGTGTTAAACAGTTTTTTTTCCAATGTTTGAGATGTCAAAACCTCACTGTGAAGGAAGCCGAGAATCCACTGACAGCTGCAGATGAAGGATAAATTCACATTGCTTGGTGTGTGTGTGTGCGCGTGTGTGTGTGTGTTTGCCGAGCTGTTTGGGAACAAAACTGGCCCCAGAAGTTCAGTTTTTATTTTTTTAAATAATAATAATTTTGAATAAAAATAAAAATAAAAAATAAAAAAAATAGAATAAAAAAGTCTGTAGTCATTATAATTAGCTTTATATATATATATTTTAAAAGAATACACTAAAAATACTGTTTTCATTAAAATAGCTAAATGAACTAGTGCTCTTTCATATGAGAGTCTGTGACTGACACTGGGATTGTTGACTGAGCTGTAGAGCAATTGTGTGTGTGTGTGTGTGTGTGTGTGTGTGTGTGTGTGTGTGTGTGTGTGTGTGTGTGTGTGTGTGTGTGTGTGTGTGTGTGTGTGTGTGTGTGTGTGTGTGTGTGTGTGTGTGTGTGTGTGTGTGTGTGTGTGTGTGTGTGTGTGTGTGTGTGTGTGTGTGTGTGTGTGTGTGTGTGTGTGTGTGTGTGTGTGTGTGTGTGTGTGTGTGTGTGTGTGTGTGTGTGTGTGTGTTATTTGCACTGGAAATGAGACTGGATAATACTGAGGAAGAACATCATATTTTGCAGTGGATGAATGTGAAGCTCAGGGTCTGCTTTACTCCACATGCACTTTGTTTAGCTATAGTTTAGGAGCTTTGTGTGTGTGTGTTTCGTAAAGCTGTTTTAGATTATGCCTGATTTGTTGGGATCTTGTGAGCAGAAATAGTTTTCTAGTTTCTGCACTCTTATATGATACTAGTTGCTTTGAAAGAGACTCCCTCAAAAAATCTTTAGGCCTTAGTTTATGATTTACATATCTGAGTTGCATATAACATTTCCACTTGTTTGGATTTTCACGGTGTTAACATTAATTGATAAACTTAATGTGATGCACTTATCTCAGTCATACATAAATGAAACATGTAAGAAACAGGAAAGATTTCTGCACTCATATTTGATTTTATTTAAATAATCACATCAAAATACATTATTCAAATTGCTTTTTTTAGCATAAATCTGTTCATTGTGAAAATGTACCCGTTTATACTTACAGACGTATCTGTAATTTTTTTGTAATTCTGAAAATGAAATGGTTCCTTCACTATCTTTGATGCATAATGCACAAAAGCACTTGTGAAAATGACAAGCTCCTCCAGTCATATTTGTTTATCAGTTTTCTGGGAAGTGTTTAAAAAGGCACCGGGTTGATATTATGAGCACTTCTAAGGATTTTACAGGCTATTTTCCAAAATATATTACATTTATCCAACATTAAGTTCTTCTGTGTTTTCTGTGCAGGTACATGTTGCACTTTACTAGTATATTGTCTATTTCTATAATCCATTTCAGGTTAATGGCACTCAAACACAAGAGAAACTGTGATTGGTTTATATGGGCTCTTCAAGTCCTGATGAATATCATAAAGTTTCAGTTATTGTGCATTTTGTATAAACTACTTGTAAGTTAGTAGACCTTGTGTGTGTGCGCGTGTGTGTGTGTGTCATTCATCATTTCTGATGTTTTTTTTTTTTCTACTTCTTCAGGTTGTGATTTTTGCCTGCTCGTCTCTCTCTCTCTCTCTCTCTCTCTCTCTCTCTCTCTCTCTCTCTCTCTCTCTCCTCCTCCTCCTCCTCCTCCTCCTCCTCTCTCCATCCATATGTGTGTGTACACTTCCTCTCTGTGTCAGTATGTGTGTGTGTGTGTGTGTGAGAGAGATCTCAGTCTTCATGTAGATGATGGTAAGTCTTCACTCTTTCCTCTGGCGTTTGATGTGTTTTGGTGTGTTTAGTATTATAATCCATTTGATAGTTTAATAATCAGTCAAATAGTGTTTAAATCAAGGTGCTGGTATGCGTGAGTGGTTTTGTGTGTATGTGTGTATTTAACTATATTTGATAGAAAATGTCATTGAAAAATGACTGACATTTGAATGACACATAAGAAAACTTGTTGCCAGAGGTCTGCATTCATCAGTTTATCTATCTATCTATCTATTATCTATCTATCTATCTATCTATCTATCTATCTATCTATCTATCTATCTATCTATCTATCTATCTATCTATCTATCTATCTTCTTGTCTCATGTTTTTTGGCGACATGATATATAGAGATTTTAAATTTTACTTAATAATTAGTCATGTGTATTCGCTCTTGGCAATTTGTCTCATGCAATATTGTCCAGTTGTACCCAGTTAAACATACCCAGATTATGAGTATGTTTAATAACTCCCTGAAGCTGCTTTTAAAATATTGTCTGCCAAAAGATAATAACTTGATGTTTTTTTAGATGCTTTGAGACTAGCAAATGCCTGCAGTGTGTTGGCTAAAATATATCATATATTTTCAGATGAATTTGAATTTATTCTTTAATAAATTATTGTGTATTATGGTTAGGTATTTATATATATATATATATATATATATATATATATATATATAGTATATATATATATATATATATATATATATATATATATATATATATATATATATAATGTATTAAAGAATAAATTCATATATATATCATTACAAAACATTGCCACAGTTTTACCACAGTGCTAGTTTGAGGATATTGAGATAAACTGTAACTCAAAAGGAATATGTGTTTTTTAGCCCAATTCTTTAAGGAGGGGTTTTTACTGATCTTTAAAGTAACTTTTTAACACTTTTAAGATCTTTAAAGATAAACTGGCTATTTAAGATATGCACCAGCACTGATCTCTGAAGCATTGTGTATTATGAACTGACATGAATGCTGTAAAGTTGCTCTAGTGCATCGTAGTGTCCACATGCTCAGATGAAGCTTGTAGTTGCGGATTGTAATAGCTGCAGTACAGAAGGACCTACTAACGCATTAATAAATACAGCATGGCAGAAAGCGTTGTGCTGTGCATTAGCAGTCTTAAGCAGATTGTCTGTGTCCGGTTAGCCGCCCTCGCTCCCTTCAGTGGAGACAAATCTGAGTCTCGCAACTGAACCGGTCATTTTATCACAATTAAAATTCTGTTATTATTTATTTTTGGGTGACTAACCCTTTATTTGCATGTACATTTTCCATCTATTTGGGTTGCAGAGTTTTAACCAGTGGTGGACAGTAACTAAGCCCCAGTTCACACAGCACAGTTTTGAGAAGTGAGTGTGGTTGAGACGCGGAGTGAAGGGGGACGAGAGGAGAATGACAGCACAGTACCGGCATCGACAGTTTTATTTCTCTCTCATTGAGTTAAAAGCATCAAAGCTTAGTTCCCACAAATGCATGCTGCAGTTTACCATTACACACAACACAATACACTCATGCTTTTATAAGCTCACCGTACATTACACCAATACATACATATCCTGTGACGGCTATACTTTAATGCACAAATAAATGCACAGCCATTCGCATTTGTACTCTGCAGTCTACAGTGTAATTCTGTAAAGACCGATAAATCACAGTGTGAATGAATCACGTTAGTGTCAGACCAGCATCTATTGAAGAGAAGCAAAAACAAACTCTGATTTTGACCCGTTATTGCACCTCTCACTTACTGTATGCGAGTCTCACTGTTTGAAGAGGAAATTATGGTTGAGGAGATCCCCCTCTATGTGAGAGCGCTTTAAGGTCTCAGAAAAGCGCTATATAAATGTAATGAATTATTATTATTATTATTATTATTATTATTATTATGGAAGCTTGTTTCAGCCATAGAATGAAAAATATAAAGGTAATTGTGACTTTTTATCTCTCAATTCTGACTTTTTTTCTCACAATTGCGAGTTTACTTCTTGTAATTCCTGACATTATTTCTCAGAATTGCGAGAGGGAAAGTCAGAATTGCGTGATAAAAAGTCAGAATTGCGAAGTTATAAAGTCAGAATTGTGTGATATAAAGTCGCAATTCGAGATATAAAGTCAGAATTGTGTGATATAAAGTCGCAATTGCGAGATATAAAGTCCAGAATTGTGTGAAATAAAGTCAGAATTGCGAGAATATAAAGTCAGAATTGTGTGATATAGAAGTCGCAATTGGAAGAGATATAAATCATAATTGCGTGATATAAAGTCAGAATTGCTGTGATATAAAGTCGCAATCGCGAGATATAAAGTCAGAATTGCGAGATATAAAGTCACAATTGCGAGAATATAAAGTTGGAATTGTGATGATAAAGTAGTGAATCTGCAGATATAAAGTCGAAACCGAATATAAAGTCAAGATGGAATATGAAGTCAGAATTGTGAGATATAAAGTCGCAATTGAAAAATATAAAGGGGTTCAGAATTAGCGCAGAATATAAAGTCAGAATTGCCGCGATATAAAGTCAGAATTGTAAATATAAAGTCAAAGATTGTGTGATATAAAGTCAGAATTGTGTGAGATATGAAGTCAGAATTGTGTAGATATAAAGTTGCAATTGCGAGATATAAAGTCAGGAACATGCCGAAGATATAAAGTCAGAATTGCGAATATATAAAGTCAGAATCTGTGTAGATATGAAAGTCGCAATTGCGAGATATAAAGTCACGAATTGAAGTAATATAAAGTCACAATTGTGATATATAAAGTTGATAAATCTGAACATAGCAAATTGAAATTAAAGTCAGAATTGCGAGATATAAAGTCAGCAATTGCTGTGATATAAAGTCGCAATTGCAGATATAAAGTCAGAAATTGCAAAGATATAAAAGTCAGAATTGCTGGATATAAAGTCAGCAATTGCGAGATATAAAGTCGGAAAGTTGCCAGATATAAAGTCAGAATTGTGTGATATAAAGTTAGCAATAATTGCGCAGATATAAAGTCAGAATATAAAATATAAAAGTCACAAGTATGAGAATATAAAGTCAGAAATTGTGATGATATAAAGTCGCAATTGCGAAAATATAAAGTCGCAATTGCGTGATATAAAGTCGCAATTCGAGAATATAAAGTAGCAAATTGCTTGATATAAAGTCGCAATTGCGAGATATAAAGTCAGAATTGCGAGAATATAAAGTCAGGATTGCGATATAAAGTCAGCAATTGCGAAATATAAAGTCAGGAATAAATGTAAAATATAAAAGTCAAGAAATTGTGTGATAATAAAGTCGCAATTGCGAGAATAAAGTCAGAATTGCGATATATAAAGTCAGCAATTGCGTGATATAAAGTCGCAATTGCGAGATATAAAGTTGCAATTGCGAGATATAAAGTCAGAATTGCGATATATTAAAGTCAGAATTGCGTGATATAAAGTCGCAATTGCTATATATAAAGTCGCAATTGCGAGATATAAAGTCAGAATATGTGAATAGAAAAAGTTAGTCTTTTTATCTTTATATCTCGCAATTGCGAGCTTTTTTATAAGTCAATTCTGACTTTATATCTGACAATTGTGAAGAATTGTAAGATAAAAAGTCACAATTATTTATTTAATTCTTTTTATTCAGTGGCGGAAACAAGCTTCCATAGGAAATGAACGCTTGCTCTCATGAATAATTAAGCAAGGCGTCTTCTTCATTGAATGAGGACACACGATCCAATGAATGATAATGAGACACCGATGAGTCAGTCAATGTGCTATGTACAAGAAAACGAAGAAGAGTTTAAAAATGAGTTTTTACGTGCATATATGAGACGCAGTTTTTCGCGTGCATTTGATTGCAGATCTTTGGTAGCATTATAAATGTCGTTTTTTACGTTTCAATGTATATTATTGACATCAGTGTTGTTGTTGTTTTGAGAAATGTGTTCTTCATTAACAGGATCATGGTAGTTTGGGTTACAGTTAGTGTGTTTTAGTTAGGGCTGTCCACTTTAGTCGTTTAGTCGACTAATCAGTCGATGCCGTCTTGGTCGACTGAAATTCTTATTGGTTCGAACCAGTCGCATTATTATTTTTTATTTTTTTTTGCCAATAGAAATACATTTTCAATGATTTACTCCTTGATATTTATTCCTTTATAAAGCAGTTATTTATTACCTGTATTCTAAATATAATTAGCCTATGTTTTATCCCCAACTTTAAATGCTTTAATTTAGGCTATTTCTTGTACCTGCGCCACAGTTTAGCGCACACACATAACACACTCGGGAACCGCACCTACTGGCTGCGCTGCTGCTCGCGCTCAGTAAGGGATGTACCGGTAGGTAGTTTTGCTGTATTCATTCAGTTCACGCTACTTTAGTCGACAGAATGTCCAAGAAATCTAAATCTTTTGTCTGGCTACATGTTTGTGGAGGTAGGCGACGGTGGCGACGCCGTTGCTCCATTATGAGCGCGCACATCGCGTGCCTATTTGAAATCGAACTTGAGCGCGCAAAAGACGTGAGCAGCTCTTTTAACGGCTTTATCATACTGACTCAATAGATTGTTTTCTTAATAGGTTTTTATTTGTACACTTGACTCATTTGAAAGTAGCCTAAATAATGTAACAAAACGAAATTAAACGTATATGCTATCTTACAACAGAGCCTAGATTTCAGATTGTTTTTTAGGCTATTTTGTCTGTTGTTTTAAAACGCCTAACAGATCGGCTGGACAAAAGTTAACCCATAGCTTTGTAAGTAAAGAAGAATACAGCATGTATAAACGAGAGCTTTTTTAGATTTTTCATTATGTGGCAGCTATAGCAGTTATATTATTTTGTAGCGTGTGGTGTGATCAGGTGCGCGATTGTGACCGTCACTATAGACCAAGGACAGAGCTCCTCACTTGCAGTTAAAAAAATCACTTAATTTTCAAAGAATTGTATAATTATTATAGTTTTATTTATTTTCGATGTTTTTTCGTTGTTGTTTTATAAATGCTCTATGACAATTGTTTAAAAAATGTTCAATCAAAACATCCGTTTTTTTTTGTTTGTTTTTTTAGTCGACTAATCGTCGCGCAGGACAAGACCTTGGTCGACTAAGGATTTCTTTGGTTGATTACAGCCCTAGTTTTAGTGGCATAGCAATGTGTTAAACGCTTCACCCATCTTTTCATCTTTGCCGTGTTTGCGTGTGTGCTTGTCCGTATGTGTTGTAAATCCAATGTAAATTGGATTTAATGTGACTACATCTTTATCCCCGCAAGCCAACATCAAAATGGGATCCCAAATGATTCCAAATTAAACCATTCAAAAACGTCAAGTACAAATCCCAGATCGAGAAGCACTGTCCTGCCCGAAACATGCTCTATGCAAATACGCAAGTGTAAACGCTGTGTTTGCGTAGTTTCTGGTCTTTATCTCCACATCTACTCTTTTTTAAATGTCTTCTGTTCCCAGCTGCTTTGGCTTGCAGTCCTCCCGGGCCAGCAGGGGGCGCAGTGTCTGTCTCAGCTTGGCTTTGCTGGCTCTTATATTTAATTGTCTTCTCTTTCCCCTTCTCATGGCACCCAGGCGCGGCTCCCCTCCTCTTCATCCACCCTAAGCATTGCTGAGGTATTCCTGCATGCATCTCGGGCCAGATCAGCAGCTTTCCTCCACATGTTGTCATGTGACACGTTTCGTCCTGCCCATGATGAATGTTGCTTGAACCCCTTCCTGCTTGTCATGCATGCTTTTATCTCAAGTGCAACAGAGAAGAAATGACTTTCTGTCATTTTTATGACAAATTTAGATGTTTGTCTTGGAGATTTTTTTTGTTGTTAAGTGATTCTGACATTGGTTTTTCCATCTTTTTTCTTACTTTCTTTTTTCTTTTAATGTTTTTTTCGCTCATTCATGAAACGCTTTAGTGAAAGTATGGCCAGAGGGGTTATTGTTACTAGTGACAGAAGCCAATTAATTTAAATTAATTTAGGATGATGGTTGGCCATTTTAAAAATAATCATAAATAAAACAAAGGTTAATATCTATGGCAATGTGAATTGCATTGTATCGCTAATACTTATTAATACTGTATTTTTTATATCGAACAATAATTCGGCCTAGCTTTTCAGTATCGACAAGTGAAAAACCTGTATCAATCGACAACTGAGTCGT
Source organism: Hybognathus amarus (assembly GCA_030378365.1). Taxonomy (NCBI): domain Eukaryota; kingdom Metazoa; phylum Chordata; class Actinopteri; order Cypriniformes; family Leuciscidae; genus Hybognathus; species Hybognathus amarus. Next base: position 14,452 of record JAQIUQ010005747.1, on the reverse strand, counting down.
TAACTACATAACACACACAATATAATCTAAAACTGCAGCTTATAATTTCTCTCTCCGCTCGATGTTCCATCCATATACTGTAAATTACAAGCTTATATATTACACTGTACAGCTTCTATATTATACACAACATTTAGATGTTTTAATAATATTTAGTTAACTAGTAATCAGTAAATTATTTAGACATTTTTGTAAAATTTTAATAGTGTGACAGCTATTAAAATATTTAAAATTTTAATGTTTTTCCAGAAGCAAATGGATTTTTTAAAATATTATTGTTATCAAACAATAAATCAAATGGCAAAATGTATCAAATTGACGTAAATTTAAAGATTAAAAAAATATATAAAATGACTTTTTTTAATCAAATTGTATTCTGGATATAAAAAATAGAAGTAGACATTTTTTACATTTTACATTTTTTTTAAATCTTTTTTCCATCAACAAATTAATTTTTCTTTTTTATATAAAAAAAAATTAATGACTTTTTTTTATTGGACAAATTGTAGTGCCGATATCTATGGAAGCTTGTTTCCGCCACTGAATTTTTATTATTATTTTTTTTTTTCACAATTTCAAGTTTACATTAAAAAAAAATCTGATTTGCAAGATCTAAACTTGCAATTGCGAGGGAGAAAAGTCAGAATTGTTAGATTGTCGCAATTACCTTTTTTATATTATTCAGTGGTGGAAACAAGCTTCCATTTACATCATTAAAAGTTTTTATTTTAATAAACCACTTATTTACTAATCCAGTTGATTTATTCAATGTATCAACTTTTGGGAGTGAGTAAAACTCCCATGTTTTACAAAAAAAAAAGCCCATTGACAAAAAAGAACAAAATATAATGACTTTTATATTCAGGCATTTTTATATTTTAAATGTTGTCTTTTTCCAGTAACAAATTCATTTCATTTTTTACAAAAATAAATGAAAAAGTCTTGGTCAATATTGTTTTAGAGAGAGTTAAATATCGTGCAATTTTTTAACTTTTGTTAGTTGCTGGTAATGTAACACTAGTTTCCTTCTTTGAGAGTGTCATTCACCATAGGAGTGATTTCTCCTGCTCCACGGTTTCGCTTCTGTTGGTTTGTTCCTATTTATCACTCACGATTTACAGCATTAGATCAGGGGTGAGTTTTCATTCTGTTCAGCTGCTCATGTTTTCCATTGCAGCGGTGCACATCATCGCAGTGTGTGTTTATTACTGTGCGTCTTGTTGGAAGAGTTAGTGTATCTGTGAGCGTGTTTGTGTCAGTGTTTGTGGCAGAGCATGCTCATAAATGTGTTTGATAGAATGCGATTGATTCTGTATCTGTGCCTGTTGGATGTGGAGAAGTGTGTGTGCGTGTGGGGGAAAGATAGGAGTGTGTGTGTTTAGGGTGAAGTGACTATGCTGTGGCTTCCTCCAGGCGTCACGACGAGAGTTCAGAGCACACCTGGATGAGGTCATCACACTCAAGTCAAGGTACTCTACCTTGGACCAGGTAAAGAGCTCATCTTTAATCATAGCCAGACAAGTCTAGCCTGTAGAACACAGACACAGGCTCACAAACCATACGTCTAGACATAGTCGACACATTAAAAACATTGCGATATTTTTGAGTACGTTTGACTATTTCAGAATTTGAATTTTTTTGCAATTGTTTCAAAGTAAATCCTACACCAGTGTTGTTTTGTACATAAATCAGCTACGATAACAGATTCACCATTGCTTTTGAAAATAGCACAACAGTTTTCAGTCGGTTAAAATATCAGTCGACTACTAGTTACTCTGTAAAACAGATCAGACGCCTATATTCTCGCCTATATTTTTAGTCTGTTCTGAGATGTGACGTAAATGTATGTTATTGTTAATTAGATGTTAACTTGTTATTTAGTACACACAGTTATTAAGTAATCAATGTAAAATTCAATTAAAAAATATAAATTTGTATTCGCTGTTCAAATACTGATAGTCATGTTCCTGTAACAAATGGATTTTATTAAATGATTATTAAAAACAAAAATTCGGATGCATAAGCACTTTTTGTCCGAACTGTATTGTGGAAAAAAAGAATAAAAAAGTTTTTGCTCAGCTTGTAAAATATATACAAATAAATCAATATATATATATATATATATATATATATATATATATATATATATATATATATATATATTATTAATGTTCAATTTTTTTTTGCTGAAAACACAACTAAAAAGGACATCATAAGATAGCAAAATTCCTTTAAGCACAAACATATATATATGCGTACTATTATTTACCATCAGTAACTACAGTCTCCTCCAAAATACCATAGTTACTACAGTTAATGTGCAACTAATCTTTTACAAATAGAAATAGAAGCAAGTGCAACGTAACAAGTTTTTTTGTCAGTCTTTTTGTACTTAATTCAATGCATTACTTGCCGTTTCTTTTGTAACTATTTGCTAAATTGACTTTTCTGAGTTTTTAAATTAAATCCTACACCAATGTTTTGCGGAGCAATAGAAGATTTTGCCATTAAAGTCACTGTATTTTTATGTGTAAAGGATATTTATTATGCATGATTTTACAGTAGAAACAATGGTTTTTTGGTGTTAAGATAAAGAGAGGCTTTTTTTGCACTGAGCATGGCCATAGTTTATATTATGGGATGAATATTTTCACTTTTATAAGGATCTTTTAGCAGACACCTTAATCAAGTGAATTAGTGACTTAGCTAAAACAACCTAAATTGCTCTGACACACTCTATTCACTGCCATTTGTTCTCGTTTTGTTTGCTCATGTGTGATGACGTTTGTGTATAAGGATCTAACAGTGTGTTTGCAGCAGTGTATGTGTGTTGGAGAGACTTTAATGAATATTTTTGTGTGTGTGTATGTGTGTGTGTGTGTGTGTGGTGTGTGTGTGTGCATTAGCCTGAAACAGCTTCACAAACAGTCACAGTATCATTATTTCTGTATCATTATTACAATAAGTCAAATTATGACACAAGTACTGGAATAAAAGTTTATAGTTCGGAAATAAAAACTGATAGTAACTCAAAATAAAGTAAATCAGCTTATTTAACGTGACGCTTCAAATAAAAATCAACATCAATAATATCTTTACACCAGTAGGTGGCGACAAGTGACTGTTAACAACTTTTCATTGGCATCATTAATTTATGAGATTCGTTCAAAAATGCTAATTCATTCAGCTAATGAAACAAAAGTATTTATGAGTCACTGAATGCATTCAAACTGAGTTGTAAATAATTTCAAATTAATTAAACATTTTAAATACACTGCAGCAATTAACATTTTGTCAAAACCTCTAGTAAATTTTGTTATTTTGTTCAGAATCCTGGGAGAATCACAATCTCTGTTTTTAACAAAATACTGTGAAATGTGATTCTTAATTTATCCAGATTTATCTACTAATGACATTATGAGAGTTTAAATGGCATAGCTTAGGTCTGATTTGGTGTGTGTGTATGTGTGTGTGATGCACTTTGGAGTGTGTGAGTTCTGCTTCACAGTTCAGTACAGATTGTAATAATGACCAGAGCTTAATTAAGTGAAACTGCAAGCTCCATCATATGGCTTTGGTCTTCTCACTGACATCAGTAGACTGATAAACCATCACTAATACTATCAGTAAACCATCACTAATACTAACTAACCCACACACGCTCCAGTTTTATTACATATACTTCTTAAAAATAAAGCTTCCAAAAGGGTTTTTTCCCATTGAAGAACATTTTTTATAGAACAGTTCCTAAATTACTTTTCTTTTTTTTTTTAGTGTAAAGAACATTTGAAAACTCTTAAAAGAACTTTTTCCACTGTAAAGAACCTTTTGTGGAATGCACAAGATTCCAAGGTTCTTAATGGAATCATCAGTCCCAATAAGAACCTTAATTTTTAAGAGTGTTTTAAACAAAAATTAAAAGACTTGTCATGTTTCTTTTTTTTGTAAATATCTGTATTCACGCCACTTCCATTCACCAAAACAGGTGTCAGACACAATTAGTTCCTAAGATTAAACATTTAAAGTCATGAAATTACGCAAATTTAACGTGATGTTTCGTAACACCTGTTTCAAAAGCTCTTTTTTCTGCTCAGAATCACAATACTGATCATTCGATAATACAAAAAAAAACATTTGCTGAAAGATGATTCTCGGATGTGACATCACAAGGAAATATATATATTTCTTATTTCTTAATTAGGTATTAAATAGCCACATCTAAGATATTTCATGAGGGAATATAGTTAACGCACTGATATCCCTGTGCTTTTACAGTTTATTTTTTATTTTCAGTGCATCTTCATTTTTCTTATTTTATTTCACTCAGAAATACATTGCAATTATTAAAATTGGTGTTGCATGACATTTGATGTTGACTTTTAAAGTGTGTTTTTGTATGACTGGCTATATAGTTCCCTAAAGCGTAGGTGTCTGTGTGTGTTTACCATGTATTATTCTTGGCGATTTTAATGTAATCTATATGAAATGTTCATGAGCATCCTTTTTAGTTCTTTCAGACACCTGAAAGATAAAGGGGTCATATGATGCTTTTAAATATTTTCCTTTAGCGTGTAATGTATCTGTTTGTGCATATATGATATTTGCAAAGTTACAAACCTCCTAGTCCATCAGAGAAAGGCGTGTTTGTAAAGTTGTTTCCGATTGATCGCCTCGATTATCTGTGTTTCTAGAATCCGACTTGGACTTAAACTGATACGGTAAAAGGACAATATTATTATTATTAGCTTTGTGTTTAGAAGCTGAAGCTCAGGATTATGGTAATGGGTGTTATATTTCAGACTCACGCTCTGAGGTGTTCGGCCTATCACACCACACTGTGTCAGCTGGCCAATCAGAGCACTCTGAGTTTTACAGAAGGAGGAGGTTTGTAGAAATCAGACGGGTGTTATTCCCATAAAACGGTGTAACTCACTGATTTAACTACCATAGTACGATCATGCATCATTGAAGAAATCAATTAAATAGTCACGACTGTTTCCCAAAAACATATTGTCGCACAATTGGTTTAACCATGTTGGTTAATGAAATCACACGTGGTGGAGTAATAACTTCTTTTAATGAATCTGTTAGAGATCGAATTATGCTAGATGTTTTGCTATAAATTACAGACACTGGCATTTGAGGAATATTCCTTCGTTTTCTCAGTTTTTTGCTTTATTTCCAGATTCAGTCATAGGCTCCGTTCTTATGGTGCGTTGTACACCGAGACGTGAATGCAGCGGTCAGACGCGAATGATTTCAATGTAAAGTTAATGCAAAGACACTGTGATGTGCGGTAAAATTTCTGCGGCGCAAATGAGGTGATCATCAGATGGTGTGCTGGATGTCACGCCTCATTTCGGAGTGTCAATTTCGCGTGGATGGCACAAATTGAGCGCTAAGCGCGTTACGCGTGAATGGTTTAGTTAGTGCTATTTGTGCATTCATGCGTTTGACGCGAATTCGCGCGCTGAGTTGAAAAATCTGAACTTTGGCTGTCAAATTGGTGCCGCGTCAACCAATCAGGAGCCTAGCTGCTTGCTCACGTGGTGAAGTATCTAGATGCTTCAATAAATTATTTTGTAATATGACTAAATGCCTGGTGTGGTTCTAATGTCTCAACAAAACAAATATTTTATCACTTAAAACTTTATTTCAATATACTGAGACATGTTCATTTTGTAATGAATGTTAATTATTCCATATCTGATAATATGAAATATTATTATGATGTAAAGACAATCAACATATGTGCAAAAGTCGGTGTTGGACTTCAAGAAAATCAGCAGGACAATTCTATACATTTGGAGGCTGGATTCTATTCATCATCAAACACAACAAATTGATAATTATGTGCAATGAGGTGATGGTGACCCTCACTTTAAATGTTGAAACAACAGGCTATGGACTGGGCGCGCAACAGCCAAAGTAAAGCTGTCAGAAATATTTTCAGATTGTTATCACAACATTTTTCTTTGCCAAGTCAACTTAAATAATTTATTTAGTTCAGATAACTTATTATTTTGAGTTTCTGATGATTAAATCAATCTCTTCTATTTGTATTAACTCACATTTTTCCAGTTCAGTCAACTTTAAATTTTAAGGCAGCCAGTGTTACTTAATTTTTTAAGTTAGAACCAACATATTTTTTAGTTACCTGCTCTGACAGCGGCCGCTATCCCAGCGCAGCTCCTGGAGCGAGTAAATGGTGAACTTGTGACGGTTCGGCTTCCGAAGGGTCTGGTGGCACACAAATACACGACGAACCCACGCCACTTTTCTGCTCTCCAGAGCAAATACATAGGCGGTGACTTTCTCTATGAATGCTTCGGTTGACATAAAAATGGCCGCCAGCGGATTTCGATTGATGCATCTGTAAAAACAAAAGTTTGAAGTGAAATTTAGCGCGCCATAATCAAATCCGTTGCGGCGCATTTGATGTCGACCGAGCATTTCATAGAGTCGGTTTCACTCTTGACATGCAAATTAACACAAAGTGGTCAAGCGTCAACGCGCTATTCGCGTCCAGCTGTGAACGCACAGTTACACTAGAGCTCGTTCACACATGCAACAACGTCTTCAAAAACGACGCTTTAAATCTCTTGAAAAACTAAAAGACGTAAATGATATTTGTATGTATTATCAATAAAAGATACATAGATTGTACTGGAATGTCATCTTGCTAATTTGCTCAAGATAAGGATTTATTGAGTCCACATGCCATGGAAAACAAGAAACTACTCTTCCACGCAGGTTCGACGTGATCGTTACCTAACACTTTGCAGTTGCTGTTTGCGATTGTTCGTTAGAACTATAGATTACGGAAACACTGATTCGTTACACTATAGGGGTGTAACGATACACAAAGCTGACTGGTTTCTGCTTTCCCACGGTTTTGACGTCTCGGTTTGTTTTAAAGCTAAAATGGCTTATCGTAATTTTAATTCGTGAGTTCAGTATATCGCGGTTTTTCGGCTTCGTGTTCGAAAATCGTTACACCCCTATTAAACTATGATAACGACAATAGTTGGCTAACGATGCTTTTGGAAACAGAGCCCTGACTGGGATTAGAGGAGCTGCAATAACGTACAATATGTGAATATTAAAGCATGTTAACCTATTCTACTACACCCAATAATCAAAATAATGAACTTTTAAAATAGCTTCATATGACCCTTTAACTGTGCCTTCTGTGTGTGGGTGTGTGTGTTTGAGTTGCCTGATGCCGCTGTGAGTCTTCCAGTGCGAGTGTTTCTTGTGTTGCTTGTAACTGATGGACTGATGACTTTATCTCTGCAAGCTCCAGTGTCAGGTTGGAGGTGCTTAAAGACGATCAGCCTAGGCCATAGGACCTTCAGTTCTCTAGTAACTATCCCAGAACCATCAACAAATCTCTCTCTTTGCCTTTCTTTTTTTTTGCTTACCACTTTTGTATCTTTCTTTTAGCATTTCCTAATCTTATTTTGCTTTCCTTTTTGTATATTTTGAATATATGGGTAGAATATGAGTTTGACTAGTTAACATGAACTAACAGCATGTATTAATCTTAGTAAATATACATTTTAAAATTTTCTAATGTATTATTAAAATCAGAAGTTGTATGTTAACATGAACTAACAATGAAAAGTTGAATTTGTATTAACTAACATTAACAAAAACAAAAAAATGTTGATTATTTAACTACCTTAGTTAACATGAACATGAATACAGCATTTATTAATCTGAGTTAATATTAATTTCAACATTTGCTAATGCATTATTCAAATCAAAGGTTGTATTTGTTAACATTAATACACTGTACGTAACATGTACAGTTGTATTTTTATTAACTAAAATTAACGAAGATTAATAAATACTGTATTGCTCCTTGTTAGTTAATACACTAACTAATTAACCTTTTTGTAAAGTGTTATCATAAAAATGCACCATAAAAGTTTATACAGCATGTTAGTTGCATAAAATGGTGATTTTAGCCTGAAAAGTGCCTATTGTCTGAACCTTTATAATACACAGAGTCAGATTTACTGGAATCCTGAACATTTCTGCTTGTTTTGTTCACTTTTTTCAGAAGCTATAGTGTTTTGTGAGTTTTGCTGACATCGTCATCTTGTTTGATTTATTATCCCCGTGCTGCTCGCTGCGTTTTGCTCTTTCAGCTGTTCTGTGTGTCTCTCTCACGTGTTTCATGAGCTTGTGTGGCTCTCGTAACTGTCTTTCTCTCCTCCTTGGGTTCTTCACTAGATGCTGTCTACTTCTCCTCGGGGAACTGTTTGACTCTATCATCCTCTCTCTTCCGCTGTAGAGCACTAGGAGATCTTTCCCTGACACTGATTATAGGGTGGTTTTCACAAGTACAGTCATCACAAACTCCAGGAACTATCACTTCAGTCCAGAAGGGTTGAGGTTACAGAGAGGATGATAAGACACATGAGTGTGGTTCTATATAGGAGCCTAGTGTTCTTGATCTCGATTATAAAGAACCCTTAATGCCAAAAAGCTCTTACGGCCGGTTCAGATTACACGCTTTTAGCCTGATTTTGGAACGATCAGTTTGGCGTAGGGTGTCGTGAGGATTCGTAATACGACAACGGGCGTCGGGACGCAAGGATTCTGATCGTTTTCATCTCGTATAGTGTGTCATAGTGGGCGACAACCAATGTCGACTGAAGTGTCGCGGTCTGCAACACTTCACAATGAAAAGATTATCATGTTTAATTTTTTTCCGGTTCTCTATGAATTGTGAGTGAGTTATTGAATTTATTAAATAATAAATTGGTTTATATAATAAAATTATTGAATAAATAATAAATAAAATAAAATAAATAAATAAATAATAAATAATAATAAATAATAAATAAATAAATAAATAAATAAATAAATAATTATAAAATAATAAACTGGTTTGTATAAATAATTATAAATAAATAAATAAATAAATAGATTATAAATAAATAAATTCAATATATAAATAATTATTAGAATAGATAAATTCGATTATATAATGATTATTGAATAAATAAATAATAAAATGATTATTATTAATAATAAAATATTAAACTATATATATTAATGATTATTAAAGAATAAATAAATAAATAAATAAATTATTATAAATATTAAATAAATTATATTAAATAATATTAAAATAATAAATTATTAATTATTATTATTATTATTAATAATAAATAAATTATAATAATAAATTGTAATAAAATTATTAAAAAATAAATAAATCAATGATTAATTATTATTATAAAATATATAAAATTAATTTAAATTATATAAATTAACAATATTATTATTAGTTGATTATAAATAAATGTAAATTGATTAAATAATAATTATTGATAAATAATAAATAGTAAAATGATGAATAATAAATTCGTGTATAAAATTAAAAATTGAATAAATTTGTAAAACACGAATCAAAATAAATAAATAGTATAAATTATAATATAATACGATAATAAAATAAATGATAAATTAAATAAATGATCATTCATAATAGAATAAATTAATAAATAAGAATCAAAAAAAACTGAAAATAGTAAATACCAAATTATAGATCAAATATTAAATTGAATTATTGTCAAAGTGAATAGGAAATAAATACTGTAAATACGTTAAATATTAGAAATTAATTATAATGAGATGATTATTGAGTGAGTGAGATAAATTATAATGATGAGATTATTATATAAAATAAATACGATTTATATAATAAAATAATTAAATTGAGTGTAATACGAATTAAATAAATCAATGATGGTGATAAATATAATAAAATACGATTCAATAAATCAATAATTAAAATAAATCAATAATAAATTAAATTAATAAATAAATAAATAATGTAATAAATAATTATATATTATACGATAAATAAATAATAAATATATAATAATAATAATGGATTTATTAATAAATAAATATCGAATATAATAAATAAACGTATAGAGATAAATAAAATTACATTATGATATACGAATAAAATCAAATTAATAAATCAATGAGATGCGGTTAAAATAGATGATCAATGACAAATCAATGATGAATCAAATAAATAAAAAATAAATAAGATAAAATGGTGATCAATATTATCAATGGCTGCGCCTGCGCTGTGGCGTGCGCTAATCAATCAGATGCGCGATAATGGCGCAAATGTAATCATAAATCAAATCAGTTGCCGCGCGCCGTTGTCAAATGCGTGGTGCTGTGGCTAAATGAAATGAATAAAAATAAATAAATACGATAAAAATAAAATAAATGTAAAAATTAAAAAAACTAAAAAAACTGATTTAGGATATATAAATAAATTACTAAATAAATGATAAAATGGATACTAATAATAATTATAATAAATAAATAAATAATAAAAAAAATGAAAAAAAATAAATAAAATAAAATGAATATATAATATAAATAAATTATAAATAAATAAATACGATTATATAAATAAATAAATTATTGATAAATAAATCATTTGTGTATAAATAAATGATAAATAATAAATAAATAAATAAATAAATAAATCAATAATAAATAAATAATAAAATACATAATGTATATAATGAATGATAATAAAAACTTATAAATTTATAAATTAAAAATTAAATAAATTTTATGTATAAAATAATAAAATTATTATTAATAAATATATAATAAATGATAAATATATAATTAAATAAAAAAAAATAAATAAATAATAAAATAAATAATAAATTAAAGTAATAAAAATAAATATGAAATTATAAATGATAAAAATAAGATAAATTATAAATCAAAATCATTTATAGATAAATAAAAGATAATTATAAATAATAAATAAATAATAGATATAAAATTATAAATTGTAAAATAAATAAATTATATATAAATAATAAATAAATTAATAAATAAATAAATAAAAATTACTAAATAAATTATAAAATAAATAATAAATAAATAAAAATAAATATAAATATTAAATAAATAAATTATATAAATAAATAAATTAAATGAGTGATAAATAATAAAATAAGAATAAATAAATAAATTAATATAAAAATAAGAATTTGAATAATAAATAAATTATTAAATAAATAAATGATTATATAAATAAATACGATTTGTATAAATAAATAAATAAATAAATAAATAAATAAATAATAAAATACATTTAATAAGTATTATAATAATAAATAAATAATAAATAATACACATTTTGAGAATAATTATTTAAATAAATAAATAAAATAAATAAATAAATAAATAAATGAATTATCCGTTTATATAAATAATAAATAAAATCGTTGAGTGAGTCTAATAAATAATTATTAAATAAATACGTTTATAATAAATAAATTTTAATAAATAATAAAATAATAAATAAATAAATAAATAAATAATAAATGATGATACATTTATATAAATAAATCCGTTTGTATAAATAAATAGATGAGTATGTTTGAGTAAGTTGTTGAGTGAGTGAGTTATTGAGTGAGTCCGTTTGTGTGAATGAGTGAGTTATTGAGTGAGTGAGTGAGTGAGTGCGTATTGTGTGAGTGAGTGAGTGAGTGAGTGAGTGAGTGAGTAAGTGTAAGTGAGTGAGTGAACGTTTGTGTGTATGTGTGTGCAAGTGAATGTGTGTGTGTAGACGGCATGCGTATGTCTGGTCGGAAAACAACGTGTAGTCTGACATGTTGTGTCCGCGACACAACAAGATTGTAGGAGTTAAAACACGTAATTTGACACAGTGACCATCGTAACAGACTAAAACATTGTGTAATCTGAACCAGGCATTAAATGATTGCATAATACTTTCAAATTTGAGTTATTCTGAAGTTTCTCCTGTGATAAATTCTGTTTAATATTTAAAATTAATTAATTCAAACTAAATCCACTGGTAACCACTGAAAGGTTCTATATATGAAGTGCCTGAAAGAAACTTTTAAGGTTCCAGTTGAAATGTACAGAAATGTTATCAAGGGAATAGGGTAGATTCAGTCTTTTAAAAATCAGATGACGTTGTATGTTATTACATCTCTCTGATCTCTAATATTTCTCCTGAATCTCACTACCGTTTAAAGGTTTGGGGTCAGTAAGGTTTTTGCTCTTTTTTTTAAGAAATTTGTTTATTCAGCAAGGATGCATTCAATTGATCAAAAGGGGCAGTAAAGATTTTATAGTGTTGCAAACCATCATAAATATAAGCTGTGTGAACTTTCTATTCATTAAATCATCAATGTTCAGAATTCTCTATTCGGAATCTTGAAGTTCCACAAAAGAAAGCGAAATGTTCACGCGATACATGTTTCTTGAGCAGAGTGATTTCTGTAGGATCATGTGAGTAATGATGCTGAAAATACAGCTTTGATCACAGGAATAAATTAACACTTTAATTAAACATTCACATAAAAAACAGTTATTTAAAATTATTATAATATTTCAGAATAATTTTTACTGCATATCTCTGATCAAATCAATGCAGCCATGGTGAGCAGAAGAGACTTCTCTCAAAAACATCTAACTGACCCCAGAACATTTAAACGGTAATATCCTCTGTCTCTTTCTCCTCATGACACCCAGATGTCTCAGCTCCATGTTTGTCTCGAGTTTCATAATGATTTGGCAGCACTCTGACATCACTTCTACTGTTTGCTGCAGGTTTTATAGCAAATATCTCATAAAAGCTCCATGAAAACCAAAATGTCTTTCTTTCCTTCTTTTCTTTCTTCAGGTGCAGTCGCAATGCAGCGGCAAAGAAATCTCCTACGAGCAAGTAGGTCGAAAGTTTTCTTGTGTTTCTTATGCATGTGATTTTAAAATACTCTAATAACTTTAATAATAATAATATAAGATTTTAAATAAAACTGTTTTCCACTGAACTTTTTCCAGTGTTTTAGTCGCTAGCCTGATAAATCTGCCAATATTTTGTATCAGCAGTTAATTTGCTCGATTAGTATCACAAGACTATATGAAACCCGGTGCATAGTTTTTTCTTTATGCGTGAACAAATGATTATTCTGGGACTAAACCAAAAACAAGAGATAATCTAAAATTAACTTTTTTGTTATTATTATTATTGGAGGTGAGGCTATTTATACTAAGTGCAAATAGCAACAACAACAAAAACTATTTGGTTTCCACTAAGTGTAAATAATAGTTAGACTTTTGCATTTTAAGTCTTTTTAATTATTTCAGTGCGATGTACAAGTTACAAGTTGTAAATAAAACAGATTTTTGTAGTACATTTTCCAAGGAAATAATGTTTCAGTCTTTATTTCAAAATTTACATGTTTAATTCAATGCACTTCTTATTTTTTTATACATTTAATTTAATAATTAAATTGAATAATTTCTGAGTGAAAATTGTTTCTACACCTAATTGTTTTCAGTGTACATTATAAAACAGTATACAAAAATAATATCATAATTAGGGCTGTCAAATGATTAATCACGATTAATCTCATCCAAAATAAAAGTTTTTGTTTATTGTTTTTGTTTTGTGGGTGCACTGTGTATAATTTTTTTATATATATAAATACACACACATGCTTGTATATATTTAAGAAATATTTTCATGTATATACTGTATATAGGTTTATATATAATTTATATTATACATAAATATACATATTTTATATATAAATTAAATGTCTAATTATAATATTTAAAAAAATCTTAAATATACATGAATGTTTGTGTATTTATATATATACAAAATAATTATACACAGTGCACCCACATATATTATGTAAACAAAAACTTTTATTTTGGATGTGATTAATCATTTTGACAGCCCTAATCATAATCAGTGTTTATAATTATAATAATTATTTAAAAAGGACAGGCTATTGGCATTTAGATAGATACATTAAATTAAAAAGATCTGTAAATAGTATATTAAAGAAACATTCATTCATGTTCAGTGTTATTTATTATCATGTATGCATCAGTATAGCCTCTTTATTTCTAGATATCAGCATCAGACACTAAAAACCCCATCAGTTGAGCATTATGTGTGTATATACAAGTATGACGTGTTTATGATTGCGTGTGCTATTCGTAGGTCATAGTGCGGTGGATATCACCAAAGTGGCTCGGAGACACCGTATGTCTCCATTTCCCTCTCACCTCTATGGATAAAGCCTTCATCACTGTGCTGAAGATGACCGCAGTTCTGGGCACTGAGATCATTAACTACAGAGGTACACACACACACACCAGTGTTTCAGTCTGATGCAGTCACTTTACCAAGGTGCACCAAAGTATGTTTTGTGAGCTCAAGCTTTTGATTGTTTTTCTTTTTTTTTTCGTGATTTTTTTTTTTTTTTAATTATTTTTGGCTGTTGAAAGTGAATCTTACATCTTTATCTTGAGGGGTAAATATGAGGTTGTCCTTGTTATGCATGCACATGATTTGCAGATAAACACACTTAATCTTGCTCTCTGTGTTCTTGTAGACGGCATG
>JAQIUQ010005746.1:0-40728 GCA_030378365.1 Hybognathus amarus | reverse complement strand
TAAATTGCAGTTTGTTCGTCACATAAAGCTATACATATTAATAGATAACGATCTTGATATAACGGACGACTGGTGCTATATCACTTTTGTGATACTTTTGTGGATGTTTTTTGTCTTTTATTATTACTTATTTTTTGCTTGACAGCCCCCAGTAGGCTGTTCTACGATTGCACTCTCATTACATCGACAAGAGAGTCTTAGGCTGCGTGATTCAAAAATGTCCCTTTGTCTTCCACGGAAAGAAACTGAACTGCGACTTTGGCCGCATGATGGTGCAGGAGTCAAACTTGCTAAATGACAGAGTTATCATTTTTGGAAGAACTAACGATTTAGTCCTTTAATATGCCGTTCAAGGCTGATTATTGCATCGTCTGCAGAGCTAACACTTGCACAAAAATACATCTCTAAAGCGCGTCTGACAAAGAACAAACGCAGTACGGACACATCCTCTATGAACTTCAGGAAAAAATATTTATTAGATTTAGACAGACAGACAGACAAGACAGTTATGTCAAAATAACCCCAAATCTAATAACCGTTACCACGATATAAAGTGCATTTAAACAGATCCGAACAAATTTAATGAAGAAAAAACATTATCTGTCTATCTGTTTGTATATGTTGGCCACTGAGAGTAGGCTGTAATAGAAATATAATAAACCACAAATCAGCAACATGGACTAAGTCTTTAAAAAAAAGATTTTCTATCTTCTTTTGGTATGGAATAAAATACCAGTTCAGGGTTCCTCTTTTGGCTGTTTTTGCAGCAACTGCACAACACATTGCAGGCATTAATGTGACCGTCGGTCGCAAACTGGTCGCAAAGATGGCGGCGCAAAGCTACAGTGACGTCACGTGAACCGAATGAATACGTGAAAATTCTCGCCATCAACACAACTCATTAAACGACAAATTAGGGTGGGTGGGCCTAGGCCCGTCAATGGGCTGTGGTGGACTATTAGGCTACACTCTAAAAATGCTGGGTTATTTTAACCTTACTTTGGGTCAGGATATGGACAAACCCAGCTTTTTGGTTAAATTTACAAATTGCATTTTTTTTTAAAAAACGAAGAACGAAAGAGTAAAAGATACTGAGTTTGATATGGGATTAAAAAATAATGGGCAGTGTATCAAGAAATAATCTGAATCATTAATTATATTAATATTTCGTGAATTGTTGATAGGCTAGACCATTTTACAAGATGTAAACACTGGTCCAGAAACACTTCCTGTTTCAGTTTGTAACTGTTTTCTCTTATTTCACATGTAAAGAAAACATCTTAAAGATGTTTATTTAACTTTTTGATTCAGTTTTAAATGTTCTGTTGGTTGTATTTTATCCCAGCTTTTATGTAGTGTTATAAAACTGAAACAGGAAGTGCTTCTGGACCAGTGTTGTTTACATCTCCTCAGTTGATTCCAGTCACCTGACACTCGTTTGAATCTCTAGTGTTCGGAGATTCATCAGAAACACACCAGAACGCAAGGCTATGTTTGGTGCACTTTAAATAGAGGTAAGAAATGGTTTTAAATCCCTTATACTGCCGCCGAGCATTTTAGCTATGTTTATTTCTGTATTCTGTTGGCTATTGTAGTCTCCGTGTGGCTAGCATTGGACAGCATGTAAATAAATGCATGTATAGCGATTAAATATGACTTTAGTTAAATTTTATTTTTCAGAAATTATCTGTAAAATAAAAAAATTAACTAATGTCATTATTAGTTAGGCTATTCTCACATATTAGCTATCACAGTGGCGTTCTCAGTGGCGTTTTACCGAAGCCAAGGGCATACAATCTGATTCGAACAATATTATCGTAAATAAAACATTTTATTTGACACACAGTGATGTTTGTGTCTTGGCATCTCATTTTACGTGATTGGTTATTGATGAAGTGGGCATCAATGGACAGTATAGGCACAAGCTGAGTTTCGGCGACCTCCAAGTTCACGTGCAATGCAAGTGATTGTGCCAGCGCCTTATTACATTGTCTGCTATATTTGCTTCTTATTTATTAGATACAGGCAAACGGAGAAAAGAATAATTTATATTAAATGAAAATCTTTTAAAAAGAGTCTTTCTACATAACAAAATTCAATAAAGTGGTTAAAATCTTATCTTACCCCTCAATGTCTCTAGACATTTTGCGCATCTCATGATGCATCATATCTTTCTCATGCTGCATGCTCACTTAGCCTACATAATCAATATTGCTTAAATTAAAAAAATAGCATTAGTCTATAATATTTTAAACATAAATATGATACTAAATATATTTACTTTAATGGCAACATGTAGCCTATACTGTACTACAGAGAAATTGCAAGTTTTTTTTTCCATAATGACGTCATATTTTTCAACCCAGCCCTCAGCCCCCCCGCATGAAACGGCTTTCAACTCGAAACATGTTTCGAAACAGCTTAATTCGCTTATGCCTCAGGGATGGCCCTGCTGTGAGCAAACGAGCCTGTTAGCTTGCTAGCTAACTTAACAACTGGCGCTTATGGAGATTCTCACTTCCGAAAATGTGTGTGAGCACATTTTCGATTCACCATAATTTTCTGTAAAAATGGCAATATTAGAAATCTACACAGTTGATTTCTCGCTTCAAATGTTTTTGAGAAGTGAATTTAGTGATGAAATAGCGTATGTAATTGTATAAAAATAAATTAGGCCTACTGTATTGACCTGCCTCTCCTTCCTCAAATGCCGAATTGAATGATGGGATATTTCTGCCATCAAGTTCACACAATTTACCAACCGAGGCATCCTCAGTAAAATGGGCGTGTCAGGAACACATCTTGTTAAGATGTGTTACCATTAAAACACAATGTCACGAGCTGCCTGTGGCAAGATGGCCGCCAGGTGCGGACGTCCACCTACCATTGGCCAGCAGCGTGGACGAGACATCTAGCCTTTATTATGGAGATGGTTGGAGGTACTCCCAGATTGGGATCCACTGCTTTAAACAATGATGTAAACCCATATTCTGCAGCGCTGGTTCACGAACCTTCAGAAGTGGCTGCCAGGTTCAGCATCTTTCAAAACTGCTGTAACAGCAACTTTAACAGTACAAGAAGTTCTTCAAACTCTGAGTTTTGTTTTAAACACACACACTGAAAGTGTGGATGTCAGATAGCAGACGGTCCCCAGACAACCCAGAGTGCTTCAGGCTCTGGCTGTATTTTCACCCGCATATAAACACCCTGTTGTGGTTGTTTGACAGCTTAATGGCTTTGTGAAGAGTTAAAGGAGTGCAGACGTCATCTACAAAATCATTTCATACAGGAAGATCCATGATGCACCTTTCTTTAGTGCAACCGCTTCTGACCAATGAGGATGAGGAACTTGTACGAGTTCTTCACTATTGTCTGTTCTGAAATATACCTTTGGTTTAATTCAATCTTTCTCCGATGGAAACGAACGATCAGATCCTTGTGAGAATCAACCCAAACCACTGCTGTCTCTTCAGGTGTGTGTGTGTGTGTGTGTGTCAGTGCTTTCACTGATATGCTTGTAGATTTATTCAGATTATTTTTATTTTTCTGGCACAAACTCTTGGCAGGGTAAAATTTAAATGTGCTTTAAGTCACACTTGTTATCTTCCCGGTCAGAAGTGACCAGACACCTAAAGATTAAACTTTTCTCTATCCCTTTTAAAACCAATGCAATTTATTTTTGTTCAGTAATATTTTTTTCTTTTTAATTTTGTATTTTGGGATAATTTTATGTTACTTATTAATATTTTATGCAGTATATATGGTCCCTTTTTGCCATTGAAAATAATAATGATAAAATAAATTCTATTAATGCAGTATTTCAGATTAATACACAGACCAGACATTTTAAATCCATTTTGGAATGTAAATACTAGCAATGACATAATGTCTGCTAGTCACAATCCAATGAGCAATTTACAGAGAATGCAGCTTATTTTATTATGAGAGAAAATTTTCATTTGTTTTAGTTGGTTATTAGAATTTATATTGATTTGCTTCACATTAAATGTCTTTTCAATTTCATCTCCCCTCTAGATAATAGCTAAAATGCTTTATTATTAGTCAAAATGTGATTTATGTGCATCAGAGGTGTTCTTTCAATTGGATACTAATTCCATTTTCCAATTAAATTTATATATTACAGCTCATTTTTAAAGGTCGTTTTGCTAAATAGGACAGTTTGAAACTAGCTTGTCCAGAATAAATGAGTGTACGTGATAAATGCAAGTATTTATGAGCTCTGAATGACAGATAGTGTTTTAAAGCGTGACTGTGTTAAGAGACCATTGTTAATCAATATTTTGCGTTGTAATGTACAGATTTTCTATTAGTGTGGATCATCTTCATGTAATATGGGATAAGAAATACTACACTGAAAATAAATCTAAACTTTCTGTTACACAGTATATAATATGTATGTAAGGGGTCACAGTGCGAAAATAAGCTTTTTTTCTTTAAGTCTTGCATTTTCATCACAAAATAATTCTTGCAGATTTTATTAATGATGATTTGAAATATGAGCCGGACATGATTCTTGTGATTCCCTTCAGCAGGGTCTCTTGGCACCTGTCATTAAATTTGACACACAGTCTGGTTATTCTTTGCAATCTGCTCAATGTAAATGTCCTAATAATGTGTTATGGTTAGGAGCTAGACTGCAGTGTCAATGAATGTCCTCACAAACGTAGATTTACAAGAGTGTGTGGGTGTTTGTATGCGTGTGTGTAACGCTGCCAGGAACAGAGATGTTCCTCAGGAGATTAATGCATGGATGCACCTTGAATTATTTAGACTGTCCTGAAAGAGACTTAACAACTGTTTCAGAGCTGAGTCCCATTAGACTCCACAAAGGGTTTTGTATGAGGGAAATATTTTGAATTATTATGAAAAGTGTTTGGATGGCTTACTGGTGCAGTGTGTGAATTTATGTGGAGTGATTGTCTAAGAATATTGAGCGTGTTTAAATAATATTTCCCGTCTTTATATAACTGTCATTTACACAGTCGTGTAAGTCGAGATGTGTAGACAGAAAGATTTTACACTGTAAACATTTATTTTTCAAAGTTATAAACATTATAAACTCTGGAAAGATGAATGTGTATTTAAAATGGAGAAGAAATGTGAAATTATTTTTGAATTTGGAGCTTTCTAGACTAAGAAAAGCCAGAATATGTGTTTTTGGCTTATGTGGATGAAAGACAACAACTCCCAGAATGCACTTGCTTTGCTTCTGCCTACTGGTAACCAACCCGAATCACACTAAATGCGTCTTTATAGCATGCATGTGTATATTGTAGTGTAATACATACACTAAAGTGAGTTTTTACGTGCATATGATACGCATTGGTTGGTTAGGTTAAGTTTAGGTGTGGGGTGGGTGCGTGTGTATTATACGTTTGGCTAGAATTAGTGGTTTGGGGGGCGTGTGTATTATATGCAAATTAACTGCGTATCAATTGCACCAGAAAAACTGCGTCTCATGCACGTAAAAGGAAGGATCATGTGACACTGAAGACTGGAGTAATGATGCTGAAAATTCAGCTTTTTCAGAGGAATAAATTACATTTTAATATATATTAACATAAAAAAGTCATTTTAAATTGTCATAATATTTCACAATATTACTGAAGTATTACAATATTTTTTATCAAAAAATTGCAGCCTTGGTGAGCAGAAGAGACTTCTTTTAAAAACATAAAAAATCTTACCGACCCTAAACTTTTGACCGGTAGTGTATGTATGTATGTGTGTATATATATATATATATATATATTAGGGCTGTAATACAACTAAAGAAATCCTTAGTCGACCAAGGTCTTGTCCTGCGCGACGATTAGTCGACTAAACAAAAAACAAAAAAAACGGATGTTTTGATTGAACATTTTTTAAACAATTGTCATAGAGCATTTATAAAACAACAACGAAAAAACATCGAAAATAAATAAAACTATAATAATAATACAATTCTTTGAAAATTAAGTGATTTGTTTAACTGCAAGTGAGGAGCTCTGTCCTTGGTCTATAGTGACGGTCACAATCGCGCACCTGATCACACTACACGCTACAAAATAATATAACTGCTATCTGCCACATAATGAAAAATCCTAACAAAAGCTCTCGTTTATACAGGCTGTATTCTTCTTTACTTACAAAGCTATGGGTTAACTTTTGTCCAGCCGATCTGTTAGGCGTCTTAAAACAACAGACAAAATAGCCTAAAAAACTATCTGAAATCTAGGCTGTGTTGTAAGATAGCATATAAGTTTAATTTCGTTTTGTTACATTATTTAGGCTACTTTCAAATGAGTCAAGTGTACAGATAAAAACCTATTAAGAAAACAATCTATTGAGTCAGTATGATAAAGCCGTTAAAAGAGCTGCTCACGTCTTTTGCGCGCTCAAGTTTGATTTCAAATAGGCACGCGATGTGCGCGCTCATAATGGAGCAACGCGGTCGCCACCGTCGCCTACCTCCACAAACATGTAGCCAGACAAAAGATTTAGATTTCTTGGACATTCTGTCGACTAAAGTAGCGTGAACTGAATGAATACAGCAAAACTACCTACCAGTACATCCTTTACTGAGCGCGAGCAGCAGCGCAGCCAGTAGGTGCGGTTCCCGAGTGTGTTATGTGTGTGCGCTAAACTGTGGCGCAGTTACAAGAAATAGCCTAAAAGCATTTAAAGTTGGGGATAAAACATAGGCTAATTATATTTAGAATACAGTAATAAATAACTGCTTTATAAAGGAATAAATATCAGGGAGTAAATCATTGAAAATGTATTTCTATTGGCAAAAAAAAAAAAAAAAATGCGAACTGGTTAAACCAATAAGAATTTCAGTCGACCAAGACGGCATCGACTGATTAGTCGACTAAACGACTAAAGTTGATATATATATATATATATATCTGTGTGTGTTTTTAATGTAAGTGCCTGGTTCTCGGCCAGTGCTAACAGCTTTCCGGGTGGCGTCCATTTTTTTCTCCAACTCGGACATGCGAAACATAATAGATTGCTTTAAGTGTGGACGTGCACGTCAAATGCGAGGTCCGAGTCAGATTCGTTGGCTATAATAGAACCAGCAGTAGTTAAAACAACAGAGTAGTTATGGGCGGGTTGAGGACATGCAGGACAGACCCGACTACTACTGACTGTATTTTTAGCCTCTGGACAAAATGTTTGTTTTTTTTTTTCAGACAAAAAATAACTAAATCTCTTATATGAGGGGGTGAAAAGCATGGTAATTTGAAAATATGACAGGTTTCCTAGTAATACAGAGCATAATGCTAAATCCTGAACTATCCCTTTAAATCTGACAGTGATATGTAACTAAAGGTTTGAAAGGCGATGCCATAAAATAACCATTTTTGGTTCAGCTAAGAACCTTTCAGTGATCAGCTCTTGAAGAACATTTTAACAGTCTGAAGATGCAGGAAAAGGTTGTTCAGAGTATGTGGATATGGATGGTAAACTCAATCGCATATTTGGATACAGAGCTAGATATGTCTAGATCCGCCGCTTGTTTCAAGATGATTAGGGTTACGGGTTACTGCTAAACAACTCAGTGCAACAAGTTTTAGACAAACACTATCATATGCAGCACTTCTATTGAATATGTCCGAGTATATCAGTGTGTTTGTTCCTCTCTGTCTCTGCTTGCTCGACCGCTCTCTCTCACATCCTTTAGCTCTTTTATTTTATCTGTTTTTTACTGTGGCGTTCACATTTGCTGAGCTTGCGGAGTGTCTGTAAGTGCTGATACAGGCCTTCCTCTTACAGTATGTGAACTGCTGACTTTACTGAGTTTCCTCAATCCCACTGGTGTCTGATGAGAAGAGAGAGAGAGACTATTTCTAAAACAGACCCGGCTATCAAATGAGCCCACGCACATGAAAGAAAGCACAATATCTCGAGGTCTTCTGGCTGACAGACGAACACATGTTGAACATGTAGTTGCGTTAAAATAATTTAATACTATCTTATCTTGTCTTATCCAGACATTTGTCTATCAGCTAAATCACAAATTGCG
The DNA here is from genome assembly GCA_030378365.1 of Hybognathus amarus. Classification (NCBI taxonomy): domain Eukaryota; kingdom Metazoa; phylum Chordata; class Actinopteri; order Cypriniformes; family Leuciscidae; genus Hybognathus; species Hybognathus amarus. The sequence goes on along the minus strand of JAQIUQ010005746.1, from coordinate 32,696 downwards.
GCATATTCTGGCCAAGAACCATCACAGAGATGTTCAACATAGTTTCACAGTTTTAGTTTTCATTTAGCATTGGGTAAAGTAATAATAGTGCTGATTATTGAGTAAATTAATGTGTTAATTACCATAATTAGTCAAAGCTATGCACTTCAACTTCCAGTTGTCTGCTTTAATGAATCATTAGCTAATGATTTGCAAAGGTATCATTATGTTATGACTTTACTTGATGGGGCACATCATTATTAACTAGTCATTTAGTAATTGTAGTCATTTGCACATGAATTTGCACTAACAATGAAGTAATTAATCATGCATTAATGCATATTAGTGTACCTGTCATATTATCTGGAAGTTGAAATACAAGGCTTTGGCTCATTCTGGTAATAAACATATTAATTAACACTATTAGTTATTAAAAATGAGTTATTATGGAATTAATCCACAATTACATATTTAATTAATAACAATTCATGTATGAACTAATACATTAACCTTACAGACTCTTAATTAGTTCATAATGTGGTAATCATTAATGAATAGCTTAGATAATCATTAGTTACACATTAATTCAGTATTATCTGTGCATTAGTTAAGCATGAATTAATGCTTATTAGTGCACCCGTATAGTACCCGAATATGCAGATGTTTATTTGCTGGTATGTTGCTTAAGCTAAACTCAGGAAATGCCACAAAACTTGCAAATCTATCAAATTCAATGACTGGTTCTTCCAATGGTTGGTTTGCATTAGTTCTCTTTCAGCTTTTCAGAAATCGGGAGAAATATGAGTCTCATAATCTGAAATCAAGACATTGTTAGGAGTATTGGTAGTGTAGACAGCATGTCAATATTTGGACTCATCGCCAAAAATCCGAAAATTCTCTTGATATCTTAAAAGTATATGTACTTTCCCAGTGAATAATGAATAAGTATGCAAACTGTGATGCAGACATGGTTTTGACGCTCATCTCAACAGTACGCCGCTGTCTTCTCGTCTACAACAGACCACCAGAAAAAGAAAGAAGAAAGATGTGCATTTTTGATCCAAGCTCAGAATGATTTGCACGTAATCTTAAACTTCCTTGTGAAGGGATTTGGGATGGAGTTGCGTTACTTTCAGACAGGATTGTCATTCGTGGGTTTGACTTTGAAGTTCTGATGGTCTACAGAAAACGAGGATGAAACGAGTTATGATGCTCAGAATAAAGTCTAAAACTGAGTGCAAATAAAACGCTGGTTGCTCACTCTTTTCAGAGGACGTACATCATGGATGGCATTATTACTTCTGACATTAAAGGACAGATGCAGGTGGGCATCAAGATCAAAGCTTCATATCTGGACCAGATTGAGTCAGAATGATCTGCTAACAGAGCTCAAAGCCCGTCCATGAAAAAGGACAGAAGAAGGGCAGCGTTCAATCAAAGAGAAACTCAGATACGATTCTCTTATATTGTTGTCCGTTTAATACAATATGCAAATGGTTACCATATCTTGAGGTGACAAGAGTGATAAATAAATTGATCAAAAGAGGTGAGAGTAAAGGCATCTAAAATGATATAAAATATTTCCATTTCAAATAAATGCTGTTCTTTTGAACATTTTATTCATCAAAGAAATCTGTATCATGGTTTATAAAGCACAACTAGACTTTGAGGATTCTTCCCATTGATCCGAGTTCCTTCCATTACCAAAACCTTTTCATTACAAGAGTTGCTATTGTCTTCTAAGTGGTTGCAAAGGCATTGTTATACACATTTGCATTTATTTATTTACAAGACACTTTTATCCAAACTCAAAGCAACTTACTAATAAGAAGCAGAAGTACAGTAGAAGCAGCTGTGCATGTTGCTAAGGTTTCTGTATAAACTTTGGGATTTTTTTCTATCCAAGCTTTTATGTTATTTTTCAGCTAACTTCAAAAGCAATTATCCAATTTATTTTTAACATATAAGCTGCATGACTCGTCTGCTTATTATTGTTATTCAGCTGTATAAAACCGGTCCATTTGCTGCTTGATATTGCCAATTTATTATCATAATCATATCGTAAAGATAAAGGTTCTTTATTGATGGTTCGAACCCTTTCCACTGGACAAAAGTTTCTTTAAAAATAACTCAATTTAATTAAGGACAAGATTTCCAGTAAATATCTGTTGCCACATAAAAACTAATTCATGCAATGAAATATAATTGAGTTGGTCCAACTTAATTTGATCAAAAAGCTCATTTTCAGACACATTTCAGAAGGTCCTCTAAATGTCCACCATAACTGAACATTAAACATTAACTAACATCTTTCCATTTACTGAAAACATTTTTAACATTAATTCATTAATTTAGTCCCTTGCAAAGCATTAAATCCGATCAAAAAATGATTCATGTAGTTGTAACACAAATTAATTAATTAAAGTTTAAATAAATTAGGCCGATTGAACACAATAACATTAATTTCTGAATAAATGTTCAAAAAATTGTGTTACTTTAGCTCATTTTAATTATTGACGCGCAGAAGGCATTCTTCTTTCTTAAATCAAACTAAATTAAGTTGATCAAGCTTAAATAAATTTCATAGATGAGACTATTTAAATATTTTATGTTAGACTCATTAAATATAAATATACACCTAATTAGATGTTTAAGTAAAGTGAACGAACAGCGCAGCGTTTCTGTGTTGTACGTCAGAAGTTAACGTAGGCTCACTATTGGCTGACGCTGGTCATGTGTGTGATGCTGGCCAATAGCGAGCCTGCGTGTGACGTACAACACTCACTCGAGGCCCACAGAGAAGGAAACGAATAGTTGAATAAAAGCGTTATTTTTGTTTTGTTTTTGTGCATCTCATCACTTGATAAATAAACACATCTTTTTCCAGTCATTTGATTGATTCAGCGAATAAAATGAATGAAATGACACAAAAAAAGATTTGTTCATTTCGATGAATGAGTTCGAACATGAGTCATCACACATTTGAGCTTATAAAACTTAAACTTTTAAATTTATTTTTTAAATGACCACTCGTTTCGCTAGATAAGACCCTTATTCATCGTCTGCTGTCGTTTAAAGCCCTTTGAAGCTGCACTGAATCTGTCTTTTGGACCTTGAACCGTTTGGACCCCATTGAAGTCCATTATATGGAGAAAATCATCAAAAACCTTAATTTCTTTTCGACTGAAGAAAGAAAGACATGGACATCTTGGATGACAGTAAATTATCAGCAAAAGTTTTTTTTAAAGTGAACTATTCCTTTAAGGTGGATAAAAAGGAACTGGTGAGAAATCTTCAGTTCTTCTCCCAACCTAAATAATGTCACATAAGACGAGCCATTAGAGCGAGAGCTTTAGGTCAGATAGAGAGGGAAAGCGACACCTCTGAGAGCCTGTTTCCATCCATCATCAGCCGCTGTCGGTCAAACACCCCATTCGCTCGCCCGGATCCATCACTCACTGCGGACGGGAAAATCACAGCTGAGAGAGATTGCTGGGAGACTTCACATCTCCTATCAGAAATTATTTCTGATTTATTTCTAATAAATCTCAATTACTAGCACCGCACGTGCAGGAAAGGCCCGAAGAAAACTTCAGGAAGCTTCAAACGATCTCCGATCACGGATGGAGGATTGATAGCGCACGGAGACTGTGGAAGGGCGACAGCATTGATTATGGCTCAGGGCTCGGCACAAGAACAATGTAATCACAGCACAACCTCGAACTGAGAGACTGTCACACACGATAGATGATGCCAAACCCAAAGACCTGCTGTGAGGGGAATTTATGCACGAGTGACACGTTTACTGGCTGCTAATTAGGGATGTCCATTTTGACAATGAGTAGTTTTGCATTAGCCAACGGATTGCCCGAATGACTAACTTAAGGGAGTGATGAATTCACTGATATGCAATAAAGTTAGTTAAATAATCGTGTTGAACAGGAGAATGTGGTAAAAAAAATGCATTGCCCATGATGCTGTACAGAGAATTCGACCAATCAGAGAGCAGAAACGAGCAAAACGCGCTAATAAATCTCTTAGCTCCTCCCATGAAACACTGCATTTTAGGCTCTTAAAATACTTAAACTGTTAAAAAAAGTTAAGCACAATCAACTTGGATGTTTAAGTCACTTCAACTTAAATCTCATTAAACTTGAGATTGAACCTTGCAAGTATAACAAAAGTTGAAAATGGCTCACCTTATTTTGATGTTAAAGCAATATAAAACTATATGTTGCAACGTCTAATGGATCATATAATTTTTACGGTGTAAATATTTAAATATATATGCATATCTTGCAGTAAATTTTACGTCTCCATCGTTTTTTATTTGATTATGCTGTTTGTGGGATTGTAGATATTCCCTCACTAAAGCCATTAAGTACACAGTCGTGTAACCTTGTAATTTTGTTTGATTTTCAAATAATTTTTGCTTCGAATAATTTGCTTTGAATGTTATTGTTTTTTTTAAACCCTACGGGACTGCTGAAAAAGTGGGCGAGCACATCTCTCTCTCTCTCTTTCAAAATGTATTCATATTTACAATATACAATTAATTTTTGCCAGTGAAAATTGGATTTTTTTCTGTATAGTTAAAAAAGGGTTAAAGAGAATTAACAAATCACAGATTCTTGGTTTTATTAAAATGTATAAAATCTCGCAAATTCTGGATTTGGGGCTGTTTTGTAATGCACAACCCTGGTGAGTAAATGATAAAATACTGTAATTTGTATTGTTTGGTAAAGTAATGGGATTGAAATAAATCAAATGCAACATGTGACATTTTGGTGGTGTAGTGCAAGTCGGCGATAGTGGTTCCCATTTGTGTGTGTGTGTGTGTGTAATGATATTTCTACGAGGATATAAGGACATTTGTAGGACGTCTGTAGGATGTTCTATATGCAATCCGAGGTCTGTCATCGAGTGATGAACACACTGCAGAATGAAAACTGGAGGCTGTGTTCACACACACACACAACACCTCTTAACCCTGTAACTCACGACCTCCAGCTGCATGTTGCTTTATTTTTAACACAATAGCATTGGGGGTGAATCTTCCTGACCACAAAGAGAGGAGAAAATTCACTATAAATGTTTAAAAAGCTAGTATGACCTTCCACCTTTTGAGGAATGATGCTGAATATTTACTGTGGAAATATGAAGACGTTCCAGTTGAAAGTCGCCTATAGCTGATTCATTTGCAAATAACAATCCTCCTGTCATTCGGTATGTTTCATTGGGTGTTAAAACACTTTTTTTCTCTTTCATTCAATGGGATTATGATTTTTTTTTCCCTGGTGGTTGAAAAAAAATCCCACCGATTTGGTTCCCAAGCCATTTGAGATGTGATGCGCGTGTGTGTCTTTCAACTTTTAACGAACACTTCATCTGCTTCTGTTCGTACCAGCTCATGTAAAATATTCAACAAACCGCAGCACTTTGGATCACTAAGAACATCATAATTTGTCCATCTTCACTTACCATCTGTGTATATTCATAAGTAAATGTGATTTCTGTAGCATCAAATGATAGTTTCATCTTCCCATGTCAATCCTTGGATCTTGGTCAAAAGAAGTGTGTCATGAGACTTGCTTTTCTATTTTTTTCTTTTTTTGATGCTTTTCCAGAAAGCCTTATTTTATTATGCAAGCTCCAGTCTCATAATAAATAAAACAAAATCCCATCAGGGATTTTATGTTCATGGGAATTTACAAAGCAAGAGCTTCAGCTCATATTCAGCTCATTTGAATAAAGGTAAAAAGTGCAAAGAATTTCTGTTAATTGGAAAAACCCCAGTTTCAGGAGATCTGTTCTTCACAAACACATTCGCTGCCACAGGAAGAAGAATAGTGTTGTTAAATAAGTTATTTGGGGTGCTTTGCAAAGAAGTACAAAGATGTCGTTTGGACACTTGACTGCGTCTGAATTAGTCTCAGTCCACTGTGACTCAACAGCAAGACTTCGAAACACCGGGGTCTGAACTGAGTTCAATTCATTGTATTATAAATAGGCATAAAGGAAGAATTAGGCAGCATTAGTAAACGGACTCATAACTGAAAAATACTTTCAAAGCATGTATTATACGTTATAATATGTCATAAACATCGTACGAGCAGAGACACTGCTTTACGGCAATCCTTCAGTTACTATTATGTTTTCGCGCCTTGCACTTTCTTTTCTCTCTGAGGCATCGACAACAGGTAAACACACATGCTAGAAGAGTTAAGTCCGCCTTAACATCGCTTCAGATGCTACAATGCTAACTCCGCAGATAGCAAACTGACATCGAAACAGTTGATCTGGCATTGGTTTGCTCATCGAATTAACGAACTTGAACCAACGTCAGACGTGCCATTCTTCAAAACTAACTGAAAATCGACGCAATTGGTTTGAATTCCTGAACGTTGAAATGATGTTGATTTTCCGTTAGTTTTGAAGAATGGCGCGTCTGACGTTGTGTTCAACGTTAATTCGATGAACGAAACAATGCCAGATCAACATTGTTTCGAATGTCATGAGAAATGTCGTTTCCATGTTGATTCAATGTCAGTTTGCTATCTGGGTCTGGTTGTAATCAGTCCTTCACTGACCAATCAGCGTTCATTAGCAGAATGCTAGCGTGTTATGGGCAACAACAACTCAACCAGTAAGAAATCGAAAGGACATAAGTACTCGTTTATTCAACTTTCGACCTATAATAATAATGTTAAACTTGCAAATCTGAGATTTCTCAATGGCAATCTGGTGAAAGAGACCAATTTAACCGTCTAGCTCCATAGACTCCCATTCATTTTAACTCATGGGCGGTCGCCCCCAGTGGAACTCTGGTGGAACTACAACCAAAATTCGGTACAGTAGAACTTAATAGGGAGTGTCCAGGCTCTCTGTAGATGGGCTCTGCTATTTGGGTTTTTCCAATAGACCTTATGCACCAGAGAAACGTGGGTGCCGTCATCTTTAGAATATTGTTTTTGAACTTCCGTTTCTGCGGTCGCTTTGTATATTTCTATGGCATCGTTGTCTGAGTAATTAGCTGGTGAAGTGGATTTACTTATTGTAGAGTTAACAAAAGTTATCATGAGCATTGTAATGTTTATCATAAGCATTGTAAAGCAGATGTCTTAACAAATGTCGAACAGGAATTTTTTTACGAGCAGTTCATTCATACCCATGCAAGATCGCTATGAAAATACAGACCGGAAGTCAAAAGACAACGAGCGCGACGCTGAAAGGGGCGGGGCTACATAAGGTCTATAGGAATGGTGCAGGTATGCTGTTACTTTGTAGGCCAACCGGCAGTTAGCATCACACTGGTTCCCTCGACAAAAATGCAATAGACTTTTTGGATTATCGCTAAAAACTACCCAGATAGCAAACTGACATTGAATCAACATGGAAACATGACATCGAAACAACGTTGATCTGACATTGTTTTGCTCATTCGAATTAAACGTTGAACCAACGTCAAACGCGTCATTCTTTCAAAACTAATGGAAAATCAACTTGAAATCAACGTTGTTTCAACGTTATGAAAGCAAACCAATTTTCGATTTTCATTTAGCTTTGAAGAATTCCGCGTCTGACTTGGTTCAACGTTAATTCAATGAGCAAAACAATGCCAGATCAACGTTGTTTTGATGTCATGAGAGACGTCGTTTCCACGTTGATTCAATGTCAGTTTGCTGTCTGGGTAGCTCTGTTATCAACAAGAGTTTGACACTCTTGATAATGATAATTATCACAGATGAACTCTACTTTTATGAATTTTGAAGCCTAAATGCTGTCGCCAGAAGTAAAAAGCTAAGGTAGGCTATAAACGAACTACACCACAGTCACACAAAGTCAAAATCACCATCACTACGCTTCCGACAATTACAGCTTTTATCTAAAAACATTTTCCCAGAACGTTTGAGTTACAATAGTTTATAAGATCACAATTATAAGCATAATAATGCTGTAAAAGCAGACTGAGTTTAGCTTTTTCTCCTCGACAGACAGTCACATTTAGTCACGTGTTACGAACTGCCCTTTTCAAGAAAACAGCTTAAAAAAATCACAAGTGGGGTAATAATATTAATGTATTTTATGTTGTAGAATAAAACGTGAAAGTGTCTTGAGCACGTGTTCACCACACCTTATTTCAGCCATTCAACCAAAACCCCATTCAAAAAAAAAAAAAAAAAAAAAACATTGACGTCGGGACGATGGAACCGGAAGTTAAAAAAATACTAACTCACGTCCGCTATTTGTGATCAGCACTCTTGAGAGAGCCATGTACCCTCATATCTCCCAATAAAGCCATCTCTGATTGACTGCGCAAGTTAGGATCAAAGTTAGTTAAACTGTGCATTGTTATTCAGCTACACTACGGAGTATTGAAGGAAACGCTAGCGCCCTCTTGAGTGTGTATGTGGTGTGTTACCGCCACGAGTGCACGTGACCGTGTGAAACGTAACCCTGTGCTTATTTAAACAGGCATTTATGTATTTGCATATTTGAATGGACACAGATAGCTGATTTACTGTATGCTGTTAGAAGGCAGAGATTGAGTCTGAGAAAACAGAAGCCCTGCCATGACTGTGAGTCAGATAGAGAGAAGGAGGTCAGATAGAGAAGAAATGACATCAGACTAGAGAACAAGACCTTTCAGAGTGGAGAGAACAACAGAAAGTAAGTCAAAGACTGAGAAAAGAAGCCATTTGTCCAGAAGAAACATGTTATTGCTCCTTCGTACAGGAAACTTAATGGAGGTTTCATTTATGATTCATTCAGTGTGGAAGTATCAGATGCTTCTCCTAAAATGCCCTTGGCAAACAGTAAGAGTTATAAAGTGATAGCAGCTCAGATCATTGAATTGCTTATCTTGAGCAAATCTGAGCACAGTTGTTCTCTTCTGAAACATTGTGAGTCTGAAGCAGGAATGCAAAAAACAAAATCATAAATGAAATAAAAAATATATTTGCAATGTAAACTGATGAATCTCTGATTTGCACAAAATGCCCTCTTGGGTGTATTATAATTTGCATAAAGTGAATTAAATGTATTAAATCAATACATTATTTTCATGACTTTCCCCAAAAAAGATACAATTCAATGTATTAATCCAGTGCATTTTGTTTTTTATTATCATGGCATGTTGCAATTCCTTAAAGCTAAAAGATCCAGACATATTAAAATGCCCAGACATTGTGTTTCAGTACTTTGAATGACATTTGCTCACACTAAATGAATTGTCATGAAAATAATGTTACAGAGCAACAAATCTTAAAGGTTCTTAAATAGGCTTCATTTTCTTTAGCAAAAGAATTGACTCTGGATGTTAACTCGAAATATCGCAGTTAGATATTGTCAGAATAAAAAGGTTGCTTTGCATTGTTTTAATTAAAACATAACAAGAGAATGAGAAAGGTTGACTGATTTTTATTTGCATTTGTCTCGTGTAATTTGACTTGATGCAGATCCAGATCTCTATCTCCCCTGCAGCACCACAGATAATGACCTAACCTCACATCCTCATTCTCCATGTGACGGCCGTCGATCTGCACATCTGTCCATTGTCATTAATGTCACGATGAGCCGTGTGTGTGTGTGTGTGTGGCAGGGTTTCTTTCCCCCTGGACGCCGCTCTCGATAGAAGACGAGCACTCTGTCTCGGTCTCAGCTGGTCTGTGTTCTTCTTTAAATTGGATTAATTGAAGAAATGAGATGTTGTCTCATCCTCCACTGCTGCCCTTTCATCTTATTGGCCATTAATGGAGGTCTTCTTCTCACACACATGCACAGTGTGTGCTTCATTTTAGGGTTTTGCTGTCGAAAACAACACAGCGTGAACAAATATAAGGAAATTATGGCATGTTTAATGCATTTGAAAACAGCAGCTGGTCTGAATGAAATCATGTTTCTTATTCAGAAAAGGGTGCGAGTAGGTTTCTGTTATTTTGAATGGGTAGGCCCAAATTAAAATATTGGTAACGCTTTACAATAAGGTTCATTAGTTAACATTATTTAACAACCTTAAGGTGTAGTTTTCAAAAAACTTTATGAACAAATCTTTTTCCGATGAATGACTCAAAAAAGATTTGTTCATTTTAATGAACAAGTTTGAACAGGAGAGTCACGAACGCGCATCACAAAACAGAGCAAGGCGAGCATTTGAGCTTATAATGAGCGATCGTTTCGCTTGATAAGACCCTTATTCATCATCTGGTGTCGTTTAAAGCCCTTTGAACAGTTTGCACTGAAACTGTCTTTTGGACCTTGAACCGTTTGGACCCCATTGAAGTCCATTATATGTAGAAAAATCCTGGAATGTTTTCATCAAAAACCTTAATTTCTTTTCGACTGAAGAAAGAAAGACATGGACATCTTGGATGACATGGGGTGAGTAAATTATCAGCAAAAGTGTTTTCAAAAGTGAACAACTCCTTTAAACTAATAATGATCATACTTCTACAGCATGAATTCATCTTAGTTAATATTAATTTCAACATTAACTTATACATTATTAAAAATCAAATTTTGTGTGTTAACTTAGTTAATACACTAACATTAACAAACGACCCAGCAAACACAGAACGTTCCCTAACGTTCCCGAATGGTCCCATGAGGTTTTTTTTTTTTGGGAACTGAACAAAAACATTATAGGAACGTTCCATGTAGGTTATTTTTAGGTTCCATTTTTATAACAGCACGGAGAATGTTCCGGAAACGTTCCCTTAACCTTAAGGGAAAGTTCTATGAACGTTCTGGGAACCAAAAACTAACGTTCCCAGAACCTAAATTTGTTTGCTGGGAATGAACAGTTGTATTTTTATTAACTAACATTAATACTGTAACAGCTGTTTTGCTCATAATACATTAAACTAATGATCCTAACTGTAAAGTGTTACCAAATTATTCTCAACTAAATTAAATTGAATGAAATCTATAGTCAGTTAAAAGAGATAATTCACCCGGAAGTGGAAAACTGTCTTCCTTTACTCAACCTCTTGTCGTTTCTGACCTGTAGTACTTTCTTTACTACTTTTACAGTACTTTTGTGGTGCTTTTTGTCTTATTTGAAGCTTGACAAGCTATGGTTACTGCATGTATACTGTAAAAAAAAGATATATATATAAAATTCATAACCTCTTTAATGATCCAGCTATGAAAAAAGACACTGAATGACATAATGATAATGACAGACAAGAACGGTTTGACCTAAAAATATCAAAATTGAAACTACTGTGGAAACAAAGACACCTACATTTTGGATGCCCTTGAGGTAAGCTACTGTAAAACATATCAAAAATTAATTTCAAAGTGAACTATCCATTTAAAGAGTAAATAATGACAGCTTTTTATTTTAGTGCAAACTGTCTTGAAGTAAACGGTGCAAATACTAGATGCTCAGTGCAAGAAGAAACAGTTTTCTCATGCTAGCCCGCCTCAACTGACCGGTTTGAGTTCTGCTTTAGTTTTATTAACAGGCCTGAATGGTTTTTCACACTTGTGTCTACTATTGCTTGTCTTTTGAATTTTTTTTTCACTTTTTGCTGCTTAGCTGGAATAAATTATAAAACTCTGTTTGGATCATCTGGTTGAAATCCCATAAATCCCAGGCGGGTGACGTGTGAATCAAGGCTCTTCCAGCAGATTATTTGCCATACCAGCGGGTCATGATGCAGCTCTGCTTCCGCTCGTGAACTGGAGACTGGTAATGAAACATCAGGGATATACTGGCATCTGCTGGACGAGACTTAGAATACAGGCTGGATAAATATTACAAAGCAGCGTTTACATTTATTCATTTAGCAGACGCTTTTTGCAAAGCGATTTGCATATGTTATGAGAACAATAGAAGCAGTTAAACTAACAATAGGACAACAATATGCAAGTGCTATGACCCTTCCTAGTTTAATTTAAAGCAATAGCCGTTTTTGTTTTACAGATCATAAAGAGTTAGTATTAATGAATCAGGTGTTGCCGAAAAATACGCGTCTTCAGCCGTTTCTTGAAAATGGTCACGGACTCTCTTTGAGATGGCACCACATGACGCCGTTCACTCGCAGAGCGCAAGTTTCTGGATGACACTTAAAGGGATAGTTCACTTTGAAATTAATTTTTGGTATGTTTTATCTTACCTCAAGGGCATCCAAGATGTAGGTGTCTTTGTTTCCACAGTAGATTCAATTTTGATATTTTTAGGTCAAACCGTTCTCGTCTGTCAGTCATATAATGCAAGTCTATGGTCACCACCTCAAAGAGCATGCACAGAGAAGTCCAAATTAAACATGATTTAATGACTCGTAAATATAAGTACACATTGATGGCCTAAGACCCGAAGCGAGTGGTTTGTGTGAGAAAACGAACAGTATTTATATGGTTTTACCTCTTGTAACGTTTGCGAGGATGCACATAAACGCACCAGGGTTCAATAGAATCAAGCTGAGTGTGAAACAAGACTGAACGCTGCCAGGAACAAACGCTCTCGGGCTTCGACCACAGCAAACAAGCCCAGTGTAAAAGCCCTCTAACAATTTGCAATTTTGAGTAATTTTGCAAAAATTTCTTTTGAGACATTCAGATGGTAGAGTCGTAAACAGAATGAGAACATGGATCCATCATGCCTTGTTACCACTGTGCAGGCTGGTGGTGGTGGTGTAATGGTGTGCGGGATGTTTTCTTGGCACACTTTAGGCCCCTTAGTGCCAATTGGCCATCGTTTAAATGCCACGGCCTACCTGAGCATTGTTTCTGACCATGTCCATCCCTTTATGGCCACCATGTGCCCATCCTCTGATGGCTACTTCCAGCAGGATAATGCACCATGTCACAAAGCTCGAGATAGATAGATAAATAGATAATCTGCTCACCAGATTTCCGTGTTTTCATCCCAGTGTAAAACTGGACTTACACATTGTCATACAGAAGCACAAGCTGATATTCAGTGCCTGTGTGTGTGTTGTAATATTCTGCATCATTATCACTATAACACTAGTGTTTATTAATTATTAATCGTGCTTTTGTGATGGCACACTTCACTCTGAAGCGCATTGCAGCAGCGCAGTAGAGGACAGGACAGGACAGAGAGGTGTTTTACTGGAGAAACGGGTTAGAAACTGGGGCAGAAAGATATGTGTCCTCCAGAGAGATGAGGCTTTCAACTTACACTCTTAAAACTATTTATATACACATTCAACTCCAAACTAAAGCAATATATATATAGTTCAATACACTGAGGCTTTTGACTTCAGCTCACACTATCCCAAACGGGATTCGATATACACACACACTGGCCACTTTATTAGGAACACTAGTGCCGGTTTATCTTCAGAACCGCCTTAAATCCTCATGTCAGAGATTCATGAGACCGGATCATCCATGTTTTCATGTTGTTTTCACCCAATTCTGACCCGAACATCTGAATGTCACCGCAGAATCCATACATCAGACCAGGCAACGTTTCTCCAGTCTTCTGCTGTCCAGTTTTAGTGAGTCTATGTGTTTACAGCCTCAGTTTTCTGTTCTCATCTGACAGGAGCAACGGTGTGTTTTTTCTGCCGCTGGAGATCTGCTTCAATGTTAGATGTGTTCAGAGATGCTCTTCTGCAACTTCGCTTTAGATGAGTGTTACTGTTGTCTTTCTATCAGCTGAACCAGTCTGGCCGTTCTCCTCTGGTTTCTCATTTTCAGACCATCCTGTTAAAAAGGGGAACAGAAATGGGCACTTTGTTGCCATTCAAAGTTACGAATTTAACTTATGCACAAAATTTGGATAATCACATTAAAACATTTTCACTTCCTGATAAACTGTAAACGATCACTAAGAAAAATAAAAGTTAAAGGCTTAGTTTACTTTTGAAAAAACTTTTTCATAAAAACTTTTTATGTCATCCAAGATGTCCATGTCATTCTTCCTTCAGTCGAAAGAAATTAAGTTTTTTTTGATAAACATTCCATATAATGGACTTCAATGGGGTCCAAACGGTTCAAGGTCCAAAAGACAGTTTCAGTGCAAACTGCAAACTGTTCAAAGGGCTCTCCTGTTCAAACTCGTTCATCAAAATAAACAAATCTTTCCAAGTCATTTTGTTCGTTTCGTTCATTGAATTAACCAAATGACTCGGAAAAAGATTCGTTCATTTTGATGAACGAGTTCGAACAGGAGAGTCACGAACGTGCATCACAGAACAGAGCAAGGAGACCATTTAAGCTTATAAAACTTAAACTTTGTTATTAATTTTTTAAATGAACGATCGTTTCGCTTGATAAGACCCTTATTCATCGTCTGGAATCATTTAAAGCCCTTTGAACAGTTTGCAGTTTGCACTAAAACGGTCTTTTTGACCTTGAAATGTTTGGTTCCCATTGAAGTCCATTATATGGAGAAAATCCTGGAATGTTTTCATCAAAAACCTTAATTTCTTTTCGACTGAAGAAAGAAAGACATGGACATCTTGGATGACATGGGAGTGAGTAAATTATCAGCAAACATTTTTTTTTAAAGTCGGCATGAAATCAAATTTGACAAATCTTCTTTTTATATGTAATATTGTAGTGTTTATTATAAATTATTTACTTTCATTTAGTGCACTTTTTTAACTGCATGTACCCGTGAAATCTTTAATCAAATCCATTACCCTTCTCTCCCCCATCGAAACGACCTCTCTCTTTTGGTCACGTGGAATGGCAAAAGGGTGTGGCCAGATCCGATAAGGGTGCGGCTCTCTGGTGCATTGCCTTTCAGACAATCGCATTCAAATTGTTTGCAAGGCCCAACCTCCAACGATCCAATCAATTCCCGAAGGATGAAATCAAGCCCTGCCCCTACATTTTTTTTCTAATTTCAGAAGCCGTTTCACTTGGACATCCGTTACGACAAGGAAAAAATGACAATCTCAACTTCCGTTTTCACGCCGACTTTAAAAGTGAACTACTCCTTTAAGAAACTCCATTACTGAATTTTACTGTTGGGCGTTTACCAAATATTTATTTGGGGGCAGTCGCGGCCTCGTTTCCTTTCCTCGCTTCTCAGCTCCAACCGGCATATAGGTAAAGAGTGGAAATGGATTTGTACTGGTTCTGAACATGTTTTGACTGGTTGTGTGTTTGAACACCTGTAAAACCTCAGACACCCTCACTCGTCGGATCTGAGGAACGGGCACTAAAGCAGTGGAGGAGAACAGGGACATGAAGAAAGGCAGGTTGATGGAGAGCTGAGTGTGAGCACAGCAGGAGACACTCAGGGGCCTCAGGGGCCTCACTCAAGGGCTCTTAACATGCAGCACATTTCTGAACGCAGAACAACCTTACAGCACACAGGGTCATGTGAAGAGTGTGTGTGTGCATGTATATGTGCTTTTTCTCTTCGTCTTAACAGGACTGAATGACAGCAAATGGGATGCAGAATTTTATTTCTATTTATAGTAGTGTGTGTGCCGGTATTTCACTTTCTGAGACCCATTAAAGGCCTGTTTGAGGGTCAATACTTGTTTTTTTATGGATCAGGTTTTAATCAGGTTTAGGGTAAGAGTTGTGATGGATTAGGGTAATGAAAAGATAAGGTAAGGAGCTAGAGATTGCATTGTTAATAAATGCCCTCACAAAGATGTGCAAGAATGAGTGTGTGTGTGTACCAAAACAGATATACACACATGCACTCAATATATATATAATGTTAATGTATTACTTTTATATTGATTAAATACAATATATATATATATATATATATATATATATATATATATATATATATATATATATATATATATATATATATATAATGAACAATGCAATATTGTTTATTTGAAAACAATGTGATGCTATAGACAAAATCTGATGGTGCTTAATCGTTTGACAGTACAGAATATAGTGTGTGTGTGTGTGTGTGTGTATATATATGCAGACAATAAGGTCTGTAAAATGAGAAGCTCTTTTCCCTTCTCATATCAGACTCTGTCTGTGTGTGAACTGCCTTTCTTGCAAGAAATAAACATGTACACTTATGACTTCCAAAATTGTTCTTTAAATACTATTTAACTAAGTGCAAAATTTCCACAACATAGCATGTTTATTCTTAACTCTTTTATGTAATTGTTCATGTATGTGTGTGCGTATCGGATGAATGCAACTCGGACTGTGACTTCTTCAGTAATTCAGTAATTTCCTCTTCCTGTCATTCCAGTTCAATTTCCTGTGTGTTGCAGTCAATTCAGTTCACATTCAAGCTAATGAATTTGCCCAACCCTGAAAAGTAATCCTGTTCTCTCTCTCTCCCTTTCGCGTTTAATCCCAAAGACACTTTTCTCATTAGTCATCATCTCTCTCTCTCTCTCTTGCAGTAAGTCTGTCATCAAAGTGCAGCACACATCCCACACCAGCAACAGCTGTAGATCTCCCTCTACCACAATTTTTGCTTCCACATATTACATGCAGCCGGTGACATTAAACCCCTAAAGAACTGGAATATAGCAAGGCATATGATATGGCCTACTATGAAGATCATTTTATGATACGTTTTTGCTCTTTTTGGTGCATTTCAGCATTATTTTTATTAAATGGAAAAGAGCTGTGTGAGTTTTGCCTGACACTTCTTAAAAAAAATATTTGAGAGAGTTATTGTACTGACTCAAATAAGTACTGAGTAATATGAATTAACTACATGTACGTGAACCACCATCCACAGTAAAATGAGTTCAGCCAAAAGTGTAATGTTTTCACGTATAATGGAGGAAGGAAAGTCACCTGAGTTTGGAACAACAGTAGCTAAATTCGTTTTTTATTTATTTATTTGTTTTTGTTGGATGAACTTAACCATTTCATATTTATTAAGCTAAAGCTTGAATCATTTGCTGCGGCTCGGATCGTCTGTCCATGAGCATCTGCAGTAAGTTCTGCTGAAGTTACAGTTTTACTGCTGAGTAGAAACTTCCCTCATCCTCTCTCATGACCCTATTAGAACTGCACTAAAGTCCGAACTCTCTACAGACTGCGGTTTGTGATGCTCGTCATTGCATTAAAATTTGATTCGTTGATGCTAATTCATCGTGGAAGAGCTGATGATGTTCATATTGAAGTCTGTGTTTCTCCTCCAGCCCTGAACATGTGCTTTCTTTCAACAAATGTTGAGTTAATGCAATGAAGCACTTCTAAACTATTGCTAAGATGGTCAGTGTTGTTTCTAGATGGTTTCGTGTTTGACAAACTTGTCTGAACAAGTCTAATCATTTAGAAAAAGTACACTGTGTAGGAATCCCGTTTTTGTCAAAGTACTTGTACTGTCGTAAATAAGTTGAAATTAGGTGTGGCCCCTTTAAGAGCTGTGCGCGCTGGGTTAATTCTGCTTAAAGCTTATTCTTATTCTATTTTAAGTGAAAGCCTGGACGAGTGAGACTCTTGTCTGGTTTTCTCACGTGGTCAGTTTCTCGTTTTCTTTTCCTTCGCTGTGTCCGAAATCTCCCCTCAAACCACTACTAAACCACTATTATAGCACTATACAGTGAGCTCACCACCATAATAGAAACACCACTTTCGGACATGCTACAGTCAATCGTTCTCTACTCAATCGTCTCCACGCCGCTCTGATTACGTCATTTCTGTCGCACTTTTTAACGCACTATCATCTGTCAGCTGGTGCCGAGCCACCTCTGGGCTAAATAGACTTTTTAAATAAATAGGCCTACATTACATAATATTCAGCTTATTTCTCCAAAATTTAAAAACTAATTTAAAGTAATTTCTGGCTGTTTCTGTTGTACGGAAGAGGATTAAGACCAAGCAATAATAAAAAATAAAAGCATCTCGAGATTAAAGTCATTTTAATGTGAGATTAAACTGATAAAATTTCGAGAAAAAAGTCAAAATACAATCTTGAGAATAAACTTCTTTAAATATCGAGGAAAAAGTAGTTGTGTTTCGAGGAAAAAACTAAAATTTAATTTAATTTAACTAAAGTTAAATTTCGAGAATACAATCTTGAGAAAAACTCATTAAATATCGAGAATAAAGTCGTTATGTTTCATGATTAAAAAGTCGTTAAATTTCGAGAAAAAGTCGAAATAGAATCTTGAGAATAAACTCATTAAATATCGAGAATAAAGTCGTGTTCCGAGAAAAAACTCATAAAATTTCGAGAAAAAGTCGAAATATAATCTTGAGAATAAAGTCATTAAATATCGAGAATAAAGTCATTGTGTTTCGAGATTAAAAACGTCGTTAAATTTCAAGAAAAAAAGTTTAAATGCAATCTTGAGAATAATCTCATTAAATATCGAGAATAAAGTCATTGTGTTTCAGAAAAAAACTCGTTAAGTTTCGAGGAAAAAAAAGTCAAAATACAATCTTGAGAATAAACTCATTAAATATTGTGAATAAAGTCATTGTGTTTTGGAAAAAATCGTAAATTTCAAGAGAAAAGTCGAAATACCATCTTGAAATAAACTATGAGATTAAAGTGTTGTGTTCAGAGAAAATTGTCAATTTTGAAAAAAAGTTGAAATACAATCTTGAGAATAAACTCATTAAATATTGAGAATAAAGTCATTGTGTTTTGAGAAAAAAAGCTTGTTAAATTTCAGAAGAAAAGTCGAAATACAATCTTGAGAATAAACTCATTAAATTTCAAGAATAGTCATTTTTACTTATTTTAAGTCGTAAAAACTTCTTTTTACGATGTAGCGCAATGCATGATGGTATGTAGGGCTTGGGTTAGTAAACATCGGTTGTACACTACTTTTCAAAATGCATCCTGGGATACATTGAGTGGACTATATAGGGTATAATAATCATCACTATACATTCGGACAGCACTACAAAATGGCGACCTCACTATAGTACACTATATAGTGAGTAGTGGGGATTTCGGACACAGCACTTGACTCATCCAAGCCTGTGGTCATGTGACGTCGTAAAGCGAATACTTTCGCCTGGCATTCTCCGGGTCACATGACCTGGTCAAAGACGGTGTGTCTTCAATCTTATATAGATGGTATTTCAAGAGGGCAGCCCTACTCAGAGCATTGATAGTGTCAAGCGCTGTATATTGGCCTGAGGAGGAATCATTTGAAATAACTCATATGCGTCAACTTTTTTGGCCAAAAGTTACACGGTGTGCCTTTAAGGTATTATTTATGTCAGAGACGAGTTGTTGGGCACGCTAAAGCGCTTTGTTCAAATCACTTTTGCAATGTTTCATTTACAGCAAGGAAACAATTCCTGAGGGAGATTGAGTTTGAGAACAGCACCTCCTACTGGTGAAAAGTTATATTTTAATGATAAATCCACTCTTGACCTTTGAACTGATTGTTATAGAATCATAGTTCTGCTATCTTCTGATTCTTTGTGTCATGCTTAATGTCGTGTGCCATATTAATTTCTATATAAAAAGCTAATTTTGCAGTTATTCAGCATGGTGTCATAATTGGGGTTCATGTTGGATCTACATGTGAGTTTGAATATTGTCAATCATGTCAGAGTTTGGCATTAAGTTCATTTTGCAGCTTTCTGTAGCTTTAAATGTGAATGTTTTCCCATCATAAAACTTTTATATTGTTAGTTATCAAGATGAACACATACTGGACTGCACTGTAAAAAATATTGTTGGTTTAACTTAAAAAAGTAAGTAACCTAGTTGCCTTAAAATTTTAAGTTGATTGAACTAGAAAAGGTGAGTTAATACAGAGGAAGGAGATTAATTTTAATACATTTCAGAAAACTCAAAATAATAAGTTATCTCAACTAAATAAATTATTATAAAGTTGATTTGACAAAAGAAAAATATGTTGTGATAACAAATCTTGAAAATATTTTTTTACAGTGTGGAGCAACTTGGGTTTACTTGATATCATGTTTTAGAAACGATCATATTCGATACTCACATTTTAATATGATATTAATCACTCAATCATCATTGCATTGCATTATCTGTTTTCAGACTAGTCGAGTTAAGTCACCTTTATTTATACACTTTAAGCAATTGTTTCAAAGCAGCTTTTCAGCGATAACAAGAAATTACGCATTTTGTCAAAAATCATTTGACAATGTAATTTATACGACTATATTTACTGACATATCGTTTGAGACTTACTGATATAACTATTAAAATTTGGGTGGTACATCTATTGCATAATGCATTTTTTAATATTCTTTAAATGCACGATATTTAAACCCTAACCCTGACACTAACCCAAACATTTTAATGTATTTATTTTCCACTAGGGTTATTATTACTCAAGTCAAATTTGTATTATTATTAAGAGCATTTAAACATAATCGTAAGACATATTATTGGCAGACAACTGATAATAATATGCATGTTATAAGTAGTCACTGATATAAAGATCTCATTGATTTACATCACAACCAAATTGCAAATGTTTTTGCTTAGTTTGGACTCCTGAAAAAAAGAGATGAGCTCTATATTATATCATACTATATGAGCCATACAAGCCTGTGTATCAAATACTATGATATGCAAAAAAGTAACATGATATTAATTCAATTAATTGTTCCTTTAAAAAAAATATATTATTCCGGATGTCTTTCTAGGGTTTGGGGTTGATAGAGGGAGCTTGCTCATGTTTTTCTGAATGAGTCTTCTACTATTGCGTGACTGTCTATTAGTCCTCCTTCCACTCCACTGGATTCTCCGTAGCTCAGTCCGATCCCCGCGGCACAAGATGAGGAAGACTGCCATGTGAAGGGTCATCACTGAGGCACACAAATACAACACAAACGGAGACTGACCTGTGACTACGTTTTCAGAAGTGATACATGTGGGTTTTAGTATACATCACTCTAGATTATATTAAAGTCACCATGAAATCAAAATTGATTCTTATTTTTTTATGAATGTTTATCATAAACTATTTATTCCATGCATCCCTGTCTTTTTATTTTTATTTTTATTTATGTGCTGCTCAAATGCTGACTGTGCATTCACGTGCAATGGAAAGATGATATTTTCCACTTGCGAACTGGTATTAGTGTGTCTAAAAAGATGCAGATCCAGACCTGTTATTTAGCTAAAACTATTTTAGATTGCTTAAAGGAGTAGTTCACTTTTAAAAAAACTTTTGCTGATAATTTACTCACCCCCATGTCATCCAAGATGTCCATGTCTTTCTTTCTTCAGTCGAAAAGAAATTAAGGTTTTTGATGAAAACATTCCAGGATTTTCTCCATATAATGGACTTCAATGGGGACCAAACGGTTCAAGGTCCAAAAGAGAGTTTCAGTGCAGCTTCAAAGGGCTTTAAACAACACCAGACGATGAATAAGGGTCTTATCTAGCGAAACGATCGGCCATTTAAAAAATAAATAAAAAAGTTTAAGTTTTATAAGCACAAATGCTCGCCTTGCTCTGTTCTGTGATGAGTGTTCGTGACTCTCCTGTTCAAGCTCAATCATCAAAATGAACGAATCTTTTTGAGTCATTTGGTTGATTCAACGATCGCTTCGCTATATAAGACCCTTATTCATCGTCTGGAATCATTTAAAGCTCTTTAATGCTGTACTGAAACTCTCATTTGGACCTTGAACCGTTTGGACCCCATTGAAGTTCATTATATGGAGAAAATCCGGGAATGTTGTCATCAAAAACCTTAATTTCTTTTCCGCTGAATAAAGAAAGACATGGACATCTTGGATGACATGGAGGTGAGTAAATTATCAGCAAGTTTTTTTTTAAGTGAAACTCCTTTAAGTCATCATGCTATAGCAAGAAAATGATTAATCAAAACTCAAACGGTAAATAATATGCTGTATCATGAATAGTACATATTTTACCATTCACGATTCTCGCATTGCTCTCTGCCATTTTGAAAAGGTCAAAGGTTGTCTCATTTCTGGCAACTCGTGCATCAGAATACACGTGCATTTTCCACGTCGGCTTGTATTTACTATAATAACCATATGAACGCACCATTAAGCAGTTTGACATGCTGGTGTGAGCTTGCAAACATGTCGCCACAATCTGCCAATATTTGCTAAATCATTTTCTGAGTGGTTTTGGGTGGTTGAACATGATCATGATTATTCATGTCAGGAATGAGTTGAACACTGACGTTAATTCTCAGGGGTTTGATCAAATCAATAACTGTAGTTTGAGTCTCAAAAAAGAAAAACCTACACTAAAAAGGTAAATAAAGCAAAGACTATTGAAGTTATACAAGAAAATACTATTTTCTTGTATAAAAAAAATGCATGTGTTTTCTAAAAGAAAATGAGCTTATTTCCTACACCATTTTTTTTCCTATATTTCAGTGATGTAGAGATGCGTTTCAGGAGTATGCGTTAGACCAAACATAATTCCAGTACACTAAACATCCCGGGGCGTTTGCAGGAGATGATTCGGTGAGTCAATGCTGGATCGCTTGAGTAATGAACTGATGGCTAATGTGCTCTTCCTGTGTGTTTTACTCCCTGGCCTGGTTGTGTAACCCCTCATGTGCTCGTTGCTGATGTCCAGTACATCTGTGGGGTTCTGCCATCGAGTGGAGATGTGGAGGTCAGATCACATGCAAACCTTCTCATCTCGTATGCTGCTCTTCATCTTCTTCTTTTAGTGTCTTTGGTACAGATCAACTGTGTATTCTGCCACTTACGGTACAATATTGGAGTGTGTAAAATGATGGATTTATTGATCTCTCTTAATAAGAAAGCTTAGAAAGACAATGCCCCAACAACTTCCAATTGATTGTTTCTAATAGACCTTTAATACACTCTTAGAAGAAATGGTTCTATTTAGAACCAGCAATGGTTCCATCCCCCGCTTCATATATGACACCACCACCACCAGCCTGAACCGTTGATACAAGGATCCACACTGTAAAAAATAACCGTGATTTTTACGGTAAAATACTGTAAAAATGCTACAGTGCAAAACTGTTAATTGGTAAACAGAAAGTTTCCGTACTATACACGGTAAATAAATGTGAAATAATTTTACAGTAAAATACCGTTAAATGTACAGTTTTTGAAAGTGAAAAAGAACAAATCGTTGTATAATTTCCTGTGTGACACTTCACATTTTATGTATTTTTGTTGAAATAACTGGTTCCTCATAGTTTTATTGTTTTTTTCTACACTGTAAAAAATATCCGTGATTTTAACAGTAAAAAACTGTAAAAATACTACAGTGCAAAACTGTTAATTGGTAAACAGAAAGTTTCCGTACTATACACGGTAAATAACTGTGATATAATTTTACAGTAAAATACCGTTAAATTTACAGTTTTTGAAAGTGAAAAAGAATAAATCGTTGTATAATTTACAGTGAAAAACGTAAATTGATATTCCCACAATTCCCTGTGTGACACTTCACATTTTATGTATTTTTGTTGAAATAACTATGGTTCCTCATAGTTTTATTGTTTTTTTTCTACACTGTAAAAAATATCCTTGATTTTAACAGTAAAAAACTGTAAAAATGCTACAGTGCAAAACTGTTAATTGGTAAACAGAAAGTTTCTGTACTATACACGGTAAATAACTGTGATATAATTTTACAGTAAAATACCGTTAAATTTACAGTTTTTAAAAGTGAAAAAGAATAAATCGTTGTATAATTTACAGTGAAAAACCGTAAATTGACATTCCCACAATTCCTTGTGTGACACTTCACATTTTATGTATTTTTGTTGAAATAACTATGGTTCCTCATAGTTTTATTGTTTTTTTTTTCTAATCAGTTATGTACATTAGGGTTTTATGTTACATTAAATGTTGTTAAATTAATGTTTATTGCATTTTTTTAATTGTATGTGTGTTACCATGATGGTGTTTAATGTTTGTGTGAATGACATTGTGCAGCTTCTTTAAATAAGTATTGCTTTATACTAGTATTCACTTGTAATGAGCTGTGATTGCTCATGTAACTCTCATCACTGCTGTGATGATTGTTGGTTGTCAGTGTAATACAATGGTCTAAAACAGATATCAATACGTCAATAAGGTGGCAAATCCACATTTTATCAGAAAATAAATACGGATTATTACTGTAAATTTTAAGTTAAGTCTGTAAAACCATTAACGTTCCTACCGTATTTTTAACAGTAAAATTCTGGCAACCACAGCTGCCGTTTTTTTGACCGTAAAATTCACGGTTTATTTTTTACAGTGTAATCAGTTACGTACATTAGGGTTTTATGTTGCATTTAATGTGTTAAATTAATGTTTATTGCATTTTATTTTATGTGTGTTACCATGATGGTGCTTAATGTTTCTGTAAATGACATTGTGCAGTTTCTTTAAGTAAGTATTACTTTATACTAGTATTCACTTGTAATGAGCTGTGATTGATCATGTAACTCATCACTGCTGTGATGATTGTTGGTTGTCAGTGTATTACAATGGTCTAAAATTGATATCAATACGTCAATAAGTTAGTAAATCCACATTTTATCAGTAAAATGAATTGTGGTTTATTACTGTAAATTTTAAGTTAAGTTGTAAAACCATTAACGTCCTACCATATTTTTAACATAAATTTAGCAACCACAGCTGCCTGTTTTTTACGTCAATCTACGGGTTTTTTTACACAGTGTATATAGAACTCCAAAAATCTATATAAACCATTTTTCTGGTAAAAGGTTTATATAGAACACAGAGGAACCTTTTTCAAGAGTGTATAGAACCTTTTTAGAGGTTCCAAATACGTAGCTGCTGATAGAACCTTTTAAGGTTCTATATATAGAACCTTTTCTTCTAAGAGTGATATGCCATTTTATTCCAGGTTTGATGAAACATGTTCTTTTCTTTCCTCCCTAAATTTCCTATAATTTGTTAAATCTGTATTTGACTTATTCCTTAGAAATATGTTTTCTTGTGTATTGTTCTTCTTCCACTTTTTGGGGGGATCATCTGTATCCCATCATGACTTGCCTTTGTTTTCCCAAGAGGAATATCTAGTATGTTGCCATTATGTTTCAAACCTGAACTTTCCTTACTTTCTCAGCTCTTCTGTCACCTGACTTCATCTCTTCTCTTCTGTTTCTTCTTCGTACCGTTTCGTTCAGTCAGCATATGTAGAAATATCATCGGCCGTATGCTTAGCATCACTTCTACATAATCTGAGTGTAAAATCTGTAGGT
The DNA here is from genome assembly GCA_030378365.1 of Hybognathus amarus. NCBI lineage: Eukaryota > Metazoa > Chordata > Actinopteri > Cypriniformes > Leuciscidae > Hybognathus > Hybognathus amarus. The sequence continues at coordinate 7,647 of JAQIUQ010005746.1, read as the reverse complement.
TTAAAGCCTCTTAAATCAATTACACGGCTGAACGAAATGCCCTGCAGTGATTTGATGTTCCACGTCATTTCTTCAGTTCTTCCTCTTTGCTCAGCGAAAGCAAATAACGCTCCTCTACACACACACACACACACAGTGAGATCTGCAAGGTTTGGGCTTGCGTCTGAGGAGCGCAGGACAGTTTGACTCGTCTTCCACCGTTAAATCTGGATTCATTCAGAACAGAAGTTATTGGGATCAGATGTAATGGATTTGATGATGCTGTTTTCCTCCTGGACATTCACTGAGGATGAGGATGTAAATGGATCTGGATCTAGGATGCTGGATGCATCAAAGTCTCATTTTGCATTTGCATTGTATTGATATCTTAGTGCAAACACTGTAAAAAATTGCTGTAATTATGCAGCAGTTTGCCAGTAACTTTAGATTTAAATGTATGTTTACTGGCAACAGTTTGTTCAAAGTTAAATGAACATTTAACATTAACAAGTCTTTGTCTTTACATAATAAAAAACTATAAAATAATCTAATGCAAAGCATTCTGGGAACCAGAAATCTTAATCAATCTTTTTCAGTTTTTTTCCTTCAGATTTTGGTTCCCAGAATGCTTTGCATGATGCTGTTATTTTAGTTTTATTCTGTAAAGATAAAGACTTGTTAATGTTTAATGTTCATTTAACTTTGAACAATCTGTTGCCAGTAAATAACATCAATTTAAATCTACAGTAAGTTACTGGCAACTAGCTGCCAGGTTTACTGTAATTTACTGTAATTTCTACAGATTTTTTTACAGTGAATGTTTAGGCTGCTTAGTATTATAAATCAACTCTAAACACCCCCATCTATGAACTCAACTCCAGAAGGCATAAATACAATTGTGTGCAACGGTGCAAAGTTTTATCATGTTTATAATTTAGAGGCCTATCAAATGTGACAAAGTTGGCTTTATAGGGTTAAACACCCCCTTAACATTTCATTTGAAGCATGCAATATCTATATATACTCTAAAAAGTGACTTATGAATTGATTTCTGAATAGTGCGTGTTAAATTTTGTGGTAACACTTTACAATAAAAATAGATATAAATACTGTTTGTTTTCTCACACAAACCGCTCGTTTCGAGTCTTAGGCCATCAATGTGTACTTACATTTACGAGTCATTAAATCATGTTTAATTTGGACTTCTCTGTGCATGCTCTTTGAGGTGGTGACCATAGACCTCCATTATATGACAGACAGACAAGAACGGTTTGACCTAAAAATACTGTGGAAACAAAGACACCTCTTGGATGCCCTTGAGGTAAGATAAAACATATCAAAAATTAATTTCAAAGTGAACTATCCCTTTAAGACATTTCCTCTTGTATAGAACATTTTCTTTAAAACTGATAGGTTATATATAGAATCGAATTGAACCTCTTTCTCTAAGGCCATATCAATGCAACTCAGAACCACTCAGAAAATGCCCAGTAATGGCAGGTTTCTCAGTAAAGCGTTGCATTGACACGTAACGTGTCTTCAGACCGCGTGTGTGTGTGTGTGTTGGTCAGTGAGCGCAGCGTCCCAGTTCCCAGCATAAAATCTGCTCATGAATAATGAATCTTGGCACAGGAAGAAGAGATTCGCTCTCTTTTTTTCCATGAGAATAAACAAGAGGAATTACACACCACAGAAGCGTGATGTCACGCTATAAATAGAAACGTGGCTTCTGCTTCAGGCTGTGATTGTATGAACAGGTCAGAGCTGCTATCATCTGCAGAATCACAGACTTACGACTGCCTGCGTGTGTTTCAAAATGCATAAAAATATCAGACATTACTTTTTTTTTTTTGAAAAACACAGACCCGAGTGGTGATTGACTCATCATTGTTTTGAGATGCTCTGTGAGTCCAGGAAAGGAATCAATAGAGCTCTTCATGAGTTAATGTAGAATATAGCCCACACATGCATTACTAGTGGCATTCAGCCACACTACAGGTGTGTGTGTGTGTGTGTGTGTGTGTGTGTGTGTGTGTGTGTGTGTGTGTGTGTGTGTGTGTGTGTGTGTGTGTGTGTGTGTGTGTGTGTGTGTGTGTGTGTGTGTGTGTGTGTGTGTGTGTGTGTGTGTGTGTGTGTGTGTGTGTGTGTGTGTGTGTGTGTGTGTGTGTGTGTGTGTGTGTGTGTGTGTGTGTGTGTGTGTGTGTGTGTGTGTGTGTGTGTGTGTGTGTGTGTGTGTGTGTGTGTGTGTGTGTGTGTGTGTGTGTGTGTGTGTGTGTGTGTGTGTGTGTGTGTGTGTGTGTGTGTGTGTGTGTGTGTGTGTGTGTGTGTGTGTGTGTGTGTGTGTGTGTGTGTGTGTGTGTGTGTGTGTGTGTGTGTGTGTGTGTGTGTGTGTGTGTGTGTGTGTGTGTGTGTGTGTGTGTGTGTGTGTGTGTGTGTGTGTGTGTGTGTGTGTGTGTGTGTGTGTGTGTGTGTGTGTGTGTGTGTGTGTGTGTGTGTGTGTGTGTGTGTGTGTGTGTGTGTGTGTGTGTGTGTGTGTGTGTGTGTGTGTGTGTGTGTGTGTGTGTGTGTGTGTGTGTGTGTGTGTGTGTGTGTGTGTGTGTGTGTGTGTGTGTGTGTGTGTGTGTGTGTGTGTGTGTGTGTGTGTGTGTGTGTGTGTGTGTGTGTGTGTGTGTGTGTGTGTGTGTGTGTGTGTGTGTGTGTGTGTGTGTGTGTGTGTGTGTGTGTGTGTGTGTGTGTGTGTGTGTGTGTGTGTGTGTGTGTGTGTGTGTGTGTGTGTGTGTGTGTGTGTGTGTGTGTGTGTGTGTGTGTGTGTGTGTGTGTGTGTGTGTGTGTGTGTGTGTGTGTGTGTGTGTGTGTGTGTGTGTGTGTGTGTGTGTGTGTGTGTGTGTGTGTGTGTGTGTGTGTGTGTGTGTGTGTGTGTGTGTGTGTGTGTGTGTGTGTGTGTGTGTGTGTGTGTGTGTGTGTGTGTGTGTGTGTGTGTGTGTGTGTGTGTGTGTGTGTGTGTGTATGTGTGTGTGTGTGTGTGTGTGTGTGTGTGTGTGTGTGTGTGTGTGTGTGTGTGTGTGTGTGTGTGTGTGTGTGTGTGTGTGTGTGTGTGTGTGTGTAGCCAGTGATTAATTTCTACTGTCATGTTTCTTGTTAATATATCCGAGAGATGGACACTTAAAGAGGTGGTTAATTAGGATTTCACTTTTCTAACTGTAGTTAGTGTGTATTGTTGCTTTTTGAGCATTAATAACATCCGCAAATGTTACAACGCTCAGTTAAAAGTAAAAGGGAGATATTTGCTTTTACAGAAATTGCTTTTCACTGTAAAAAAAATCTGTAGAAATTACAGTAAATTACAGTAAACCTGGCAGCTAGTTGCCAGTAACTTACTGTAGATTTAAATTGATGTTATTTACTGGCAACAGATTGTTCAAAGTTAAATGAACATTAAACATTAACAAGTCTTTATCTTTACAGAATAAAACTAAAATAACAGCATCATGCAAAGCATTCTGGGAACCAAAATCTGAAGGAAAAAAAACTGAAAAAGATTGATGAAGATTTCTGGTTCCCAGAATGCTTTGCATTCGATTATTTTATAGTTTTTATTATGTAAAGACAAAGACTTGTTAATGTTAAATGTTCATTTAACTTTGAACAAACTGTTGCCAGTAAATATACATTAATTTAAATCTACAGTAAGTTACTGGCAAACTGCTGCATAATTACAGCATTTTTTTTACAGTATACAACAAATGGCTGGTAGGAACTACATTGAGCTTCTTCATGGGTTAGTGACATCACTAATCCTTAAATTTACATAAACCCGCCCTCTGGAGATACTATTTATAGATGATCAAGACAATCAATGACTAAGATAACTAGACATCAGCTTCATATATTCATCAATTAACCATTCAGAAATGTTTTATTGCATTCACACTTCTCAAAATTTGTCGCACACACACGCACACACAAGCTCTTTATTTATTTATTTATTTATTTATTTATGCTTACAAACAAATGACAATAATAGCATACAATTCTGTTACAAAATTGCAAACATATCTGTACAATATATGACAACAATATGTACAGAGTCATCTTAACACAAGTGTGCAACTATCTAAAACAAAAGAAGAAAGAAAGAGAAAAAAATAAAAACACACACAAGCTCTTGAAGCTCTGCCCTCTGTGCCAGGAGCAGCAGCTCATTTGCATTTAAAGGTACACACACAAAAATGGTTCGTTTTTGCTCAACCTTTAAAAAGTGACAATTTTAACACGCTCATATAGTATTGTGAGCTAAAACTTCACATACACATTCTGGGGACATCAATGACTTGTTTTACCTTTTGTGAAAAGGGCATTATACCACCTGTTTAATATTCAGCAATATTATTGATCTGACTGCGCTGACACTATTGGATGAGAGCTGTACGATGACATCACTGTTTCTGCGGAGCGGCTTTATAGCGGAATTGAACTCATTTAATAATTGAACAATGCCACTAATGTCTTTTTCTGAACTCGGTTTGAATCATTATTTGTTTATCACTGTACAAGTTTGAAACAAATCTGCGCTATTCACATAAAGCTGACTTGACTTCTCAGTTGCTGAGGATCATCTTCCAATTTTGCCTCCCTTTCGTCACCATCATAAAAACTGTTTTAAATCCGTGTGTATCTTAAAGCAGACAGTGTGCTGGGATAAATAGAGCTTTTATTTATACTGTGTGAGTGGGGAAACTGACAGGTTGGAAAACACAAGGACTGTTATTAACTTACTGTTTATATAATAAAATTATAAAAGTTACTATTTAACTAACTATTTATTTATATAATTATTTTGTATATATAAATACATATGCATGCATGTATATATTTAAGAATTATTTGCATGTAAATACTGTGTATATATATAAATACATTATCATATATTATACATAAATCTAAATATTTTATATATAAATAACACATTTTCTTAAATATATACATGCATGTGTGTGTTTTTGTATATACAAAATAATTAAACACAGCACACACACATATAATGTAAACACAAGCTTTATTTTGGATGCGATTAATCGATATTAATATTTGCACAGCCCTAAATATAATATAATATAATAGTCACAGTCTGGAGTTCAGTTATTTATTTATTTATTGGAAATTGAAAAGTTTATTATTATTATTATTATTCGATTATGTTTAATAGAAACCGTTTGTAACACATCATACTGTGTATTTACTGTCACTTTTGATTAATTTAATACATTCTTCTAAATAAAAGTATTAAAAACGTCTTACGGACCACACATGTAACTTAACTTAGTATGCATAATTACAGCGTGTTTTACAGAAACTCTGAAATGATGTAAACATTTGTTTGTTTTTTGCTGATTTCCCGGTTAGATATGAGCGCTGAATCGTCGCTCTGCTGCTCCTGCCTGCGCGCTTCCCTCATTCCCCCTCCAGAGTTCGATGCGCTCGGCTCTCGGCTCTGCCTGGAGTTCTCAGTGCGGCGACAGCGGTGCTGAATATGGCGTCAGACGGGATGATTTCAACAAACCACGACCACCAAATCCGGGTCGGCGTCTTGACAGGTAAAGGCCAGAATCCTTTATGTCATCGTGTGGTTTATTTTGGGGGGGGGAAACGGCTGCATATTTCCAGCGGTTTGCCAGCGGTGCCTCTCCTTCCGAAGTGTGTGTGTGTGTATGTGTGTGTGCGTGTGCATGTGTGTGTTTGCGTGTTTCTCTGCTGGTCAGCGGTGATTTAATGCCCTTTCCTCCTTCTTTGCCAGAGATTAATCTACCTGCCAACCCCCTGCACGATAAAGCAGCACAGCTTCTGGTTAATCTGTATCTTTGATGTCATTATGAAATTTCACAGGAGATTATAGTTTTATCGTGCTGAATTCTTCATTTTCGCTTGTTAAACCTTTAAAAGAGCTCAATGTTCACACCACCGCGTTTCACGAGCACGTTTAGTTCAGTGAATGATGCATTATTTGCACCTGGCCGTATAGCACCGGTGATAAAGATGTGATTTACTGTCAGAGACAGTGGATGCAGTGGGCTGATATTAGTAAGGAAGGATGGCTGTGGATCTGTGGGCAGAATGCTGGTTTCCTCTGCATGACAGTCTTGTTAATGCAAACATGCATTCGCTGGTGATTTCCATTTGGGTCTTTTTTTAGTGATGCTAGTCTATGACGACTGAAATGTTCTAGCAGAGGCTTTATAATATGCGATTAATCTCCTTCCTGTGTCAGCCACCGAGTTACTGAACGATGGCATTTTGTGCCTGAATCTCTCCGAATTGGCAGGATAATACAGATTTTGGAGGGGGAGGGGGTGGGGGGGGACGTGAAGGCCACGGATTTTCGTGTGATGTGATAACCCTCTCATAGAAATCTGCTGCTGAAGGTGGTAATGTGCAGAGAGAGAGAGAGAGAGAGAGGAGCTCCATCCAGCACTGAGGGAAACCCCGCTTCACCTCCTCCCCTCCTTACTACCGTAGAGCGGGGTAACCAGCAGCGTCTGTGTCCGCGGTTCTGAAATGCAGCGTTCACTAGATGGACGCTGTCCGCGGTTCTTAAACACACAGAGCCGCTCGATGGACGCTGTCCGCGGTTCTGAAACACACAGAGCCGCTCGATGGACGCTGTCCGCGGTTCTGAAACACACAGAGCCGCTCGATGGACGCTGTCCGCGGTTCTGAAACACAGAGCCGCTCGATGGACGCTGTCCGCGGTTCTGAATCGCATCTAGCGCTATTCATGCCGCTGAAATACAGTTCTCACGGGGCATTTCCCTATGTTCTGCTCTGTAAAGATGCTTTTAGTTAGCACTGTGGACATTGAGAGGGGAAACGTCCCCCCTGTATTCAGATTAGTGGTCAATGATGTTGATTCATAAATTATTGTATTTGGTCACCAAATGTAATTACAGCCTTGCTTTTATCTGTACATTTATTACAGGGAATCTCCCATGGGAGTAACCTGGAATAGATTCATTCTGCTCAGTTGCACAATGCATCAAACCTAGGTGGGTTTGAATCTACAAGCTATTGGTTAACCATGCCAAATATTTAACTACTATTTTAGAGGAAATTTACAGGGTAATCAGGGCTACTTGTATGTTCATTTATCACACTCTTTTATCCAGGGATGTAGAGGAGGACATGCTCTAAGACAGGGGTTTTCAGTGTCTGATTCTTAAAATCATGACATTATGTCCTTATATGTTTACATGAAGTTACTTATAGCAAGGGGACAATTCCCATGAAGTAACCTCAGGATACATACTATACCGGATTGTTCGGGTCAGGGTTCGAACCATAGACTGTAAAAGATATGGACAGACAAAGCGTCTGTGATGTCACCCATAGACTCTCTGAAGAACGGGTTTGAGGCTGTTTATGGGGGGAACGGGTGGCGCCATACTGGAAAATCTTGGAAAATACAAAATACAAAAGTTTCAGAAAGGATACAGAGGTGGTATGATGTGTTGTGTCAGATCATGGCCGAGACGTCAAATTCACTCGGCGCAGCCCGTCATCAGCTGTCAATCAAAGTTAACCGCCCTTATTTGTCATACGTTTTATATCTAAATATGGTCTAAACTAGCGAGTTAGAAATAATAGCAATACTAACTGAACTCAAGGTACACCTGC
>JAQIUQ010005745.1:0-157467 GCA_030378365.1 Hybognathus amarus | reverse complement strand
AATATCCTTGGTTCAGGTACGTATTGCTGGCTAAAATGAGGTGCTGCCAAGCTCTGTACAATATGACAAATGGGTTTTTTTGAACTTTAAACCATGTAAAGGTGTTCTGGCGGACCCCCAGGAGAAAGATAAAATAATGAACTTTTCAATGAGTATAACCTGTATTGGTTCTTAAAAATGTCCTTTTAAACTTCATTTTTGTATCCCCCCAAAGACTTAATTCTGATCAACAGAGAGGGTGGCACCAAAATAAAATAAATTATTGAGTTCAACTTTTTCAGCAAAAACTAATACTGTAGTTTTCTGTAGTAGTGCTGCAATGAAAAATAAAAATAAAAAAAAACAATATTTCTTACTGGAATAGACATCCAAGTTTTATCAAAAGCGCATCTTGACACAGCAGCGAATTATAAAAAACTGATTGTTTGAATTAATATTTTTTAGGCTTTCGCCTTTTTACTACTCTGCAGAGTAAAGTAATTAGTAACAGGAAATAGTGGGGGGCAGAAACGCAATCAGACTCGAACTCGAACCCTTATAAACACCGCAGCTCAATGTGTCTGTCTGTCAATGCATTATGACTACATTTTTTGAATTGCATCGGGTGTGTGGTGACGGCATTCTCAACCAGTTGCTCCTTAACCAGTGTGTGCACCGATGAGAGCAGCGGCGTGCGGCACGTGCGTCGGATGTTCCCACCCTGGGCGGGGGCTGGGCGGTCCCGCGGCACGCCGGACTAACATGCACTTTACCAGCAGTTCCACTGGTGGGCTCTCCATCTTCACAAAGCTCCTCCTACTCTCCAAGCAATAGGGAAGCCATGGACCCCATAGCAGGTGTGTAATGTGTAAGGACAGGAAGGTAAGGACTTTCTAATCTGGCCTTGTTTTTTTATGCAAGTGTAGTGTTTCCTGAATTGTCTCACACAATCTTTCTCCCTGTGTCTACATCACCAGAGTTGCTCTCTCAGCTGTCGGGTGTGCGGCGCTCGCGGGAGGGCAGCTCAACTCTTCTGGGCCCTCGGCCTCTGCAGCTGCAGCAGTTGCAAATGCAGCTTCAGTTGGAGCGCCAGCAGGCGCAGGCGGCGCGCCAGCAGCTGGAGACGGCTCGCAATGCTACACGCCAACGCAGCAACCCTAGCAACATCAGCGCCAGCATCCCGCCGCCCAGCACCGCCACAAACACAGCCATGACCGAGAGCAACCCGCTGGCCTCCCACAGCTCCCAGTTCCTTCTCACACGGTATGGCTCAGACCTCGCCATAGGCTCAGAAATTGTTGTGTTAATGGGATGTGTCTTAGATCATCAGCTCACCATAGCGACATCTTCTAGTATCTATAGTTTTACCTACTTCAGGTTCAGGGTTGCAAAGGGCGGAACATTTCCGGTAAATTTCCGGAAAGTTTCCGGTAAATTCCATGGGAAGTTAAGCTGGGGAATTTTGGAAATATTCCATATTCGAACATCGGCTGGTGCACGTGGCATTTTTCTGTAAAATAAGCTTGTAAGAATACTAATGCAATGCAAGAGCTTGAAAGAAATAAGAATACTAATGGCAATGGCATGAACAACTGGAATGATCTTGAAAACATATTGCAGGAGGCAGAGAAAAACAGACACATGAGGTAGTTAGCATCTGCCTTATGTGGTAAATAAAGTTAGCCAGCTACTTTTAGCATCTAACTTATCAGCATTGTTACTAGATGAATTACAGGCTCACGATATGGTAAAAAATGGCATTTTGGCATTGAATAGCTCTATTTGAAAAGAAGTGTATAATTCTAGAATGACTAAGATGAGTTTCTGCCATAAAGTAAAATGACATAGAAACTGATATTATTGAGAATGTAACTAATGTAGTTAACATGACTTTAATAAATGGAACTTTATTGTCAGAGTGTTTCAGTTTTATGTCTCTAGAGTTCAGTGTTGGATAGATCAGTTGTTTTAACAATTCATTAAAGTGAATTGGTTCAAAGGAGTTATTAGTTCACGAATCGGACCTGTCATTAAGATTATTATTATTTTTTATTGAAAGTGTGGTTTGTCATATGAATGTGTGGAGCGCTTTTCAGAGATGATAAGGCAACGTTATTTTAGCACACTCACAACCAGTGGTAGTACAGAAGAAAAAAAAACAAACTTTGTTCTCCCGACCTTTTACCGTCATGTATTACTCAAAGATATTCAGTCAGCTCAATTCATTGATATGCGCGATGGAGGTGAGAGAGCAAGACAGTTGGAGAGCCGAGAGTGTGTGCGCGCGCGCGACCGGGCTTTCACTCACTCAGTTAAACAGAGCGCGAAGTAGCTCGTCGTCATCCTACTTCACTCAGTTCGGATTGTGATTGAGGAATGGCATGAATATTTAAGTGTATTTGAATGGCATCTGTTTGTTTTAGTCAGAGATTATGCTAAAATACTCTTTCCTCAACTATATTTAAGTTCCCTATGAGAGCCAACCCTAGACTTTGAAAATTCCACTTTATTCCGTTTTATTCCATAAACAATCCTGTTAATTTCCTTAAAGGAGCATAACGCAAGTACTCTGAGTTTTTGCAGAACTCCGCCCCCTCTGAGTGACAAATAAAACTGCGTGCGCGCTCATGGAATACCATAGACTTTATAGAGTCAGACATATACCAAATCAGCGCACGTTGCGCAAGCTATTCATAACCAAAGGAGAATCAGGCACACATCTTTTGTTACAGTCATAATGAGGTAATACAGTTATAAATCTGCAAGTCATTTAAAATATATAGGAAAGGCATTTGAGTAAATTACACACTTATGTAGGCCTATGTGTGTGTGAGGGGAAAACAGGGTAGAAAAACTCGGCTTTTGTTTCCATTGATCTCCATGTTGAACTGTTTTATGTGCTTACTGTATCCACTTATGATTGTATTATTATGGAAACACGTTCATGAACACGTTTGAGCCCTAGAGCAGACCGCCCGAGATATCTCCGTTTGTTGAAAGCCTTCTTGTCCCGATGTTGACTCTCGTCTTATTGCGACGCCTGGCACTGGACAGACAGAAGTTGTATTTTCTTTGCCTCACGTGGAGTTTGCGTTGGGGTTTGTAATGAACTACAAGCCGGTCTCTTTGGGGCTGTTTTTACACCTGGCCACAATTCGTTTTCTCAGATCTATTTGATTTATCAAAACGATTCCATTACCTGGTCACATAAATGTGTTTTTGCAAAACGGATATTAATCTGATATTCAATTCCCGCGTTATACACAGATTTCCATGAAGTGCACGTTACTCGAAAGCAACAGATGAGCTGCATTTTATAAATCATTCGGCTTCGGCTATTTCAAAATCAGCAAAGACAGCAATAAGAGAGAGCGGCAAAAGCTCTGGTATGAGATCATTTCATTTCTTAAGGCTACTTTTAATGAAGATAGTGGAGGTAGAAGGTAACTTAGTGATAATCGTATGCAGTCTTACTTTCACTTTCATTTGCGATAGATTGTGGCGCGCTGGCTTATAAATACACTCGCCTGCTCATCTGATGCACGTCGTCATATATGACTAAAACAACATGACATAGCCTGTTTTCAACAACCAGATGCATTTACACTTGTCCAGTTTCGTCTGGAATACAGCCCAGACCACGTCCTCAATGGTTTGAGCTGTCGGATTCAAATCCGTCTGGATTCAACCTGGTCTTTTCACGATCGAATAAGTTATCCGATCACAGAAAACGCATGAAGTGACCAGATGTAGACTAAACAGCCCCTTTGAATCCATCTTCTACTTTGGGAAAGTTGACTAAAGTTGCGTCGCTCGAGTTGTCTTCTCTGATACGGAGAACGGCGGCGGATACACTATCCTGCAGGCACATAGCCAGGCGAGCGTGAACGCGCATGACGTCACGCCCAGTCTCAGATTCGAGCCCGAATCCCTCTTATATATTTCACTGTACAGGATTATAGAGGTGATCGCAGTGATCAGAGAAGGGCTCATTCAGCCCATCAGGCGATTGTTTCAGCATGTATGGGTTAGAAAACGGCTAATTTTAACATAAAATGTTGCGCAATGCACCTTTAAATTCCCATTAATTCCCATGGAAAGTTTCCATCTTTGAAAATTCCAGAATTTTGCAACCCTACTTCAGATAGAATCTAGTGTTTACTATGAATGATTTAACCTTGCACATTTTTTTTTATATATACAGCTATGGAAAAAATTAAGAGACCACTGCCAAATCAGAAGTTGCTCTTGATTTATTATTTATATTATAAATAATAAATCCAGAGCAACTGCTGATTTGGCAGTGGTCTCTTAATTTTTTCCATAGCTGTATATACATACATAAGTTTGTCCAATAGCCAGACAATTGAATTCCTCCCTTCCAGAAACAATCACTTCAATTAGCCTATGACAATGATGCAATGAAACTGAAACACTGGCCAATATGTAGTGTTGGAGGTTTCACGTATATATGTGTATATTTTACATTCTACATTCAGCAGAGTGTGAAGGTTGAATTAGAGCAATAACAAAGCTGTACATAAAATATTGCAATCCACAACACCATGGGAGACAAATCAGAGTTCAAAAGAGGACAAATTGTTGGTGTGCGTCTTACTAGTTCATCTGTGACCAGGACAATGCAATTCTTTGTGGTGTATGGAGAGCTATAGTATCCAGGGTAATGGCGGCATACCACCACGTAGGTCGAACCATATTCAACAGGATTAACTGTCGAAGCAAGAGGAAGCTGTCCGAAAAGGATGTCCAGATACGAACACAGATTGTCTCCAAAAAACCACAGCCGCCCAGCTGTGAAATTAAATGTGCACCTCTACTCTCCGGTTTCCACCCAAAACTGTTTTGACGGGAGCTCCACAGAGTCAATACTCATCACTCGTGCCAAATGTTAGTATCAATGGTGCCAACATTGCAGATCTGTGGCTGTGGACAATGTGAAACGTGTATTGGTCTCTGATGTGTCCACCTTCACTGTCTTTCCCACATCCGTGAGAGCTTAGGTGTGGAGAAGCCCCAAAGAGGCTTAACACCCGCACTGTTGCTGCCAATAGTGAAGCACAGGGTGGATCAGTGATGGTTTGGGCTGCAGTATCATGGCATTCTCCAATGTGCTTGGTGGGTGTGTCACTGCCAAGGACTACCAAGCCATTCTCTCCATAACAGCAAGATAAAGCACCAGTACACAGCAAGACTTGTGACAGAATGTTTTGAACATGAAAGTGAAGTTGAACATCTCCCATGGACTGCACAGTCACCAGATTTAAATATTTTGAGCCACTTTGGGGTATTTTGGAGGAGCAAGTCAGAAAACGTTTTCCTCCACCAAAATCACATTGTGACATGGCCGCTGTCATGCAAGAGGAATGGCTTTAAAATCCCTCTGGCTACTGTGCAGGACCTCTATCTGTCATTCCAAATACGAACTCATGCTGTATTGGCTACAAAAGAAGGCCCTACACCATAATTCACCAATAAATCATTGAGGTGTAAAACCAGGTGTTTCAGTTTCATTGGCCAACTGCTATACATCACAGTAAAGGGGGAAAAAGAAAATTGCAAGTTTCATGCTATCTTAATAGTTTGGCACTATTTTTGATATTTCTTAGAAAAGAAAACAATATAAGTTTTGAGTGTCTTAAAATATCTAATAATTTGGCCTTTTTATGACAATGAACTAGGTAGGGGTGGGCAATATGAGCAAAATATTGTTAAACAATATGAGTAATACGATACCGATATAGATCACAATATATAGTTATTTTTTTCTTTTATCAAGTTTTTATATACAAAATGTATACTACTGCATTTTCATAACTCTCACCAATTTTAATATCACACAAAAAAACGTAATACTAGCCTATCAAACAAAGCTCACTAAAGAGAAGTAAACAGTCAGTGATAAAATAGAAACGAAGAAATCAATTTCAAGTATATATATGATGATACTTGCAAAGGGGCATTATGACACAAGTATGTGTGTATTTGAGCATTCAAGCCCAATAAAGAGCCAAAAAGAACTTGCATACTCTGTATGCAGCGGCTTTAGGTGTGTGTGCACATAAGCAGCGAAAGAGAACTCCTTTTAGTATATTGCGTTTGAATGGTTTTCACGCCGCAGCACAGCGTAACCGCGTCAGAGAGGATAGTCCAACATCTCTACCGGTTAAACATGTCTATCTGTTTATCGCCCACCCTAAGCCTAGGTTATTTGAGGTTGTAAAAAACATACACTCAATGTTAATGTGATATTATTAGGGCCCTATGATTTACACAATGCAGAAGATTTCATAGGGCTCTTCTACAGATTTGGGTTTCACTTTATTTTGATGGTCGCTTTAAAGGGATAGTTTAACCAAAACTAAGTCATTAATTACTCACCCTCATGCTTTACCAACCCAGTAAGACCTTCGTTCATCTTCGGAACACGAATGAAGATATTTTTGATTAAATTTGAGAGCTGGGTCATGAGACGAGAGTTCAATAGATTTCACGACGCATGCACGAGAACTGAACAAGTAGAAAAATAACGTAGTTCTCGTGCATGCGTTGTGGAAATCTCTTGAACTCTCATCTCAGGCCCAGAAGGAAGAAAAGGAATAGTCGAATAAAGTCGTTTTGGGTTTTTTTTTTCGCACAAAAGTAGTCTCGTCGCTCTGATAAACTTATGGTTGAGCCACTGTAGTCACATGGAATATTTAAACATTTTCTTCATGCACTTTCTGGGCCGTTAAGTTTCAATCCCTTAGGCAGCCTATGTAGCAGTGATCCACCTCTCAAATTTAATCAAAAATATGTTCACTTGTGTTTCAAGACGAACGAAGGTCTTTCGGGGTTGATACAGCATGGGGTTGAGTAATTAATGACTTAATTTTTTGGGTGAACTAACCCTTTAAGCAGACAGTCTACTAATACTCTTAAATGGTAACTAAACCCCTGGTCAGAGCCTGACTCCACCCACTGGCAATATTTGAAAATGCTGAAAAAGTGGGCAGATCCCAGCGGAGATAGAGGGGACGAAATAGATGCTAAAACACTCTATCCTGATCGTTTTCAATACTCACAATTCCAACTCCTGACTCCCTACAGTGGTTTTGACGACACAAAATTGTTTTTTATACTGCCAAGGGCGTAGCTCACGTGGTGAGCTGAAACCTGCGTGACGTTACGAAGTGCGGAACATCCAATAGGAAAATTCAACTGCAGTAGCCACCGTTCAACCTGAAGAGGGCAGCACTAAGACGTTTTGACACCATATATTGTAGAAATAAAACACTTTATAAACAAATGTCAAAAAAGTTACTCGAATCAATGACTGGTATTAATAAAGATCCATTCTTACAGATCATTAACTAAAAAAAGTTGGTTTAGGGTTTAGTTACTCTTTAATGACTGTTAGTTGAAATGTTGTTGCAAGGTTACTTATAGTCATCATAATTTTCAAAAGGAGTCTAAAAAAAGTGTATTTGAGTTTAGTACTTGTAATTCAGTAGTCACCCTCTATCCATCTAATACCACCAGGTTGAACGAGCCGAAAATGTCGGAGGCAGAACGGCAGGCGCTGGAGAGCGAGCGCGCGACCGCAGCCTGTTCGTGCAGGAGCTGCTGCTGTCCACACTAATGCGAGAAGAGAGCTCGTCTTCCGACGAGGACGGAAGGCGAGACTTTGCTGACTTCGGCGCCATGGGCTGCGTGGACATCATGCCTTTAGACGTGGCTCTGGAGAGCCTCAACCTGAAGGAGAGCTCCACAGGCAAGGAGCCTCCACCGCCTCCTCTTTGATGATATCCCACCACAACGCAGACAATGTCCTCTGTGCTGTAACTGCCAATGACGGTGGGCAAAAAACACAGCTCTCTCTAATTTTTTTTTTCTTTTTTTTTTTTCTTTTCTTTTTTTTTTTGGTGATTGTAATTTCAGGTCTGTCACCTTTGTTACATTGTATAAATCCATGAAAGGAGAGCGAGAGGAAAAAAATCTAAATGCATCAAGAACAGGCGTGTGAGAGAGTCAGCGAAACCGAGAGACACATAATCGGGGCGAGAGAGAAAACAAGAAATATAAATATATAAATATATATAAGTTGATAATCAATTCCACATAACTAATTTTTTTCCTTTAGCAGGTGAGCTTAGGTATCTGTGGCAGACCTCTGCTTCCTGTGTCTTGCAAAAGGCTCTCCTTATAAATACTCCACATTCAAAAACTGAAGAGGAAACAAGAGACCTTCTCTAATGAAGCTGCTGTGTGTATTTATGAATATTAATGAATAAAAGTGCTTGGATGGTTTACCATAACTACTGCATGAGGTTATTTGCAGCGTGCATGATTTTTAATGACCTTGTCATTAAAAAGGCAAATATCCCCAAAGCTTTTCTTTAACTTTATTTTCCCCAGGGTTACTTGAACAGAAGCCCACTTGAAATGGGTGAAATATCAAAAGATGTAGGATTTTTTTTTGTTGTTTGTCTAATATGGAAATCAACCGCAAAATCTGAACCTGCATTAGCTTCGAGAAAACCTGCTAAATGCTTTTGTCACTCGACTCAAATCATCCTCTCCTCATCAGTGACACTACAGAGCGCAACAGTGACCGCTCGCTTCATCAGCGACATGGGGGTTTCACATTCATTTTCTTCATAAGGATGAAAAAATAAACATTTTAGCCATTAACAAAACCAACAAACTTAAGAGATGTGTCACAATCAAATTAAAAATCAAAAGGTATGGCAAAAAATTAATCAATTAATGTACAAGGCTGTATAATTCGATTCAACTCAAAGCATTGTGAATAAAAATAAAGTGTAAAACGAATTATATGTAATAAATAATTAGGACCGATGACGAGGTTCAGGCTTTATTCAACTTCTATGCGGAGGATGAAATCCAGCGGGAACTGGAAAGTCAAGCGCAGGTCTACGTCATCGAAGTGATTTGCCTAATCTGGAGAAAATCTTATCATTCTGGGTAATTTTGGTGGAAACGCGGCTTTATCGTAAGGCTAAAAACATTACATTTATTTGCATAAAGAAGCACTATGCAGTTTTTTTTTTACCTTAACTGAATAGCTTTGGAGTTATTGCAATGGTTGACTATTTTCAGGGGTTGAATGTTTGGGCGTCAAGTTGAATCTCTTTGGTTAAATTTCCCCATTTAATTAGCATGTTATGACGTCATATGGTGGCAGCAATCTTGGATTATAGAATTTTCATGAAAAGTCACGTTTAAATGATAAAATGCGCCACTTCTTCCCCCCCAAAATGTCCATTACCTTCTGTATGCTATATTGCACAATACTGAATGCTCAGGTAAATAGTAAGTAGTAAACAAACTGTGTGAATCATTACTAATAAATGGTAGAACAAACCATATGCATGTAGTGGTTGGCCTTTTGCTGTAGAGATTTTCCATTTACTCACGTACAGTAGGCTCTCTGATTCCATGTATGGGGCATATATTATTCATATCACACACAAACACAAGTAGACGAGACCTGTTTAGTTCAAAAGATCACTGGATACGGCAAAGCACAGATCAGTAAGTGATGATACGAGCAGATCTGCCTCGCGCGCGCCGAGTATGCACTTTATTGCGACTCCCCACCCTGCCTTCACGTTACCCCCATCTGTAGTATGAATACCCAGTGATCAATGTTGGGAAGCTACTCTGAAACTGTAGTTTAACAAGCTACAAGCTACTCGTAAGTTAAAGTAGTTTAAATACAGTCAAGCTACCCGTTTAGAAAAGTAGTTAGCTACACTACAAGTTACAATCAAAAAGTAGCTAGCTACATTGAAACTACTTTTGCTTTTTGAACGTATATTATAAATAACTGAATACGTGTCTGAGGAATGTTTTAAGTAAAATATTTAGTGTTTAAAATATGCAATTATGCAATTACGATTTCAAAGAGTATTGTTTTATTCACACAACACTAGAATATCTCTGACTGTTTGTCAAAAGTGCAACAAATAGCCTACAACATTGCAAGAACGAAATATACATCCAACGTAAATTGCATGTAGAACATTTCTCAAAAATACTTATTGTACTTGGACAAATAAGGCCATGGGTAATTAACGTTAGTTGTTTCTCCATCCTCCAAATCTGCCGTCACGTCTTGATATATAATCATAATATGGGTGTGTCAACCCACTTCTGTACATCAGTGAACCGTTAGTCGCAAGATGCGTAGATTAACAACAGGTGGCGGTAATGGCAAAAATGAGTTTGTAATCTAACAAGAATATTCTTACATCGCGCTGATTGGCGCAGGCTCGACAATGTAGCAATGTAGCTTTTGTTTGCGCTACACCGCTACTTGCTGCAAAAAGTAGTTAGCCACTGGAAAAGCTACACTGTTTAAAAAGCATCTGAGCTACTGCCAAGCTACTGAAAAATGTAGTTAAGTTAGTAGCTACGCTACTTGTAGTTAACTACTCCCCAACACTGCCAGTGATAGACAAAGTCTCCACCACACTGTCGCCGCGATCGCGGAAAGGCTCTGATGAAATGGCTCACTCTTCACAATTCGCCCCGCTTTTGATCGCACTGATTCAATGCGCTGTAACCTAAACATTTTATATAGAAACATGACATTTTTGGAGTTTGGGAATGAAGTATGATATGTCTGCCATCCAGTGGAGGGATGTCGAACGAAATTTGACACCCAATTTGACAAAATCGCAATTTGGCAAAATTAAACGCCCAACATTTAACCCGAAAATAGTCGTATCATATAACCATTGCAATAACTTTGAAGCTATTCAGTTAAGGTAAAAAAAAACTGCATAGTGCTGCTTTAAGGACTGAAAATGGTAAATTTCTTTGATACAGCAGAGGCTCTGGGATGCGTTCTTATTTGTGGTTGGCCAGTTTGGAAGAGAGATCCGTAAAGAACACCCATCCTTAAAAAAAAAAAAAAAAAAATCACATTGACAGCAGTTTGTCTGAACAAACTAATTTAGAGCCGTTGATTAAAAGTCAGAGAGACCGGTTCTTTACTTGATTATGTATTTTATAGTGCTGTATGGGAACTCTTTTCTTAATGTTTCTTTTTTGTTTTTTTTTTTTTTTTACAGGAGTAGTGGTGAAGTCTTTTTCTTTTTTTTTTCCTTTTTTTTTTAAACCAAACTGAGCTCATTGTAGATCTGTTGACATGATCTGTTTAAAAATCCATTTCTATTTGGAGGAAGTTCATAGAAAATAGATTGCTAGATTAATAAAGTAAAGGATTTCTACTTGGGAAACCCCACTGTTGCTGACTCTATAGGACGTTTAAATGGTCTGCCCTGGTTGGCCGTGGCAAAATGAACACCTTAAATGTCTTGTTGCCTGCGAAAAACACAATAGACGGGTATCGACAAAAGATAACCTGCTTTTTACCATTTTAACTAGACGTCGAGATGTCTTAGTGTCTGTGTAACCAGATGTACTCTCTAACTTATGCACCTGTACAGACGAGTTAAGCTCTCCATTGTCATTTCGCTCTACTCCTCACATTTCTGCTTTAGAACGCTTGGAACCCATCTCTCTTCTTCGGTAAAGGAGGGCATGAGATTTGCCACGCTACAGGCTTTATGTTGAACTTCTCAAAAGAGTGACATGCTTACATACTCTGCTAATAGACAGCACCTTCTATTTATTCTGGGTTTTTTTTTTATCTCTTGATTTCTTTTCTTTTTTTTTAAAGCTTTGTGATTGGTCATGCCACCTCCATGCCTATACTCTTTATCCTCTATGTAAAATACAATGAGATGTATATGGAATTTGTGCGTTAACTTTCATAATGGATCTAGGACATGGGCAGGCTTTCTTTTTTAATGTAAATTTAGAATACTACAATAAAAACGGCGCACAGCTTTTGATGAAAACCAAACCCCATCCTCTTACTCTCTGTAACTGTGGTCTGAATACTAGTCACATGAACCTATCATACAGACTAGTAAAACACCACTGAATGTTTTTAAATTGACTTTCATATCGCCTTCATAGTTGTATCCCAAATGACGTACTATGTAGTATACTAGTGCAACAAGTATTTTACAAGGGTTGTATGTCATCCAGCACCGGTGCTCCTTCTGCTACGGAAAAAAGCTGTCCGTTTTTTTTTTTTTTTTTTCGGCTATACAAGTAAAACATCTGGGTAAGGTAAGTGCGCTTCTTGTTGGATTTTTCAGTGTGAACACATCACACTTCATACTACAAAATAGCATACATAGGCAAATCTTGTATCTTCGAATAAGTCTTGTCCATCTCGTCAAACAGGTAGTCCCGTCCCAAACTCGCACTATTGTTTTGGACAAAAGTTGACATACTGGACTAAATAGTATAAAGTATTGTAATGTAAAAAATAAAAATACACTTCATCTCTTAGCTTTATTAAGAAAAGTAACGCACTCAAGCCCACAAATTTGAAAGCTGCTGCTTTAAAACAGAAAAAAGTGCTTGACTTGTCAACCGTTTGTCCACCACAGGCAATATCACGAACAGACTTCAGCCCTCGAGCCTCAAGATACCTGATGCCATTTTACCACGGGCACTTCGCCACAAGAAGTTTTGTGCAAGCTACAATTGATCGTCTCTGTGAATCATGCCTTGGATTGGAACAACTGCCCTTGTCAGTTCTCCGGCTATTGTTAGATCTAAATATTACCCTTGGGACGCCTCTCATACCTTCCAGTGGCCTTTCTACCAAAAATAACCCTTTGTGGGGAACTACATAATACAAATAATTCAAAACCAAATCATTCTTGGAATTAAGAGAAATGAGTTTAGCTTAAGTTCTTTGAAGTAGTAAATAATGCCTTATTTTTCTGCATTGTTGTATAAATCCACAGGCCAATGAATGATTGATCCCTACACATGGAGGCTTAATGTATATTCCTTTTAAATATGCCAAAAGGAGGGGGGAGGGGGGGGGGGGCATGCATTAAATGTGACACTAAAGACTTTATAATGTTACAAAATGGTTCCAAATAAATGCTATACTTTTTACTTTCCATTCAAAGAATACTGGGGGAAATAATAATAATAAAAGCATTAAGCAGCACCAATGTTTTAAACATTAATGTTCCTTGAGCAGCAAATCAGCATATTAGAACGATTTCTGAAGGATCGTGTGACACTGAAGACAGTAATGATGCTGACATTTTAGCTTTGCCATCACTGCAATTAATAACTATTTTAAATGTAAAAAGTAGAAAAAAGTTAAAGGAGCCGAATGTAAGATTGTGGCCAAAACTGGTACTGCAATCACTTTCAAATTACTGTAGAGCGGTGTATACCCTCCCCATCCCGCCTGACTCGAGGTTGCCAGATAGGCTGCAGGATCCAACATTTTTTTTATTTGTTTGTGTCTGCAGCTGTGGTAACTAGAGCAGAGCTGGCAACCCAAATGCTGCAACGCTACTGACTTTGTGATTGGTGGATCAGTGGAGGGTGACGCATCAGAACAAAACACAACATGACAACATCAACAAGACAGTTTCAGGCTTCACTTTTACATTACTTTTCACTTAAACTTCACTTTTTAAATGACATTATCCTGGCTGGACTACTGTTGTCAGTGATTTAAGTATTTGAAATTAACATGACGTCTAGTGACATTTCAGGGCCATTTTATGATTATTTGAAATAAATTTCTTACATACAGCTCCTTTAATGCAAATTATAAATCACAATAGTTTTTTACTGTATTTTTGATCAAATAAAATAAACGCAGCCTTGGTGAGGATATCAAAAACATTTAAGAAGTTTTAATGTCCCAAAATTTTAGACTGTTCTGTGTAATACTGTGTGTTATATAGCTGAATATATATATATATATATATATATATATATATATATATATATATATATATATATATATGGAATAGGTTTTTAAAGGTGCACAAAATAATTTTTATGTATGGCTGGTTGATCCTGAACAGTGGTCTGGATATCAATAAACTGCGAGAGGAAGCAACTGATATGACTTTTTTTTTTACTTTGTGCACCTTTCAAAAGCATGAATATAATTTGCAACATATAAACAATGTTGTAAGACATACCACTTTTATTAAATGCACAGTATTACAAGGAACATTTCCACTGACTGTAGAGAAGCTTCTCACAGGATGCACAAGCATAGATTACTGACACCTAAAGCCATGAGAGATTGAGTCTTCCGGGAGCGCGCACACACACACACACACACTCACACACTCATTCACCAGTGATCCATCTAAACCAATAAAAGAAAAGTGGAACATAAATGTCTTAGTCCTGTTGCCTAAACAAGTGCATTTCACAAAGAAATGTCCAGATTGTATTCCATCCCAAAATCAAAGGAAAAAAAAAAGAGTAAATGTTTTAAAAAGAGTTTTTTGTTTACACGTATTCTTTTGATTTTGGGGTGACCAGGACATTTCCCGACAGTTTTAGTGGGATTCACCCCCAAAAAAGCTTGGGTAAAAGATAAATAATGCATAAACAGTGTTCCAGTGCTCAATCACAGTTCTTCTTTCATATACAATATTAAGAGCTTTTCAGAAATGAAACAAGGATGGAGGTTATCTTGGCTCTTTCTCTCTGGATGTGAATCAATCATCAGTAAACAAACAAAAAAGGGCGCAGTAAGTGTTGGTAACGTCAATTTGTTTACTACACAGGGGGAAAAGGCTACTTGATTAATTACAGATATCAAAAAAATATTCATATTTTCATTATGAACAACCACAGGAAAAAGAAACACACTGTTACGAAAAATAAACTGTACACTCACATATTGCCAGAGGCCCATTAGATGTTTTTTTTCCTTCTCTTTATAATGTCACACATTTGACGTGATGCCTGTTTAAAACAGAATATATAGAGAGAACATACTATTTATATAGACATCTATTAGAACTGTACAGAATGGATTATAAAGTACAGGCTGGCTATTAGAACAGACAGAAATCTGTATAGCAAAAAAAATGGAGAAAACGCCATGTTTGTTCAATAAAGTCTTCATGTAAAGTCAGTCTGCCGCAACAGAAGAAACATTGTTCAGCGTAACTGACCGAATACATTTCTCAAACATCGGTAACATTAGCAAATAATCCCCTTCAATGTAAATAACCTCTTTCAGTGCATTTTTTTTTGTTCATTTTTTTTTTTTTGCAGTGCTTACAATTGTAGGGTGAAAACTACAAAAATATGAGCAGTACATCTATAAAGAAAGTGCAAAGCTCTAAGAGGTCGTAAGTCACTGCTCAAAAGATCATGACCGTAACGACCGAACACTTGACTCGATAGGACACTGTTCGACGACTCGTGATGTCGGCTGTTAAAAGTAGGTCCTGCCAATAAACCGTTTGGAAAGAATTTGACATCAGTGTACAAACAATGATTGATCCTGCTCATGTATATTTACAGTCTAATTGCATATATACAGACGCTTTCAAAGCAACACATGTCCAGTTCTTCACACCTTGAAGAATCAGTCAATCGGTGCAAAATCTGTTGCTGGGGACCACGAGGAGCCCCATTAATCTGAACTGGAAAAAAAAAGAAAGAAAGGAAAAGAGGAGGACTGTAGCCCTGGAATTAGTCAACAGTAATGATAGTCAGGTTAAAGAACTAGACATTAGAACTATTTCATTTTGACTGGCCTGGTTTTACAGATACAACTGAATTAAATGTATACTTTAAGTAGTATTAAAATAAGTCACTAAGTATGAACAACCGTAATAGTGACGCTTGCCTAAGCAAACTCCACTTTGGAAATACTTAGTGCATTTTGAAAGTATTTAGATTCCTTTATTTTTTCGTTTCACCCTTAAGGTGCAGTCACAATAGAGTAATCTTGTGGACAAAAAAATAAAATAAAATATTTTCAATAGTGCAATGATGTATAAAGCACAGCTCACACAGTAGAGCTCACACAATTCCTATTGAAGTGACTGGATTTCTCCTGTGAAAATTTACAGTGCTACAGTAAATGTTTACCCTAAAAGTGAAAATTTAAATAAATTAACCTAAATGCTTAAGTGTTTTCACCTCATCTACACTCCATAACGCATAACCGAACTGTTACATGGGCTCTGTGAAGTGTGCGATTGCACAGGGCTTTAAGAATGGAGAAAGTGAAGACCAACTGATCATCCTAATTTATATTCAAAATTGTAAGCAAGCACAAATGTTGAATATAGACTACTGCCATCTGCTGGAATAGACAGTTATTTCCTTCCATGCACAAACAGAACAAGTGTTTGGCTGATCCAAGGTGACAAAACATTTAGCTTTCGTCGCCGCTAATTTTATGACGACAGTTTGGTGCGTTGTGGGCTTAACTCTTACTGGGCCTCTAAAATGTATTGAAAATAAAAAAAACTTAAATATCACATATATTCATATACATAATATCACAAGTATTCAGACTCTTTGCTGAGACAGTTGAAATTTAGCTCATCCACTTCTCTGGATCATCTGAGCTATATCTACACTTAGACTGGAGTCCACATGTGGCGAATTTAATTGATTGGACGTGATTTGGAAATGCACACACCTGTCTGTTTAAAGGATAACTCCGGTGCCTTATGAACCTTTGGTCTAATAAAACATCGATACCTAGTCAACTGTTCACTGAGATTTGTTTTCATGATAATCGAATGCAAAGAGTTTTCTATCTCTAAAAACTGTTTAGCGTATAGTGCTAGCACTGGGGAAATTTCTAAGTAAAAATAAATCACTAGTTTATACCACTAACAAGGCTCAAAATAGCCCCACACTAACACAGTAACATAATGAGGGTCCATTCATGCAAAACGAAGCATTGAGAACTTTGCAAGTGTACAGACCGTTTAATAAGAAGATACTTTATGAAGACAGTTCACTTTGTGTATACAGACAGGAGCCATCTTAGAAAATAGTCTCGATAAGTCGATCCCGAAAGCCATTCATACAGTTCAGAAGTTCAATGAGCTTCATACAGTTCAGATCACTCAGCACGTCGTTCGTGGTTTGTACTTGTCGAGACTGTTTTCCAAAGATGTTGCCGCCTGTATACACGAAGTGGACTGTCTTTATAAAGTTTCTTCTTATTAAACGGTCTGTACACTTACAAATTTCTCAATGCTTCGTTTTGCATGTATGGACCCTCATTATGTTACTGTGTTAGTGTGGGGCTATTTTGAGCCTTGTTAGTGGTATAAACTAGTGATTTCTTTTTACTTAGTAAATATCCCCCAGTACAAGGATTATATGCAAGATAGTTTTTAGAGATAAAACTCTTTACATTCGATTATCATGAAAACAAATCTCAGAAAACGGTTGTTTTAATAGACCAAAGGTTCACTTTGCACCGGAGTTCTTGTTTAAGGTCTAACTAAAACAAGATTCTCTGGTCGGATGAACCTCACTTCTGAGCATCACATGTGGAGGAAACCAGGCACCAGTTGTCACATGTGCAAAACCATCCCAACGGTGAAGCAGTGGGGGTGTTTTTCAGACACAGGGACTGAGAAACTGGTTAATATAGAAGGAAAGCTGCAGAGTTCTAAAGACTTTAGACTGGTCCAAAGGTTCACCTCCAAACTAAGCTAGGGTGACCATATTTTGATTACCAAAAACCAGGACACTCTGCCCAGCAAACAGATGGGCCTACTCAAATGATATTCGAAGTTTACTCAAAGATACCTTATTAATTTCAATACATTTAAAGTAAGTTATGCCTCCTCTGTATGGATGGAAAATGGTTATATCGTTATATGAAAACAGGACATGTCCTGGGAAAACAGGACAGTTGGTCACCCTAAACTAAGCACACAGCCAAGACAATGCAAGTGTGGCTATAAATGTTGTCGAGTGATGCAATCAGAGCTCAAAATTAAACCCAATGAATCAAACATCTCCAGAGAGACCTGACAATCTCTGTCCACCAACAGTCTCCATCCAACCTGACATAGCTTAAATTCGCAGAAAATAAGGCAGAAAATCCTTAAAGGGTGATGAACTGAGAAATCTAATTTTCCTTGAGCTTCTGACATCTAAGAGGTCATCATATTATAAGAATATCCTGTAAGTTTCAGAACTGAAAATGTCCTTGTTAGTCCAATAAAAGCTTTTATTGACACCAGCCCCACCATTATTCAAAGTGGGGAACTATGACGTCAAAGAGGATAAAACACCACCCCCACAGAAGATCATCAACGCCTACTTCAGCGGCCGGTTTAGCCCCGCCCACCGAATTCGCGCATTACACGCATAGCTAAATAACATAGGCCTACCTCGTGATGACAAATCGGATTGAGAGTGAAACTCATTATAATATGCAAAACTGTTATCCACTCACAGCAGTGGGTGTTAACTTCCAAGTCTTCAATGCCTATAAAAATCGAGCGTTTTTGAGCTGGGCTCAAAACTAAGGTAGAAAATAGCCTATTATTTCTTCATTTTTTAATGTAAAAACTAAGCGAACATTATAAGTTGACCTCAGACAACAATATAACAATTTTTAAAAAGCCAGTTCATGATTCCATTAAATCCAGGTATGCAAAGCTTGTCACATCACAACCAAAAAATACTCTATGATGTAATCGCTACCGAAAGTGATTTAGCCGGGTACTGAGTTGAGGGTCTGAATACTTAAATCATTGTGATATTTCAGTTTTTCCTTTCTAACACATTTGCAAAGTTTTCACATATTTGTTATTTTCTTTTTCGAGTGTTGACTGATGTACAAAAAATTCATAAGGCTGCAACATAACGAACTGTGCAAAAAAGACAGTTTCTAAATACTTTCCAAAGGCAATATATAATGTCCTCTGATAATACCAATTTAAGTTTCCATTTAGTCCTTTGTAGTCCTCCTCTGGTAACTTGTTTGGTGGGGTTGGAACACAAGTTAAATCGGGACAGTCCCTTCATTGGGTCTTCCTGTCGTGACCTCAGGGACAGTACGACTTGTGTCATTCTCACATGAACATTCGCTTCACAGTGCCCACTAAGCCCATCGCTTTGAAACGGACCACAATACATCGAAAACAAATCGATCATAGATTATCACATACACATATTATTTAGCAGTTATTTCGCAATTGTTACATAAACGTAATAATGGATAATCAGAGAGCAAATAAAATCCAGCTGTTCAGGCAGGTTGGTTGCATTATGGACAACATCTATGGTTTGTTCTCCCCAGGAACAGATAAAAATCTTCAGTCTTTGCAAAGGCAAGGTCCATCAAATTGCAACATGACAATGATAAGGGCGCCGACACACTAGTTTATGTCGGAGAACGCTGGGAATTCGTTGATTTGATCAGGGAGGCTGGGTCCACTTGTGCTTTCAGAAATCCAATTGGCTTGATTTCAAACTGCCCCAGCTCTTTCCATCCATCTATTCTCCAAAACCTATGTATATTGGGCTGAAGGCAGGGAAATACCACGGACGGATGCTCAGTCCATCAGATACATTTCTAGTGTGTAAGCACCCTGGGGTGTAAAAAAAAAAGATGTTACCATTGACTGACACAAGAACAACATCTTCTCCATTGTTCTTCGAACCACAGTTCGAGAGACAATTGCCCTTTGAATCAGAACTTCAGCGCATATGGCCAGGGAGCCAAAAAAGTCTGAGAAATACATCAGTGCCACTGCTGGTGACTTTGCCTCTGTGCTCACTCCAAACACTATGTCCAACCTCAAGCCTCTTCCGAAGAAAAAAAAAGCTAAATCGGAGGAGTCTTTGTCGCTGTGCTTCTATTACAAAGTTCGCACTGAGTTAGATGGTGCACTGAGACGTCCATAAACACCTTTCATCAACCTCAGCGTTAGACATCAAAACTTGGCACAGAATAGTCTAAAATGATATCAGATGTGTTTAAAAAAAATTCCAAATAAAACATGAATGGCAGTTCCATGATTGTTACTCGATAATTTGCGGTATGATTAGTATTGCGATCTGCCAGAATGTCGCCAGGGTGTCATCAGCGGTTGTGCTAATGGCGGGGTCCTCATCAAGTCCAAATTTTGTCCATCTCAATAAACAAATTGTGACAAAAAAACAAGTGTAAACTTTCCCAAACCGAGTTCCCTTTTTCAAAAAGGTTCTAAAAAAAGGTCTGCATTGTCTCTGATGCATATTTACAACAATCAGATGTTTCTGTCTGTAGACCAGTTGGTTTTTTTAGAAAAAACAATGATGCAATACAGATATGGAGATGTCCGGACATGGAAAAACTCAAAGCAATGCACACAGTCAACTTTAAGGCCTTTAGTCTATGTGGTGAGAAGGCTGAAGCACAAGCCATTTTTATGAACACACACTCACACTCTCTCTATATGAATCTACATTCAATCACTCGAAATATATTCCATCCCTTACTCCTTTTATTCCATGCATTCACACACTCTTCCTTACAAAGAATTACACACCCATACTGGCAAAGGGATCAGCCCAGGATGTCCAGGTAAACAGGCGATGCCTTGGCCAGGCTCTGGAGCAGATTGTGGATTTCTTTGATGTTGAGTCTCATGTAGGGCTCCCTCTGCCAGCAGCCCAGCATTAGGTCATACACCTCTTTGGGGCAAGTACGAGGTCTCTGCAACACCCGTCCCTGTGTTATACACTCGATCACCTGCAGGAGGCAGCACAAACACGGTCCAGAATGACAACTGAATGCAGGCTCCTTTAAGGGTGCATCTGTCTGCCTAGAAACAGTAGTCTTTACAAGGCAAAAGTAATCGCTGTGTGTGAATGATCAAACTTCCCTCCCAACTTGTAAATATCTATGATACAGGTTGTGTATGATTAGGTAACATCTGATGATGTCTTACCTCGTTGTTTGAGAGCTGGTACCAGGGTTGCTTGCCGTAGGTAAAGATTTCCCAGAGTACCACACCCAGACTCCAAACGTCACTCTCTGTGGTGAATCTCCTGTACATGATGCTCTCTGGGGGCATCCAGCGGATGGGCAGCATGGTGTGACCACCCACCTAATAGAAGACATACAGATTCACAGTGGGTTCAGTGAGAGATAGAAGCACATGCACTTGTTATGTCCATCTCCTACCATTTCAATAATAGTGTCTCTTTAATAAGCAAAGTAAACTATACACCTTTAAGGGATGCACAATATATCATCTGCCAATAATGGAGATGTTTTATTTTAATAAATCGGTCTGACATTTGATATTTAACTGTGCATGCTAACTTGGCTTATTTTGACATTAAGATGACCTTTTTCATCATTAACAATTAATAATATATTATTTAAAACATTAATAATTTTATGACACTGTTAACAAATTAGGCACAGTACTGTATTGCAGTGTTCTGTCATTGGTATCAATAACAGACTTTTTATTTTTAAAACAATTTTATTTGCATAATAAAGGACTATTGGTAGCACCTTATTTTACAGTCCTGTTCTGCATGTACACTACCATTCAAAAGTTTGGGATCAGTAATACAATCACCTAAAGGATCATTAAATTAGGAATTTGAGCAGAAACAATGCTCAGGTAGGCCGTGGCATGTAAACAATGCCAAATTGGCACTATAAGGGGCCTAAAGTGTGCCAGGAATACATCCCCACACCAATAACCCACCCCCACCAGCCTGCACAGTGGTAACAAGGCATGACGGATCAATGTTCTCATTCTGTTTATGCCAAATTCTGACTCTACCATCTGAATGTCTCAACAGAAATCGAGACTCATCAGACCAGGCAACATTTTTCCAGTCTTCAACTGTCCAATTTTGGTAAGCTCTTGCAAATTGTAGTCTCTTTTTACTATTTGTAGTGGAAATGAGTGGTACCCGGTGGGGTCTTCTGCTGTTGTAGCCCATTCGCCTCAAAGGTTGTGTGTGTTGTAGCTTCACAAATGCTTTGCTGCATACCTTGGTTGTAACGAGTGGTTATTTCAGTCACTCTTCTATCAGCTTGAATCAGTCGGCCCATTCTCCTCTGACCTCTAGCATCAACAAGGCATTTTCGCCCACAGGACTGCCGCATACTGGATGTTTTTCCCTTTTCACACCATTCTTTGTAAACCCTAGAAATGGTTGTGCGTGAAAATCCCAGTAACTGAGCAGATTGTGAAATACTCAAACCGGCCCGTCTGGCACCAACAACCATGCCATGCTCAAAATTGCTTAAATCACCTTTCTTTTCAATTCTGACATTCAGTTTGGAGTTCAGGAGATTGTCTTGAACAGGACCACACCCCTAAATGCATTGAAGCAACTGCCATGTGATTGGTTGATTAGATAATTGCATTTATGAGAAATTGAACAGGTCCTAATAATCCTTTAGGTGAATGTACTTGTTTATAAGTAATACTATTCTCATAAATCTATTCATAAAGTCTCATTAAGACATATACTGCATTATAAGAACAGTTATAGTCACATTTGTTATTTTTTTAGAATTTATAAATGATCAAATATAAAATAGTTCCACAGACACTTGTTTTTCTGTACCAATTAGTTATATTTGCTAGTATGTTACATTACAAATATTTACTTTTTTCAACTTTATTTTTTTCTTAATTTTATTACAGAAATTATATATATATACAAGTAAACAACGTAAAATGTATAATGAGGACATCTTCATGATTTCTTAACATTTGCTTTAGGAAAATGTCATGTTTTCACTTTACTTAAAGAACTGAGATGCATTTATAGAGGTTTGTAACTGTATTATCCCTCACAATAAGTATTTATATGAACACAACACAGCTATTTATATCAATATATTCACTTATTTGACAGAAATAAATCTGAATTAATAAAGAGTGAGTTTAACTATAATATAATAACATTAGCGGTGCAGGCCATATCTTTATAAATATATTCCTGCAACCATATGGCTGTCTAATTAATACTACTTAATACTTAATGCAGCATAAGTCTTAATTGGGTATTTAATGTATTTATAACATTATAATACTTAATGGAGCTATAATTCATTATAAGCATGGTCTTCATAGAAAGTATTACATTTATGGTACTAACCCCAAACTTTTGAACAGTCATGTTATTTCAATAACTGGGTAATAACTATGTATTATGTAATTCCATTAAACCTAAACCTTACATTACAACTAGAATAGTTCTAAATCAAGTCGTATATACTTATATACCAAGTCTTCTGAAGCTGTAGAATTGCTTTGGTGAGAACAAACAGGATTCATTGTTAAGCTTCCCCTCTATTGCAGCTCTCAAGTACCAGATGCCATTGGTTTTTGTGTATCATGACTAATCACAATGTGGTAGAAGTGTAAATGAGATTGGAGAAAAAACACAGAAGGGAAATATTTTCAACAATTTGGGGTTTTTTTTCCACAAAGCTGTGGCTTTAGAAGACCTGGAATAGCATGAGAATGAGTAAGTGATGACAAATGATCACATTTAAGTGAACAATTCATTAGCACAATGAACTTTTCACTCATTCAAGACCAAAAGAATAGGAATTGTGGCATTGAAAATCGTGCTTGCAAAAACGGGAGACACTTCATCCACCCTCAGATTAAGTATATGGGGCATTAACAGCAAACAGGAGAGAATAAGCTTGATATGAAACATGCAGTTTGTGGCTAATGTCTAATATAAGTCCACCAGGAGCCTCATTATCTTGACATTGCATTGCAAGATTCCTGGAAAACATGCAATGACAAAATCCTGTTTTTTCCTCTTGTTAAACAGCAGAGGAAGCTGATATTCCTTCATCACACACACACACACACACACGGCTGCTGACACAGCAGAGTGTTTCCGGCTGTGTTGGCAGCATGCAGGTTTGGGAGAACCCTTCAGTGTCAGATGGTCTGGGCTTTTTCTGGAAGAACTCACTGTGGGGAACTGTTGGGTTTTGAGGCACTTTCATATTTACAGTATTTAATTAGCTTGTTATGAGGACTGGGCGGAGAACCTAGGCGCAGACAGCAGATGAGGTACAAAGGATTTATTATTGACAAAAACAGAAAATAAAACCCACAAGGGGGCAAAACAAGACTGGGTAGCAAACACTAGACTAAGACTGAGATAAAGACAGGAACAATACTAAAGACACGAACAGACTTTTGAATAACAGTTTTCTCAATGAATTACTCACTGCTAGAATCACACAACGTCTAACATCAAAAAAATGAAATGACACAGGACCGCAAACACAAGGGGATTATAAAGGGGAACACTAACGACAAGGACAGGTGAAACTGACTAGACAATAATGACAAGACGAGGATAACAAGGGGGCGGGGTTACGTAACGAGACAACACAAGCACATGGCCCAAACAGGCCATGTGCTTGCACACAAAACATGATTCTGTCATGATCCTGCCTCACGAATAGAGAAAATCAAAGACAAGAAGGCAGAATCATGACAGAACCCCCACCTTAAGGAGCAGCTTCCAGACATTCCTCAAGGGTATATTAAAAACGGGACATGACAGTAGGGATGGGAATCGAAAACCGGTTCTTCTTCAGAACCGGTGCCTAGTGAATCGATTCCTTGGAACCGTTAGCTTGCCTGCTTAACGATTCCGCTTATCGGTTCCGCCTCGTTGTAAATGCGTCATGGCGTCACACACACACGCTATGTTGTTTTGATTCAGAACGCGGCAAAATGGCTTCAAGTCAGAGGCGGTTCGTTCGGTTCATTTTTCCTGCCGACCAACATTTCGTTATTCAAATGTAGGCGCGCCGCGTGTGGCAAGCGCGTTCATAGTGTGGCGTGACCACAACATTGCCCTACATCAATGGCAAATTTAACGTAAACGGAACGAAACTGAGCTACTCGTTATTGTGTGGTTGTTTGGATGACAGACCGTTTATCAGTTTGGACCAAAGCAGCGCAAGCCGACTCTTCATCATCAGCACTGTTACTACACCGGCAAATCCAGTAAAGAAAACATTTGAATTCGCCACTGAAGTAATAACATCGCTGCGAGATCTAGTGAGAAACATTCACATTTCTCCGTTATTAACGCATCAAACAGCGCTGACGTGGAAACCAGGAACAAACATTGTGACATGAATGAACTATCCAGTGTCCACAGATCAGCAACAAAACCAAGATTTACTGTATAACACTACTATCTGTAAGTTTGGCAGGAATAGTAGGCTATAATGCTTTCAAGTAACATCACGTCGGTTGTATTTTGACATTATGAATACAATTGCTGCCCTCAAATGTTAATCTAAACTAAAATAAACCTTTGTTTATAACTACTACAATATTACATTTCATTTTGTCCAAGGAGCTGTTTTGTTTTATATGCTCCCAAGAAAAGTCAAGTATAGTTCCATCATTGCTCAAAGTTAAAAAATATCATACTTTATGATGTTAGTTTTGCATAATTTGTGTATACTCTGTGCTTCTGATCAGATATTAAAGCAAGTTCAAACAAACAAACAAATTTGTACTTATTCCCTCACCCAATGAGAATCGATAAGAGAATCGATAAGGAATCGGATCGATAAGCAGTATCAATAATGGAATCGGAATCGTTAAATTCTTATCAATTCCCATCCCTACATGACAGACTGTGACAAAGACACAAACCAACAGTACAAGGCAAAAACTAACAAAGGCATACAAAAATACACAACGGTAGGGTTGGGGTGGAACATCAAAAACAACATACAAGGCAGAGGAGGCGGAGGAAAAACAAAGTCCTTGAGCGACAGTCCAGGGTGTGTGGGCAGACTCCGACACAGAGGCAGCAGCAGACTCCGACACAGAGGACTCCAAGGACACAGAGGATGACGTAACGGGACTTCTGACGGGGGACATGGCAGACGAGAGGGCAGGACTGGGTGCAGCGCTCACGGCGACCGGTTTGGGGACAAGCTTGGGTGCAGCACACACAGGGACAGATATGGGTGCTGTGCTCTCAGAGACAGATGTGGGAGCTGAGGACAAGACAGGATAGACAGGGGGTTCAAGGATCTTGACTAGACGGGACAGGTATTCTGACAGGGTCTTGGCTGCAATAACGACGGGCATCTCCTGATGCGCCGAAACTGCTTGCAGCACTTCCTTAGCGGCTAAATCGGCCGCAACTCTCTGCAGAACCTGGAACAGCGCTTGCTGGAGCGGGCTCAGGATCAGCGCTTGCTGGAGTGGGCTCAGGATCAGTGCTTGCTGGAGCGGGCTCAGGATCAGCGCTTGTGGATGGGCTCTTGGGGAGACAGGGACGGAGGACAAGAGGCACCCTTCTTCCTCCTCTTCCTTCTGGGTCACGGAGCTGAGTCCATAGCCAGGCCTGAGACGGGTAAGGGGGCGAAGAGGGAGACGAAGCAGGTGCTGGGAAGACCACCGCAGGCAAGGGGAACTCCGTGGAGGATGACTCTGACGCTGACTCCCACGACAAACGTCTTCCACGCTTGCCATGAAGACTGATGGACGTGGACGGTGTCTCAGGAGTCGCGGCACGACTGGGTTGGTCCCCAAGTGTAGCAATGCCTAACAGACGACCCTCAGGAATCATAGGAAGTGTAGCAGAAGATGAACATCCCATAGAACCCTGCAGCTCCCTCCGTGACAGACTGTCCACCATACTGTGGAACGGCGGCTGACCAGTCTCTCTCGTTGCGGTTGACCAGGACCTCCGGCAAGAAAAATCTCCTCTCCTCCACGACCTGTACTTCCGTACTTCCTCAGGGTCAACCTACCCTGAGGAGGGAAAGGAAGCTTGCCTTCCAGGCTGTTGGCGATGGCCGACTGCCACCATAGTTCGGGGTCAGACGCCTGCAGAGTAGGTCAGACGCCTGCAGGATGAGACTCTGGCTGGGCAGACGGGACGTGGACAGTCTCTCGCTGGGCAGACGGGACGTGGACAGTCTCTCACTGTGCAGACGGGACGTGGACAGCCTCTGGCTGGACGGGCTTGACACTTACTGTCTCAGGGGTGGCGGGCATGACACAGACTGCCTTGGGCTCGGCAGATCTGGCGTGAAGTGCGGGCTCAGCTGGACAAGCGTTAAGTGCAGGCTTCCTGGGGATGAGGATCAGACGAGGCCGCCTATTTGGCAGGAGATTCCCCTGAAATGTAGCAGGGTTCCTGGGAATGAGGATCAGATGAGGCCGCCTACTTGGCTGGAGATTCCCCTGAAGTGTTGCGGGGTTCATCTAGTTTTGGTCGGTCGAATCTGTCACGGTGTGGTGCAGGCAGAAGAACAGGAAGAGTCCAGATTCCACAGAAGATAACTTTTACTATCAATATATTTCACACGAATACAGACAGGAGCAAACACAGGGTAACATTCACATCGACCGACAAGGACAGACTGAACAGAGGCAAACTAAATACAAGCAAGAATCAAACATAACGAGGTGAAGACAGGTGATACAAATGAACAAGACGATGAACCGGTGGCTGATTGAGGGAGTGAGTTCAGGTGTGGAGACAAGAGGATCCTGGGAAGTGTAGTGCAGATGACGAAGACAGACTGGTGTAGACGAGGACTGTGACATAAGACAAATAACTGACAAATAAGAAATGTCAGGAAACAAAAGGGATAAGTGGGATTGGGAGATAATAACCGAAAACTAGAACTTTAAAAGTCCTCTAGCATATTTTGTTGCATCACGTTTTTATGTTTGCATTCACACTTCGTACATGTTTAAGCAAAGGTTTGTCTCCGAGCAGATGTGGGCCTGTGGACCAGTTCTCGGATAGTTTCTGTGTTCACTCTCCTCAGTGGTTTAGTTTGAACACCTAATGAGAATGCATGGATAGGCAGCATTTTAATAGGCTGGTTCTAATTCGTTTTGAAATGATTGGTTCTGAACACTGTAATATGTCATTTGTTGTGCTTTTAGTGGCCACAAACACAATTGCAATATATTTATTTGGGCGTCACAACATGGCAACATTGGCTCAATCAAAGGTTTTCTTCAAAAACAGTCTTTTTTTTGCAATTCTGTTTGTTGTCACAAATTAAAAAATGCAACTTTGAGCAATGAAATAACAAATACGGCTACTTTTTTTTTTTTTTTTTTTTTTGCAGTAAAAGATAACCAAAGCAACATATTTTAAAATTATATTTTAAGTAACTGAGAGAGAGAGAGAATAGTTAATTCACATTAATAGTTCATTCATATTGATTAACAAACCCTATGGAATTAAAGACACGTGTCTTTAAAACATAAAAGCATGTCATAAAAAAATCATTGCATTAACAGTGCTTGTATTTTAATGTATTTTATAATTTTCAGGGCTTGCATTTTCGGGGCTGAAATTCAACATGGCTCTAAATTTAAGCTGGGAATATTTCATCTGAAAACATTTCCCACACAATTTCATTATTAAAAATTTAATAATATTCACCCCCCCCCCCCAGATTTCATTTCCAAAATATTCCAAAATATTCTATATTTAAAATGCCACCAACAGAAAAATTTCGTCCCATTTTATTTCCATTTAATTTTGCTTTACAAATTCACTTACACAAATTCAGTGGTTCAAATTCAGTAGAATATTCAACATTGATATAATCAATTTTGGGAGATGTATAGAGTACAAAATGTAATAATTTAAGAATCCACCGGTGAAAATTTGAAATGGGTCAATGAATAAAATCTGTCCCTTCAACCTATATGGTGGATAATTTTGTTAACACAGTTGTTCATGTTTGGTAAAAGGAATTTAATATCTATAATTCTCTTTTTATATAATCATTTTGTATGATCATATATAATGTAGTTATGCATTCATATTTAAATGAAATAAGACATTTGTAGTAGATTTTGGGTTCCTCAGACTGAAAAGGACCATAGCAATATGGACCTTTCACGAGACTACCCAAACTTACCCTATAGTAGTCGGTGCTGTACACATCTCTGGACATGCCAAAGTCTCCTATCTTCACAAGCAGGTTCTCTCCCACCAAGCAGTTACGTGTGGCCAGGTCTCTGTGCACAAAATGCTGTGAAGCCAGATACACCATGCCTGCTGCTATTTGCTGTGCAATGTGCAACATCTGAGGCTGAGTCAACTCCACCATCAAACTCTGCTGTCCGTCCGCCATCAGCACAGCATCTGGACCATGAGCCCTGAGAGAGAAAGAAAGGATGAAAATATGTGTATGATCGAGTGTATATAATCATGTGTATGATTGAAAAAAGTTGAAGATCAGAAAGCGGACGTCACACGTTTACATGACAAGTCATGTAAAGCCATATTCAGTTTTTCAACTTACTTAGACTTAAACTTTACAGAACAACTGAACAATTTCTTTATTGAAAAAATCAAATTTCTTTAGGATTATTAGCTTCACATTTACTTACCCAAAAACATCCATTGTATATGCATTGCTTTATATAAATGCTGGTAAAAGTTTGCTAGCAAATTTTTGCTAGTAAATTTGCTAGCAAATTTTCAAAAATGAAGCGCGAGAAGCGAGCAGAGAAAAACTGCACTTTTCATGGATCAAGGAAATGTACTCTTTTCAGAAAAAAACACAAATAAAGATACTTTTATAAGTTGAATTGCTATTTGGACCATTGGGATCGCTACACATGGCTTAATAAACTCATTTTTGTGAAATCCACAAAATCTACCAACATTTGAGATTTTTTCACTTGTTTTGCATGTAGCTCAGAATTAGCCTGTGCGCATTTAGACTCCTTTTGCTAGCAAGGGCTACAAATATTTGCTTTCCAAACCTGTATGAATTTCTTCTTCTGTAGAACACGAGAAAATATTCTGATAACACTTTATTTCCACTTTAATAGTCCACTTTAGACATTCTACTAACTACAAGCAACTTTCCAAATACATGTCAATTAACTCTCATTCGATTTTTGTAGGCTGTCTGCTTAATATCTGCAAACACTTTATTTTGAGTTATTAGTTATTATTAGTCCCTCAACAGTGTCAACTTATTTTACTCACCCTAACCCTGACACCTAACAGTCTACAACAGTCTACTAAAATTCTAAAAATTGTGGGTGTTATAAACGCTCTCATACAAACCTGAGAAACTTGTTGAGGTCTCCATGTTTCATGTATTCAAACACCATGATGAGGGGGTCACTTTCTACACACACGCCATAAAACTTGACAATGTGGTCATGCTGCAGTTGGTCAGGAGCTCCGCCTCTCTGTGGAAATCTGCTCGCCCACTTTCGCTGGCCTCTTTCAGAGTCTGTGAGACAAGATGCCATGTATTATCTCTTATAGGCTACTTGAAATTACTGTAATTTCAATTAATGTTTTGTTGTGTAAATATACCATACCTTAACAGCCACCAAAATCTTCTCTTGGTCAGGAGACAAGTTATAGCATTCAGCCAAGAACACTTTTCCAAAAGCTCCTTCTCCAAGCTCCCTCTTTAGCAGAATGTTGTGACGCTTTATGTGTTGGACAACTGCAAAACAAATAACTCTTGTAGTTAAAACTAGATTTTTACTATTTGAGTGATGGTTGTTCATATGAAAACTAGGGCATTGTGGGCAGCTGTCAGGGGTCTGTCAGTAATTACTCCCCCTCATGTTGTTCCAAACCTATAAGATTTCTGTTCGTCTTCGTAAAACAAACGAAGATCTTTTAAAAGGGTTAGTTCACCCAAAAATGAAAATTCTGTCAGTATTTACTTACCTCATGTTGTTCCAAACCTCTATGTGTTTATTTGTTCTGCTGAACACAAAGGAAGATATTTAGAAGAATGTTTTAATCAAACAGATCTCAATCCCTATTGACTACCATAGTATGTATTTTTTCCTACTATGGTAGTCAATGGGGATTGAGAATCTGTTTGATTAAAACATTCTTCCAAATATACTTCCTTTGTGTTCAGCAGAACAAATGAACAGATAGAGGTTTGAAACAACAACAGAATTTTCATTTTTGGTGAACGAACCTTTAATGAAATCTGAGCGATTTTGTCCCTCCATTGACATTAACGTAACTACCACTTCGTAAAGCTAATCAATATGAATTAAGAGGTTTAGTCCAAATTTTCTGAAGAGACACGTTCGCTTTATATGACGAACAGATTTAATATAGGATTTTATTCACATGCTGTATAAACATTAACCATTGACCAGCAAACATAATCAGAAGCTCAACCAAACCTGCTTGACGCATGAAAACAATTCTCCTTGGCTCTTGTGAAAGCTCAAACGTGCTGCGTAACACAAGAATTAACCTTCATATGGATTAGTTTCATGATCTCTTTATGAACTTGTGGACAGAAATTGCTCAGATTTCATCAGAGATCTTTGTGTTCAGAAAGTTTAAAGGAAAGTGTTACAGGGTTGTAATGACATGAGGATGAGTAAATAATGATTAATGATCATTTTTGGGTGAACTATCCCTTTAAGTGTTGTTGTTCAGTCAGTCATTTATGCAAAAAACTGAAGTTTACTAACTGACATAATTCAGAGAAAATGTAGGGTGAGACTTGAGTTTATCCATCTTGTGTACTGGAATGTGATTGGCTAAATTACTTTAGCCAAACACAACTATAATTTTTTTATTATGAAATTATTTTTAATAAATAGAATGAATATTCAGTATAAAATGTTAATGTTTCTATATATTTTTTTCTTTATTTTTTGTTTTGATTTACATTTTGTAGTGTGTTTTTGTCATTTTTATGAGGTTTTTTTTTCAGTTAATGTTTATTTGATAACACTTTACTTGAGGGGGTGTGCATAAGACTGACATGACACCTTCATAATCATGACATGACATATGTTATGAATATGAAGGAAGTTTTATGCATGTTTGCGACAACTATCATTAAGTGTCATTAGCTCAATTATGACATTTTTAATGCAAATATGACATCGTTTGAGATGTCTTTGTTATGACACCTTGACATAAACCAATACATCATAACCTGTCAGTGTCTTTGTCATGACAACTTGACATTACTAAGACAACACAACCTGTCATAAACATGACAGCAGATTAATAATCAAATTTAGGAAACCACCTAGCTTTTATTGGTTAACACTACAATAAACTATCAGGTGGTTGGTATTGGCATTGGCCGTCATGAATCCATTATAACTTTTTAATGACAAATTCAATTAGTACCACTGTAGTTGAGGCCACAAAAAATATTCATGACACAGTTATAGTGGCCTGTCAATGTCAAAGCCAACCACATGACAGTTTAACTTAATTGTATGTCAAGTTGTCATGACAAAGACACTGACAGGTTATGATGTTATGGTTTATGTCAAGATGTCATAACAAAGACATCTTAAACAATGTTCAAGTAAAGTGTTACCGTTTAGTATGTTTCAGGTAATGACATTTTTATGGTTTTAGTTAATGTATTACTTTTATTTCATGATAACCTTGGCGCAGCCTTGCATACATCAGCAGAGAGATGTGACTCATATCACAGGAAGAGGAATTTATGGCATTAAAGATAGATAATGTTAGAGGTAAAAAAAGAATATGTACGAATTATTAATTATCAATGAATTAACCATTCATAATAAGACCAGTAATATGCAATAATAAAATAAATAGGGTAAATTTTGATTTCATGCTGACATAACCCTACATATGATCTGCCCGGTGGGATGGTTGCCTTAGCAAACACCACTAATGACTGATCAGGTTGGTAAGATACAAATCAACTGTGTTGGATCCTAAAATTTGAATGAAGAATGCTTGCTGAAATGTACAGTCTAACAGTGATTAAGTTACACAGCGTCAGCCCCTCCCTGATATCATCGCCATGGTGATAGAAGGGGAGGTTACTATGACAACTGACCAGTGGTAACCTAGGATGGAATCTATTGCAGAGGATGGAGTGGGGCCGCTGATGGCCCAACACGCCACGGGAACTCACGAGTGTCCAATTTCAGCATACTGCCAGGGTTTCGGAAGTACTGGGGGTTCTCGATGACTGGAATCTTTGTCATTCCGATAATAACAGCATCTGGGCCCATCTCCGAGGATGATGGCGTGTTGTTGCCATTGGAAACATGGTGGAGCGGGCTGGCAGAGTCGTCGTTCATTACTGATGACAGATGAGGAGCCTGGCGGAGAGGGCAAAAATCCCAGACAATAATCCATAGGAATGAAAAACCTTTGCAGGGTCAATACACATACAATGAATAAACATACAATGCAAATGTGTTCAAAAAAGTGCATTATTATAAGAGGAAACAATAACAATTATTAAAAAAATAGTCAAATTAATATTACTCTATATTATTCTATGTTATTATTCAATATTTGTGGTCTGTATGTTACTTTACAAAATGTGACGAAATTTCTGAGTGTTTGTTTTTTCCAATGAGAACTGAAAAGTGGGCGTTCCATATTAGAATAGACAGACCTGAAAGTTAATAAGGATATGTTTACATGACAACGACATACTAAAAAGAGAAACATTTTTCCTTTGCTTTCCTTTGTCTCTCTCTGTTCACACGGATCGGCGGAAATGACTAAAAGTGCTCTGTTATGCTGCCAGGCCAGTAGTTGGCGATGTCACGTGGTAAAGAAAAACTACACGCCTAGACTGAACATTTAATATGCATGCGCATGACTTCACTGTTTTCACAAATTCATGTTTTTGTAGTTTACACAGAGAGGATAATGGTATCGTTTTCAAAAGTTTGTTTTCGATACAATTTCGATACAATTTATGTTTGATTATATTCCTGAAAGTGACGATCGTAATCTAGCTCTCTGTGCTGCGCATTTACGAGAGACAGCTTCCAGAATCTCCACGAGTTCAACAACTGGATTAAATCGGTAAACAAGAAACTGTTTCTAAATCATGAAGCAGATCCAACTTTAAAACCAGCAGTTAAAAGTCAGCAGTTGTTGGGCCACAACCTGTAAGTAGGCTAAGACTTCATCATTTTAAATGTATTTGCATGTATAATTCCCTGACGTAGCGTTGTGTTTTTTTTTCAAATGCCAGCGCTGGCTTTGTAGGCTTTATGGGCTACTAGTTAGGCTATTTTGTGTCTACGGCAAACGCGTTACAAACATTATGGACCTGAATTTTGTATAAGTACTAATGTTGTAAATGTATTTTCA
Source organism: Hybognathus amarus (assembly GCA_030378365.1). Classification (NCBI taxonomy): domain Eukaryota; kingdom Metazoa; phylum Chordata; class Actinopteri; order Cypriniformes; family Leuciscidae; genus Hybognathus; species Hybognathus amarus. The sequence continues at coordinate 123,474 of JAQIUQ010005745.1, read as the reverse complement.
TATATATATGCTTTATGACTTTGTTTTCGATTTGATCAAGAAATCGTAAACCTGCAAACGCTGTTTGTGTTTAACATTAGTTAGCCAGTCAGTTGCTATCGTTGCCAGTCAGATGCTATTGTGTAAAACAAATGTGTATAAAGTTAAAAAATGAAGCAAATTATCATTCAGAAACCTTTATTAAGAGCCGTGTGTGGTGAGGTTCTGCTTGACTCGATTCATCGCGGCTTTCTCGGTCTGATTCTGCCTCACTGATACTGCGGTCTCGACATCATTATTTACGTGTATCCATCGTCTATGTTATCCACATTTGGCATGCCCGCCCGCTTTCGCCCGTAAAGGTCATGGGCGTTAATCTTCCGGACAACTTGAGCGACAGTTTAGCCAATCACAACACACCGGCCCAAACGAACCAATCTGAGCCCACTACGTCATTCTGAGGGAGTGTTTTCATAGACTCAGGAAGTGAACCGCTCGTTCAGGGACAGGGGAGCGCGCGGCTGACAATAAAGGTGAAATGTATGAAAAATAAGACTTTTAAAAAAAGAAAAACCACGGATACATGTTAAATTGCACCCCATAAACACAATCATGCAAAGAAAAAGAGCAGTAAACCCGCCCTTTAAGAAGGTAAATAGGGTCCATTTTGATTTCATGTTGACAGAAGTGAAAGATTTAAATGTTGAACTCACCTTTCATACCAAACTTGGAGCTTCTACCATATTTGAGGAACACTAACATAATGATGCATCCAGTTAAAGCAACCACAGCTATCCCAACCACTATGTAAACCTAGAATATAAAAACATACAGTAGAATTTACTTCGCAAGCTCCAATCTGGGGTCAGTTTGAATTGATTTAGCACAGTAAACCTAATGAATTTATAGAAGTAACATTGTATCAAAGAAAGACTATATAGTGAAATCACTTGCTACTACAATATCGTTGCAAACGTAAATTATCCAATAATATATTAAAGAATTATTGCAATATTCCTGATGAATATATATGATAATTTCTGTCAACAGTATCTGAGGTTTGCTATCGATTACCACTGAACATAATGAGACTTCTCTCTCAATTTGAAGTCTCGTTTGAAGTTTTTGGGGAAATTATTCAATCACCTACAAAAGTAATACCACCTCAAAAAAGATTTAAACAACTTTAGAGATCATATGAACATTATTTACTGAGGCTAAAAGAAACTAAAAGAGTCATTTTTCTGCTTTAAAACTGGAAAGCTGGCCCAACTGACTTTTAGTTTAAGTATAAACTGAAAGAACAATTCGGTTACAATTTATTTTAAGGTGTCTTTGTTACACTTTAATTAACTACATGCACTTACTATAGGGTTAGGATTAGGGTTAGGTTTGGTTTAGGGTTAATTGCATGAAATTATGCATAATTTATAGTTATTACTATAGTAACTACAAGTAACATACAAATACACAGTAAAATAAAGTTACCCAATTTTCTATAGTAATTGACTCTATACAAAAACATACCGCAACTTTCTCCTTCGGAGGTGGGGTTTCTTAAAAACAGACAAAACAAATAACACTAAGTATACAATTGCAGTTAAAAATCAGAAGGTTTGAACAAATACCGATACATATAAATGGTGAGCAATAAGAGAAAAAACAAGTCTTACCTGGACTAAATGTTGTGTCTGTGTTACATCATTTAAATGGAAAGAAAAATCGAAATGAATTATTCAGTGATAAATATAATTCTATAAATTGTATTTTTTATTAATGTTTTTAATTTTTTTAGAAGCTGGGTAAATCTAATGAAAACTGATAAGAAATGTCAACGAAATATTTCACCCCATTATCATATGAAACTATATTTTGCATAAAGAAAATGCAGTCTAAACTAAATCTCGAAAAACAGTCTTACCTGGACTAAATGTTGTGTCTGTGTTACATCATTTAAATGGAAAAAAAAATTGAAATAAATTATTCAGTGATAAATATCATTCTATAAACTGCATTTTAGCAATGTTTTTTTTTAATCAGCAGCTGGGTAAATCTAATGAAAACTGTATAAGAAATGTCTACGAAATATTTCACCCCATTATTATATCAGAACTATATTTTGCATAAAGAAAATGCAGTCTCTTTTATAACTATGATTTTTTTGCATTGTGGCATTGTGGCAACTCCAAATGCCAGTAGTCTATTGTAATGCGAAAATTTCCATGAATGTAATTATAAAATATATATTACTTAAAATTGATGATAAATTATTTATAAAGGTGTGTTGTAAAGTAAAATGCCAAGTATAGTATTTGGTGCACTGAACTTAAATTATAATAATAATTTAAAATAAATAATTGCATGCGAACAGGATGATTTTCATAACTTCATGACTAAATCTGCCACCGCGCCACCTGTGATGACTTCACCCTGGAGGGCTACAGGTGGGGCTGGACAGGCTTCCCGATGCCCCAGGGAAAACCTGCTGGACATTATCTGAGTACATCAACTTTGCGCTCTGGGTGGATGTATCCTCTTTTACTATGGGCGAAGCTGAAAGAAATACCATTACCATTGTCCAGCCCCACCTTGCTCCCGTTACCACGCCAGGTCCAGAGCCCAGCCAACCGTCCCCCACACCATGCACAAACATTTAAGCCAGAGCCCACCGCAGACGGGAGCTCAAATCTGCCGCGATGGACGAGCCAAACAGGAGGACTAAGCCAACCATCGCCTTGGAGCCTGGGCCCCACAGTGAATCTGACCAGGTGTGTGAACCAACAAAATCCTGTGCTACCGTGGGAGTGGTAGTGGAGGTTGAGGGAATGAAGGAGGACCCCTCCCAGTGCTCCCACCACTGAGAGTGAGCTGTTACTGACCTTCATCATCGCGCTGGTCCTGCCCAGCTCTAAGTCTTCTATGTCTTCATTGCCGCTAGTTCTGCCATGCGTAAAGCCTGTTTGGTCACCCAGTACAAAGTCTGTGTCATCGTCGGCTGATCCCACCTCCACTTTGCCATTCACCCAGTCCATCAGCACTGTCTCTGCTGGTTTCCTTCAGCACCTCAATTTCTCCTCTAACGGGCACTCAGATGTGTTGATCTTCATCAGGTCTTTCAGTCTCCAGCATCGCCCAGGCAAGTGGATCCCCCGGCTCCGCATCTAGCTCCTGATCCTCTCACCTCACCTCGATCCGAACCTTTCGCCTCGACCTTGGATCTTTCCTCCTTCAGCTTCTCCGGATACCATCATCTTTATGGCTCCAACAGGCTCAAACTCATCCATCTTGCTCTGCCTTAGTCAGACTTCACCCTGCCTGAGCCAAGAACTTAGACGTCTGTCCATTCTTGCTCCGCCTTCCATCTGGTTCCCTATCTGTCCTCACATACCCCTTTTCCACCAAGGCAGAGCTGGTACTGGTTCGGAGCCAGAGCCTGAGTTTCAAAATCTGGTTTCTCTGTTTTTCGACCACCAAAGCTCCAAACCAGTAAAAGTGGTCTCTTAAGTGAGCACCAAATCATTGCTGGTCTAGAAGTAAGAACCGTTGCGTCAGAGGCTGGGGAGGGGTTACCGTGGCCAAAAGACGACAGAAACTTGTGACCGCCATTTTTAAATAGCAGCTAAACACTGCTAATAACAGCTCGGATTGTAATCTCCGTCAAGGCAAGTTACTAGCGAGCTACGCGAACGTCGTGCTTGATTTTCCAACGAGCTTGAACTTTTAAAAAAACGTTTGCTTATAATTTACTCACCCCATGTCATCTAAGATGTCAATGTCTTTCTTTCTTCAGTCGAAAAGAAATTAAGGTTCCAGGATTGGGAACCAAACGGTTCAAGGTCCAAATGAGAGTTTCAGTGCAGCTTCAAAGGGCTTTAAAAATCGACACCAGCTTCAAAGGGCTTTAAGACGACACACAGACGACTGAATAAGGGTCTTATCTAGTGAAATCGTCAGTCATTTAAAAATGAATTAAAAAGTTTAACTTTTATAAGCATATGCTTGATTATATGCTATATGTTTGATTCGCTGTGTTTGGATACCGATGTAGGTTTGCAAAGCCATAAGCATAAATAGTAACGCAACAACCGCCATTGTTGATGGAAGGCTTGTTCGAGATGCAGTCGGAGCGGCGTGGACTGATCAGAGCCCAGGAGTATTTGGAGAGCATATGACTCCTTCTGATTTTGGGATCGGTCTTGCAGTTCGAGATTTCGCACGTGCCGATCCATCTCGAACTAAGCCTGTTGTGTTTGTGTGTGCCGCGCTAGCATTGCTGGGCAACATGAGATGTATACAGTGATGTACGAACTGGCTCTGTGATTGCTCTCTAGCCTGTGGAAAGGCAAATACGGTTCTTTGAAAACTCGCCAGTCGAACCAACTCCAACCCAACACTAGATCCAGCTCCTGAACCAGCACCTGGCTCTCTGTTGGTGGAAAAGGGGTAACAGTCGCACTGCGATTCGCGCCTCAGTCATCAGGCACCCTGGCTACACCTTGGACGCTCTTTGCTGCAGTTCAGCCTAGGCCTCCAGGACCATCCGTGTTGCTGCCGGTCTCATTTGTTCTCTGTCCTGCGCCCAGGGCACCACGTACCATCCGGCATTAGTGCTTTTTGCAGTCACGCCCCAGGTGTTGTCAGACAAGTCTCCACCATGGCTCCTCCCTCCGTCGACTCCACCGTGGGCTTTCATCCTGAACTGTTCTCGGATTCTCGCCTACTCCTCCATTCTTGGCCAACCTGGCTCCTCTCCCCCATCATTACCACCTTGGTACTTGGCAGAGGTGAGACCCAGTCATCGGTTCTGCAAGTCACGAAGTAAGTCTCTCGAGTCTTTGCATTCAAGTCCCAGAGTAAGTCCCGAGTCAAAGCAGACAAGTCCCAAGTCAAGTCCCGAGTCAAGACAGACAAGTCCAAGTCAAGTTGCAAGTCCTCGAGTTTAAGCTTCAAGTCTTAAACAAGTCATTAGTGCTTTTTGCACAAATTACTGTCTCAGTGTTAATTACTATAGTAAATGAAATGTATACTAATTTATATCAGAAGGCTTTTAAAATATGATATAATATATATCTAATATTATCATATTTATTCAAACTTTAGTGGATGTTGATTGGTTGGTTGTCTGATTGGTTGAATGTGAAGAGTGGCAATGCAGATTTAAAAATAAAAAAATAAAAGTAACTGTTCATTGGGAAAATTAATCGTGATTTGCTACACATTAAGTTTAAAATATTGAGTCCCTGGTTAAATTATTTTGTTAACGCGACAGTAATTGTACTAGAACATTCCTATTTCCATGGCGATGTATCAAGCGTCACGTGACACTTTTTGGGGCTATGTGCCTGTCATTTACAAAATGTAACGTAAATCCATCCATTTCTCTCGAAAGACATGAAAGTGAGTGGCTGGTGAACAGGGAGAAGACTTTATAGTTACCTATAGGCTAAAATGTGCATTTGTTGTGGGGAAAAATAACATATGCCTCAAAATTACATTTGAAAGGTTTATTATTTTCGCTTACTTAGACATCAGTGTTTTTTTTCTCCTCAAATTATAAATGGTTCGCTAGTACTTGTGTATTTAAATGCCTGAAAAAGAAAAAAAGAAAACATTATTTGGTTGAAAACTGTCTGAACGTGTGATGATAAATGACAACTGACACGCGCTGCTGAACGCACTCTATCACGCGCTCTCTGGCTCAGTGCCAAACGTGTGAAAGCAGCGCTAATCAGCACTGTGATCATGCATCAATGATACAGTGCTATACTACAGTCAGTGATTATTACAACTCTGATCTGTGGTTTTAGAAGGTAGGTCAAGTCTTTCCAAGTCACAGGGCTCAAGTCCGAGTCAAGTCGCGAGTCATTGTTGTCAAAGTCTAAGTTGAGTCGCAAGTCATCTTTGAATATGTCAAGTCGAGTCGCAAGTCATCAAATTTGGGACTCGAGTCCAAGTCAAGTCGAGTCATGCGACTTTAGATTCCACAACCCTGGTACTTGGTAACCATGGTACTTTGTTTGCCTTCCTTCTCCTTGAATTACGGTAATGAAGCACAGTTATGAAGAACTTATGGGGAAATGTGCTTACATCTCACAAAAATACTGTTACTATGCTAAAAATCTTAGACAGATCTTAAAAATCTTAGACAGGTCTTAAACAGATTTCTTCATGCAAATATAATTCCTTTATTTATTTAGATTTTAGGGTAAAAGTTTTTTGTCGGGGAGTGATTTCCTTTAAAAAGATTCATCCAGCTTACTTGCATTTAAAATGTTGCAAGCTATAATTCACCAAAATGATCTTACCGTAATAGAATGCTCCCTCTGTGGAAACAAAAATATGACTGCAGTTTGCTTGTACACTTTAATAAGATGTATTATTTATTAACATAATAATAAATAACATTATACAGCCATACCTGTCCCTGAGTGGTCCACATCAGGCATGTGCATGAAGTGTGCCGCTCACATTTCCGCTGTCCTCTCCGAACTCATTGCTGGCCACCAGCGTGTAAATGCCGTTATGAATGTGAGTGGGAATGACAAGCTGCAGACAGCCGTGGTACTCGTATCTGTGATTTCATGGATTTCGGTCCTGATGTACTGCTGCTCCTCCAGCAGCTTTCCCTCATGGTACCAGTGTAGTTCAGGCTTTGGGTTGCCCGTCACAGTGAAAGGGATGCACCAGTCCTGGTTCCTCACAGGCTGGTATAGCTGCACTATAGTAGGGGGAACTGACCCAGAAGAAAGAAGAAGGAGCAGAGGAACGAGAAAGAAGGAGAGAGGGGAGGAGAGGAAGTGTAATCACAGGATGTACCACAGGAGTAAACAAGAGGAACGTGGAAACATTTGCTGTAGTTTGACGACAGGAAAGTGTCTGACAGCACATGGAATGGAGGGCAGTAAAGAAGGATTCTAGGGTGGGAATACAAGAGAATGATAAGAAATAAAGAGACTCACTGTAATATTACAAAACAACATGAAGAAACATGCAATGCATAACCAAAAGCAAAATGTATAAAAGGATGTCGTCAAAGACAAAAAAAAAAACTTGTTACCTGTTTTGTCACTGATAAGTTAAAGGAGTAGTTCACTTTAAAAAAAACTTTTGCTTAAAATTTACTCATCCCCATGTCATCCAAGATTAGGGTGACCATATTTTAAATACCAAAAACCAGGACACTTGGCCTGGCAAACAGATAGGCCTACTCAAATGATACTCAAAGTTTACTGAAAGATACCTTATTAATTTCAATACATTTAAAGTAGGTTATGCCTCCTCTGTATGGATAGAAAATTGTTATATTGTGACATGAAAACAGGACATGTCCTGGGAAAACAGGACAGTTGGTCCCCCTATCCAAGATGTCCATGTCTTTCTTTTTTCAGTCGAAAAGAAATTAAGGTTCCAGGATTTTCTCCACATAATGGACTTCAATGGGGAACCAAACGGTTCAAGGTCCAAATGAGAGTTTCAGTGCAGCTTCAAAGGGCTTTAAACTGACACCAGACGATGAATAAGGGTCTTATCTAGTGAAACGATCAGTCATTTAAAAAATAAATTAAAAAGTTTAAGTTTTATAAGCACAAATGCTTGCCTTGCTCTGTTCTGTGACAAGCGTTCGTAACTCTCCTGTTCAAATTCATTTATCAAAATGAACAAATCTTTTGAGTCATGACTTCAAAGGGTCCTAGATAAGACCTTTATTCATCGTCTAGTGTTGTTTAAAGCCCTGTGAAGCTGCACTGAAACAATCATTTAGACCTTGAACCGTTTGGTTCCCAATGAAGTCAATTATATGGAGAACAATCCTGGAATGTTTTCATCAAAAACCTTAATTTCTTTTCAACTGAAGAAAGAAAGACGTGGACATCTTGGATGACATGGGGTGAGTAAATTATCAGCAAAAGTTTTTTTTAAAGTGAACAACTCCTTTAAGAGAAAATTAGATGTTATGTTAGCAGCAGAATCTCCCAGCAGAATTTCCAAGCTGCTCATCAAGATGCAATGAGCCATGTTTTATGTCAATTAAGTGAAAAGTTTTTTCTCAGCATTGGTTCTGGACGTTTGTAATGTGCCATGTTTCAATTGCAAGCCTGAATTGTATGGCTTCAGGACATCTGAAATATGTTTTAAGGGGTTAGTTCATCCAAAAATGAAAATTCTGTCAGTATTTACTTACCCTCATGTTGTTCCAACCTCGTAAGACCTTCGTTCAGTCTATCGGAACACAAATTAAGATATTTTTGATTAAATCTGAGAGCTGGATCACTCCTGCATACTAGTCCATAGGCTTCTTGAGGAATTGTAACTTGCTGGCCTTGAAAAGTTATTAAAGACATTGTTAAAGGGTTAGTTCACCCAAAATGAAAATTCTGTCAGTATTTACTCACCCTCATGTTGTTCCAAACCTTTATGTGTTTATTTGTTCTGCTGAACACAAATGAAGATATTTGGAAGAATGTTTTAATTAAACAGATCTCAATCCCCATTGACTACCATAGTATGTATTTTTTCCTACTATGGTAATCAATGGGGATTGAGATCTGTTTGATTAAAACATTCTTCCAAATATCTTCCTTTGTGTTCAGCAGAACAAATAAACAAATAGAGGTTTGGAACAACATGAGGGTGAGTAAATACTGACAGAATTTTCATTTTTGGGTGAACTAACCCTTTAAAATAGTCCAAGTGACTTTAGTGGCTCAATCTTAAGTTTATCAAATGACGAGAACACTTTTTGTGTGCAAAAAACAACAAAAATAACGACTTTATTTCAACTATTAATTTACTTCTCTCTCTGCCTCGAGTCAGGTTACTAGTTTAATAGTGTAAGCTTGGGTTATTGTACGTCACACGCATCACACGCATGACCAGCGTCGACCAATAGCGAGCCTACGTGTGACGTAGCTCTATGCTATCTATGCTATGTTAACTGACTAGAGGCCCATAGAGAAGGAAGTGAATAGTTGAAATAAAGTCTTTATTTTTGTTGTTTTTGTGCAAAAAAAGTATTCTCGTCGCTTGATAAAGTTAAGATTGAGCCACTAAAGTCACTTAGACTATTTTAACAATGGCTTTAATAACTTTTCGAGGCCAGCAAGTTTCAATTCCTCAAGAAGCCTATGGACTAGTATGCGTGATCCAGCTCTCAGATTTCATCAAAAATATCTTAATTTGTGTTCCGAAGATGAATGAAGGTCTTACGGGGTTGGAACAACATGAGGGTGAGTAAATACTGACCAAATTTTTTTTTATTTTTGGGTGAACTAACCCTTTAAAGCTTCTCAGACCCAGTTTACTGTACAAGATAAACTACCGTTCAAATTTTAGATATTTAAAAATATAATTTATTTTTGTGATGACAAAACTGAATTTCCAGCAGCCATTAATCCAGTCCTAAGATCCTTCATAAATATTTCTAATATTCTGATTTGGTGTTCAAATCATGATAAAAAATATTTTCAGGATTATTTGATTATTTCAGGAAAGAACAACATATATTAGATTCTCTAAAATCTTACTCATACTTTTTTAAATGCACACCTTGCTGACTAAAACTATTAATTTATTTCTGACCCCAATCTTTTGAATGGTAGTGTATTTTGTTTTATGGAAAAGAACAGCTTGGACCTTGTGCTAAACATCTGCTTTTGTGTTCCAGGAATTGGAAGCGTTTGGAATAATATGAAGGTGAGTATTTTTTTTCCTTTATGTTTCAACTAGTCCTTTAACTATGAAAGTAGCAATAATAACCACATAAAATGTAAAATAGGTAAATTCTACCAGAAGGCTTAAAGCTAACTTATTGAGTGGGAAAGCGTTGAAAAGTTTTTCGAGCAGTATTATGCAACAATGTGAGTTTTGTCAGGCCCAGTAGACTAATGTGATAGCTTGAGGGGAAACTTCCTGAATCTTAAGCATTTGGCACATTTTCAAATGTATCTTGAGCACTTAAAACCCCCCAATAGTTTTATTCTCTTAAAGAAAGCCATCTAATCTCCACACACACATGCATGTCAAATGACCCAGAACCTCAAATTCAGTTTGAAATCCTATTACTTTGTCAAAATGTCAAAATATAAATGGAAGACATCAAACATACAAATCCATAGAGCAGAGAAACCTACATTACAGTGTTTGTGAGTGTGCAACTGCTGGTTATGAGCATTAATGGCCAGTTTTCACGAATTCTGTAGTAAGCAAATTGCACCTTTAAATCAAACAGCCACATGCGCACCACTCAAATTAACAATGGAAAACTGGTAAAAACGATTAGAGGTTGTAGTGATTTCTTACTTACATGCCAACCAATTTGAAAGTATGGACACACTCGACTTTTTGAACTTATGACTCCTGTGCACATTTGATCAAATGGTTTATGATCGAGCTTGACTAGCTTCAAATCCGTTTTGTAGACATAAACAATTGTGCCTACATTCAGTATCAATTGCCCTTCAAAACCATCTTAGCTAAGATTTTTTTAAGTAGATGTAGTTGGATCATGAAGATGGTATTGGCAGATTGCGAAAGAGAGACAGTGGACAAGTGTCTAGCATAACACGCAAACTCCTTGAGTACTGAAATAAAGTTCAGAATTAAGATGCTGCCTCATGATTTCTGGGTCGAGGAAAGCCCAGAGGGCGTCAAATGTTGCTATAAAATGATCTGACCCACAACAGGGCAAAGGCTCGCAGCTATATTTCAAGCTCAAACAACAATACTTTATATTTGAACATTTTCCACAATATAATTCTGTTTTCATTTTATAGTTTCATGACTTTACTTTTGTTTTAAAAATTTAACATAGTCCATGGAAATGTAATATTAAAGTGCAGGCAAGTGACTTAAAAAGAATCATTAAGTAAATATACCTCATCCTTTTACTTTCTTTGCCGCAAATGACAAAAACACTGCATTACTCACATTTAGCAGTGTTGGTAAAGATTACGCAGGTTACAGTAGCTTTAAAAATTCAATTATGTTAAAGTTGTTAGATTTTTATGGAAATTGAGAAAACTGGCTTGACTTTTAAGTGCTTCTGGATTAGTCCGAACAGGATTCACAACAGTATAGGCACGTCTCACTTTTCTTGCAGAGCAAATCTTTGGTCTTTTATTTAGTTTATAAACTGTGATACTTGAAATAATATCCATCCACTATGTTAGTGGTTTTCAGCTCGTTTTGCCTTATAGTTTTCATTCATGTGTGTCAAAGGATGATGATGCAATGCAAGCAACCTGTCCATGTTGGCATCTGCCAAATTTCAATTGCTTCTAACCAAGTAAGAAGATGGATTTGCACTAAAATAAATTTCTTACTGATTCATATGCCAGTTGCAAGTATTTAAGTGAGAAATTAAGATCTGCACCAAATCCAATAGTGATGTTGGTTGAACTGGTTCACAGTTGCAAAGAATTATTAATTTGTCGAATTGATCTGATTCAATTGCATAAGTTAATAACTCTCTGATTCAGTGACCTAGTTCGGAGCCGGTCCAGCAGTTATCAAATGACTCAACCAGAATTGTGCAAACAAAATATAAGCCAAGAAACTGGGAATAATACGATCCTCAGAGCAGTGTACTGTCTCCTTGAATGATTCATTTTTGATTCATTCATTTTTAAGTTTTGATTGAAAATAATTGCGAAATAATTGAATGTATTAGTGTCACTGGATATTGGTAGGGACACGTTCCTAGCAATGTTCCTCTTAAATTCTACGCCCCTGGGCTAGGTCTATCCCACTTCTCACCACTATTTAAGCTGTAGGCCTTCTGTCAGAGGGGAACGGGAATGAAACTTAACTTGGCGACTCACTCGAATGAACAAAAAAATGCAAAGCAAATCCAGCAAATAAGAGTTCTTACAAAGCAATACTGAGAAGGACTGAAGCCTCATTCCTGGCCTGACAATGTCCTGGCACTACAGGTGAGCTCTCTGCTCGCTGCCTTCATCAGGTGGGAGTCCACTTAAAGTCAGCACCAGACTTGGGAAGCCCCATTTTGCTGATCTGTGGTAGAAAGAGAACCACATGCACCCTGAAATATGTTTATACATCAATCTGATATCTGGCTGTTGTTATGCTTCACTGGATTAGATAGACTCTGAATTTACTGAAGAAAATGTGAACTTGGCCATGTAAAACAAGTACCGTGATGCTCAGGGTGTAATGCGCAGTGCCAGGGTGTTGTTATGTGGTTTCCAGGGGATTCAGTTCATTTGATAGTGGTTTCTTACTGACCAAAGTCAAGCAAGACCACCCAAACAACCTCCTGAAATCAGAAAAATCTGACCAATTTTGGACCAACCAGGGTGCGTTTACCGTACAGACGATGTAGTTCGCTGCTTCACTACCATAGTACGATGCATCGTTGGAGAAATCAACTAGCTAGTCACGACTGTTTCCTGAAACCCATTGTCGCAAAGTATTGTTCAACCATGTTGGTTTCGCATGTGGTGGAGTAATAACTACTTTTAATAAAACTGTTTGAGATCCAATTAACGCTAGATTTTTTTATATAAATTACAGACATGTCATCTGAGGACTATTTCTAATTGTTCTCAGTTATTTTGCTTTATTACCAGACTCAATATTTGGCTCTTTCTTACATAGTAGAGCACGTTCGCACATGCGCACTCTTCAAACATCGGTACTTTAAATCTTTTGACAAACTAAAAGACGTAAATTACATTTGTATGTATTCTAAATAAAAGGCACCGTTGTTGTACTGAATGTCAGCTTGCTTATTTTGCTCAAGATAAGGATTTATTACATCCAAATGTGATGCAATATAGAAACTATGCCTCTAACCACAGGTCGAGAGCTGTTGTTCAAACCACACAACTTTGCGATGCTGTTTGCGAATGTTCGTTGGAACGATGGTTTCGGGAAACACTGACTCGTTGAACTATGCTGATAATGACGGAACTTGCAACCATGGTTGGCTAACGATTCTTTCAGGAAACGACACCCAGAAATATTCTTATTGTTACAGCCAAATTTACAACCCCTTTTCCAAAAAAGTTAGGACATTTGAATTGACAAAAAAAGACAAGATTTCCAATGTGTTTACTGACCGACTGTTGGTAAAAGTGTATTTTCTAAATAAAAAATAATTGATTTTGACCATGATTTTGATGGCTGCAACACACTCCAAAAAGTTAGGACAGAAGCATGTTTACCATTGTTTCACATCACCTTTACTTTTAATTACACTTATTAATGTTTGGAAATTGAGGATACTAAGTGTTGCATTTTTGCAAGTGGAATTTTTGCCCAATCTCACCCGATACAAGACCGCTGCTCAACAGTCAGTGGTCGTTTGTCAGCAGGTGTCAGATTCTCCTTTTACGGTGTGCCATACATTTTCAATAAGAGACAGATCTGGACTGCAGACAGGCAATCAAGCCAATAATATCCGGCAGCAGACCCGCAGGACCACCAGTTTCAAAACCCCAGCTCCAGAACCGAAAATAAGGGGCGGAGCTTACGTTCTAACACCAGAGCCAGGAGCCGGAAGTAAGGGGCGGAGCTTCGTTCTAACGCCAGTGCCAGGACTGGAGGTAAGGGGCGGAGCTTTACGTTCTAACACCAGCGCCAGGACCGGAAGGGGCGGAGCTAAACTGAGTAACGCCACATAACGTTTTTGATTTGCTTAGACATGAAACGGCATGTTTTTATTACACACGAAAATGTCATACTTTATGTATGTTGTAATGATTCATTAAGGTACAGTACAATAAGCATTTTAAAACATTGATTTTGTGTAATATAGTTGTATATAGTTATCCATTTCATTGTATTATGAGAGTTAGTTCCATGATGGTAAAAAATAATGCCTAAAATTATGACCATTTTATATAACATAAACTTTCTTTCACAAGAACATGTGCAGCATGCATTTTTCTTTATGTAAAATAATGTCAAAAATCTAAAAAAAGAGAGGAAATTTGAAACAATAAAAATTTGTTATACAACAAATGACCAATTCACCAATAGCCCAATTTTATCATGACATTCCTGTATACATTCAACTTACAATGTATCAAATGAGGAACTCACTCTCAGGCCCATTTTGTTCTTACATTCTAGCAAAAATAACTATAATTCAATAATATAATTCCGCCCTCCCTCGCTTCCGGTTCTGGCGCTGAGGTTCTGAAACTGGTGGTGCTGCGGGTCTGCAGCTGAATACACCTCAATCAAGCACATTCCCTTCTAAATCTAAGAAACCACTCTGTTGTAGCACGTGCAGAATGAGGCCTGGCATTGAAAGATGTCATCTTGATGGCAGTATAAATCTCTGTATATGCCTTCACCTCAATGGTACCTACACTTATGCAATTCGCTCATACCGTTTGCACTTGATAAACCCCCATGCCATGACAGATGTTTGCTATTGCACCGAGTTCTTTACAATATTGCATTAAGAAATATTTTAAATATTAAATAAACAATTTTTGAACTGTTTGAGAGGCATTACCAGCCTTTGCTTATAAAGATGTTAATTTTACCCTCAATCACAATGCCCTCACCTCTCACCAATTCACATACTTATTGTGGACTGTTTCAAAACAGTTTAGCTTGGGTGTTCTATAACTTTTTCACTTTTGTTTTGCCTCTGTCCCAACTTTTTTGGAGTGTGTTGCATCCATCAAAATCAAAATACAATTAGATTGGTCAGTTTTGGAATTATTTTCTTTGTACTTTTGTTAGTTAGGTAAAGGTTCAAATGAATTAACAAATCACAGATTCTTGATTTGATTGCATTTTATAAAATGTCCCAAATTTTCTGGAAATGGGACTGTATTTCTATTTTTTTTCTCAAATTTTATAACAATTTGTATTTAAAATAAATCAAAAGTATTTGCCCCAATACAAAAACATTCAAAGATCAAATAATTGTTTCTATAATTTATTACAAAGATCATATTTGCATAATTAATCTATTATACTTATAAGCCAAATGTTACTTACTAGGTCAACATAATAATATAACTTAATTTCACTATAACCAAAAGCTAAAGTAGCACAGCTTATGAAAGTAGAATTTTCACTTTGAATACAACTTAAATGTTAATTGTAATATTGTTTTAAAATATGCAATATATGTGCTAACAATTCAGTTAAATGAATAAACCTCACAAACATTACTGCACTCAGTAAAGCTAGCCAGTTTCCTTTCTGCATATCTAGTAAAAACACTATTGAAAATGTTTCTTTTAATTGTTTCTGTGGGGAATGTTGTTCGCTTCACCTTAAAACCGGTTTAAGCTGGAAAACATGATTTTCTATTTCTTTTCATTGTTTCTCCTCTATGAGTCTATAAGATATCATTTTATCACTAGGCAAAAATACTAATCTTTTCGCTTACAAAATCATTCGAATCTGTAGCACAAACTGTACTGGGCGAGTTACATGTCATATCTCTGCAGGGTTAGGATAATGATCTATGTGATGCTCGCCATATTCTTCTTAACTACGCAAGTCACACCAAACATCCCAGGTGAACAAAGCACCATTAACAGAAGCTAAATAATCCATGTTGTTAGTCTACATCTCAGTGTATTTTATCTTTCATACAGGCTGCTATACCATGGGTGAAGGCTCCTTTAATGTAAGTATAGTGAGCACTTTAAATATTAATGGAAACATAATGCTTTTACCAGGATAAGTCAGAGCATCTGTGATTTCACGCTATAATCAGTCATGATTTTTGAAAGCCCATTATAGGATGCTACAGAGATTAAATGTTTAAACTTCCTTAATGTGTAAAACTGGTGCAAGGTGTAGAGAGGTTAAAACAGATGTGAGGATGACAGATGCGTATAAGCCTACAGACAAGGGCTACCATAAAACATGATCACTGTACTTCAGTTTACACTGAATATACTGTAACACTGTTAAACACTCTACCCCTGGAGGGACAAGGTGATAGAAAAAAATACAAGATGGGAGGAAAAATATATTTCAATGCTTTGTGTTCCCACAAGAAACTTTTCATTGCATTTCGCAAAACCTTTGTGCTCCCCAAGAAATTTTGCAAAACGCAAACACATTGACAAATCATTTTCCTCCCACCGCATAATTGGCTAATGCATAGTAAACGTCCAGCTTTACTATTGCACATGTTTTGAAAACATTATCCATACACAACCATCATTTACAGACAAAGCATTATGAAATCTTTTTCTTATAGTTTGTGATGCAGCTGCGGTCAGAATCCAATAGAGTTGGCTGCTTCATCTTTCAACAAAAGTTTCTTTGCGAACTCTCCATTTCAATGTGCCTCATTTCATACAAACAAATAATCCTTTGACGCGAATCAATACACCATTAAAATTAACCATCCACTTGTTTCCAGAGTTGGGATCCACCGAATTTATTTTCTCATGTCATGACCCCTTTAAAGGGGCACTTGGCAACTATTCCAACTTAAAAACCGTTTAGAAATCATTTGAATGGTTCAATAAACTGTTCAGGAGAGAATGGAGGCGTTCCCCCAGCGTCTCCAGCGGAAAACCAACCTTGCAACATGAGGACTAAGGTCCAGGTAAGTTGGAAATAGAAGTCTTGTGAGAAGCGAGAGCGAGCGAGAAGCACGAGCTGCTTTATGGCAATTCTACATAATTCTATGACACTGTGTGATGTATTACCCACTCGGTACACAGCTCCACACGATGAGAGTTGGCCGGCTGCGATGATAACAGAACTCGATAAATTTGAGTTTTGAGTGCGTTTTGAGTTTTGTACGGAGAGAGTTTCAAGCTGTGCTGCTTTTGTGTGCAATTGGTTTACTAACGAGGTAATTAAAGCTACACTGTGTAACTCTTTTAGTTTATTCTTAGTTAAAAACATTTAGTTCTTTCAAAAATATATGTGCCCATTAATGTATATTTACTTCGTTCAAGTAATAAAGTATTCTCATGAGTGTATAATATGCCATTGAAAATACATACGGGTAAGGGGTTCTAATGTCGGTCGTCATGTTGCCCCTCCATCTTGAATGTACATTAGCCAAAGAGGGACATACCCGTTAATTCAAGCTTCGCCTTTCACGTTTACATTTGAGTTAACACTCATGGACGAGGTCGAACTGGAAGCCATGTTAATCTTGGACTACATTGGCCACTGTAGAAGTTAAAACGAAATCGGAATTAAGAGGAACAGAAACTAATTTTCATTGGATGGTCATATACCTTTTCACTGCTAGATGGGGGTAAAAATCACACAGTGTAGCTTTAACAAAATGGCAGAAGAGACGAGCACCAAAGCGATATTCAGAAAGCTTGTAATGCTAGATATTAAAAGTAAACATTTGTCATCGGGCAGAAAGAACAAGTGGTAAGAACCAATCAGCATGTTTCAGCGCACAAGTCCCACCCCGAAAGTTCCCGAACTCTGAAAAAGTACTACCTCGCAGCAGGGACTTTCTGTGGGGGAATTCTTTACCTGGAACTTCATTTAGACCCTGGTTCCTGCCGGATGTAAACACACCGAGTACCACACCGAAGTTCCTAGTTCCTCAGGGAAAGTTCCTGCGGTGGAAGGCGGCTTATGACAGTGTTGTGAAATATACGACACACAGCTGTAGGGGGCGCTGACGAGAGCACACGCGAACAACAGGAAGTGGACATCAGCGAAGAAGTGACTAGAGTTGCCAAGTGCCCCTTTAACATCATGGCTATAATTACATCCATTAACAAAAATTGGAATGTGAAGTATAAAGTACATTGCATTGTGGGATACAATATTGCACACAATGTTTTTGCTGCCTACAATATGCATACTGCAGAAACAGTAAAGCACTATGTTAGTATGCTATTCCAACTAGCTTTATACTTTAAAGGGCATACAGGGTGTTACCTCATGGCTGGTTGAGAGAGGAGGGTGATCACTTGAGATTTAAGCTCCAGGATAGCTCAGGGGTCGGGATCCAGACACACTGCTGCACATCACAGTAGCATCACTTCCTGCCATTTGACTGACGACAGCAGGGATGACCTCGACACGTGAGAATACTCTGAAATAAGGACAGAAATGTCACGTTTTCTGTCTAAGAACTTATGCTTTAATATTTCTTACCACAAACTGTGCAAATTAGATGTGAGTTTCCATTACCACATGACGGTCAGAGTGAGTCTCAGAGAGGGATTTTGCCCCTCCTCCTTCTAGTATCGACACTGCAGACCCTCTCTCTCACTATCATCCAACCAGACTTTGATCCAGATGTTCTCACATGCACATTGCAAAGGGTTCCCAGAGAGCAACCTATAGCAAACCCAAACAGATTCAGGAACCGAAGGCTGCTTTGTATGCTGCACAAACAGCCCACTGCACATAGTTTTGTATGTGTTATTATTGAAAAGAAGATCTTACAAAGTCGACAAGTTTGAATTACGAATTGCCATCCAGGAGAGTGTTGATAAGTTATTGTCTCTGAGATTCCTACAGATAGAAAACAAAACAAACAAAAGACTCAATTACTTGAAAGTAAAGATTTCTTTGAAAACATCACAGATTTGCTTAATAATTGCATTTCAGTCAAGTTTTTAAAAAATAGACTCACAGATATTGAAGTTTAGAATTCTTGAAGAAGGCCAACGTAGATACATATGTCAGGTGAGTATTGGTCACTGTTCTGTGGGAGATGGTAAATGCTCACATACTGTAAGTCCTGGTCTTCCATAAAGTGTGAATATTTTATTAAAATATCAAATACTCACAAATTCCTAGAGATTCGAGTAGAATTTCATATGGTCCTCAGTTAATTGTAAATAGCCTTTTTTGATTTGAGATATAGCTGTGGAAAGCAAAACGGAATGACATGCTGTAGTACATTGATGAATATACCACAATAGCATCATGATTTTTTGAAGATGATTCTCAGTCTTCGATATCATGATATAACAATCATGGAAATGGCATGTTAAAAACATAGTTGTACCATAGTACTGTGATTTATACACTATTGTTCAAAAGTTGTTTTTATGTTGTTATGATATTTAAAGTTGATCAAATAAGTATCTTATGCTTAGCCAGAGCTGCATTTATTTGATTAAAATTCAGTAAAAATAGTAATATTGTGAAATAGTTTTACAATTTAAAATAACTATTTTCTATTTTAACAATTGTCCTTGTAAATTAATCCTGTGATGGCAAAGCTGTATTTTCAGCATCTGATTTAAAAAATAAAAATTATCAAATGCAGAAAACAGTTGTGCTGCTTATTATCTTGAGTGAAAACAGTAAAAGAATTCTTTGATGAATAGAAAGTTCAGATGAAAATAAGGCTTTATTGTCAATTTCGATCAATTTCAAGCATCCTTGCTGAATGAAAGTCAGGCCTATTAATTTATTTTAAAAAAATCAAATCTTATTGACTAAACCTTTGAATGCTATTGTACTTCACAGAACTACTATGTTATTACCATGGTACCTTATAAAAAACTCATTTTGATTGTATTTTTGTTACTTTTTTATTAGAAAGTATCAGTATTAAAATATAGGCTATGAACAATTACTATACAATTAATAAAGTCAATTGTTTTCAGTGAATATTGACCTTACAAAAACGTACAGCCTGGTATTTACATTGCAGTCTATTTTCAAGAAAATAATGATACTTCTTTGTTAGCTTAATACGTTTCAGTAATATTAGCTAGGCTATGAACACAATTTAACGCGTCTAAGAAATACATTCAAGCCAACTGTTTTCAGGGCGCAAAAACAGTGATTATAAAATTAGATCAAAAATGAAAATATCAACAGGCAGTTCTCTTTTTTTCAGAGACAGCTAACATAGACGCACGCTAATTTGACATCAACCGTCACCATATGAACAAGTTAATAAAGGTGCGCGTGAAAAAGGCCATGATTTCACTACAGCGCGCGCACATGCCTGGAGTGGGTCCAGTGAGCCGTTGTCGTGGAAACGGAGTGACATATTTGCGTAGGCGCCGATGCCTATTGCTCTGCGGACACGTTAGACAACTCCCCAACTAGCCTGTACACAACAATTAATGGAATACTGTACGAGTAAAACTGAATTTTATTCGGAAAAACAGCAATTTATAAGCGTTTCCCTCACGGCAGGCCCAAATGGCATTTTCTCCCAGCATCAAGACATTTGACGGTCTCTCAAGCCCGTCAGTGCTGCCAAATGCATATCAGATCATCACTGATTTAAATCTTTGTGAAACGGACGCTGTATCTTCACCGATATGCATCTTCGCTATGTGGCCGATTTATACATTTGAGTGTAAGCCGATTGTGTTTTCTATTTTTTTTCTGCTATGGTAGAGAAAGTCAGTTGAGGTGAGTCAGCAGCCCCACTAAATTATTCTCTGACTGATCATCTTTATCCTATATAATATAAAAAAACCGTATGCTATATTATGTCAACTTATTGCTTGTATATCGTGTTCCGACACCTTCCCTTCAACCGCTCTCATCCTCTCTCACACACGACATGATGTCTGTTGCATGTCACCCTATGGTCTTGTTTGATGTCAAGAGCTCGTATGCACGCCCTGAATTATCGTAGCAAACTCCACACATGCTCAGCGGTGGCTGAAATGGTCAGACTGTGGATGTCATGGAATAGCACTGCACTAAACTTATTTTTGTCCCTCGACGAATTGAGGAATCTACCCACACACCTCACGCGCACACGCTCACAAACACACGCGCATGTTTTTTTTTTCCTTCACGCATCCGTGAAGCTGGAGGAGCAGGTCTCCCGGTTTATTTCTCACTAAAACACTGCACTTACATATCCGTAATGTTTTCCATATCAGACTCTGGCACCAAGACAGGGAAATCCTCAATCCCTGGTTCTTTGATCGATACACGAGATCCTCGAGGCATTGCAAAAGCACAACACCGGACAAGCCGAGCTGAGCCTCAGCAGCCCGAATAAAACCCCACACAACCCCCAGCAAGCCATTCCATGAACCCCTGTGGTCATAGCAGGTCTAGCGCGATGCATTCACTGTTGTGTAATGTCTTGTAGTATTTTCAGCAATTCCGAGATGAGACGCCGCTGCTGTGGGATGCGCAAAGACGTTGTGCGCGACGCGAGACTGTCATGGAGTGGCCTTTTCTGGTCTCCGCAGAAAGGTGATAACGCAACGGGGAAATGTTCGCGTGCCAATATGTTGCGCTATCCGGGCTTCGCTTCTTCCAGACGCGGGGTAAAACCGTGTGGCCGCAGGCTGTGTGTGTCTACGGGCTGCGGTGGTGACGCTGACGTCTGCACATCCAGCGCTGAGGAAGAAAACAAGCGAGACAGTGTGCGTGTGCGCGCGCGTGTGAAGAGGCAGCAGCGCGTACCTGCAAGCGCCTATTGATTACCGACCGCATCTCCCTCAGCCATCGCTGTAATTACATGTGGAGGGGGACGTTAAAGATGCTCTCAGCGATGTCATATCGGCAATAATTGATCACCTATGTTGTCAAGGGGCTATCTTTGGGAGATGCATATTGACAGGGACGAGGAGATTGGTATAGGCTGTCAGATATGGTTTTTATATCGAGTCATTTGGGAAATTGCTTGATTGTTTTCATTTGTTCGTCTGTTTAACAGTTCAATATGAGCTGTCTGTGTTGCTTTTCCATCCTCTTTTCAGCAATCCTACCACAACTTCATGAATAGCCATTACTGGAGTGTGACGTGCTGTTTGACGCACAAGATGGGCTGCATCTAGAAAAATAATTACTAAACAAAAATGCCAGGATGTTTTTTTTCTTTTTTCTTTTTTTTACTGATGCGAGTCTCGCATTCCAATCACAGTAGTCTATGACAAGAAGACGAAATAATATTAATAATAAATTATAAATTATTACTTTGTTTGGGTGTTTACCAAATTATCAGTTTATGTGAACTGAAGGGAACGGCGCGAGCGCTATGATGAATTTGGAAAATCCGCGTTTGAATCTCACATTTGACGTCCGTGTTTATCTTGTTAGAGAAGTTAAGAGTCCATCTGCACAATATATATGAACATTTCATCATGTGTACACTGAGGGCCCTTGGTTTAGGAAATTACTACAGCACAAGCCAAAAGATGAAGTGAAAGGTGACGGACTGTTATATGTTTTACCAGGAGAGGGCGACAAATACATTAGGCAGAACGTTTTTTTTATCATGGTCAATGTCATGTGAGCTGCAATCACTATTTGATTTTCCCTAAACACAAACTGATAACATTCCGGGCATTAAAGCCACCCTTTTTGAGTCGTAAAAAAAGAGGCATCTGTACAAGAAATGTTATGTATTCGTATCTGTCTTAAATCCGTTTTACTGGGTTTTGTAGCCTATTATTTTTTGGCAATAAGTGTTAAACAAAACAGTCCAATGCGAAAGCCAAGCGAGGGTGCACCTTGATCGACAGTAAATTATGTAGATGTATATAAAACAAATTATAAATATTATAATATACAATACCAAGCTGTTAAACGCCAAAGACAACTACAGCGCTTCTCAGTTGCTTTTATGACGATAGCCTGCTAAGGGGCGGGGCAATGTGCGTCACAGAGGCTGACGGTACTCGTTACCCAATTAGATTGTTAGCCCTTCTGTTGACAGTGCTTCTTTAACCAATACAGCTGCGCGTTTGAATTCTGGCATAGCCAATCACGAAGCTACGAAAATGCACGTGAACCTACAAGATGAAATCAAGGTTAGAAGGCGAAGAAATTCGGGCTAGCGAAAAATTGATATAACGGAAGGGCTGCCTGCAGGTTTGTTTAAATGTTTTGAACCAAATTACTCTCGGAAGACACTTCCGTTCGATTTTTGTGCTGTTACTTTCCGGGAATAATCAATAACAGAAATGTCGAAGCGTAGACTATAAGACCATTATACACGTCGCCGTTCTGTAAATTAGCCTCCTAGCTTGCTAAGAGGACCTTTCGAAATGGAGAGTTTCCTGCTCTTCAGTCGCAACAGTCAATAATTCTCGTCATACTATGAAACCAAAGCAAAGTCTTGCACGCAGAAACAAACTGTATATTAAAAGAGTAAAGTTAACGTTAAATGGTACCGTAACCGTGTTGTCAGTTTTGCAAGGCCATTTTGTGTCCATAGATCGTTTGTGCGGAAAATCAGGACGTTTGTGCAAAAACGCTCATTGACAGATGTTCTTGTCAACGTTAAACCACCGCAAAATTGACATGTATTTATCTTGTGGAGTTACGGTAAATGTAGCTGTGTTGTCAGTTAGTGAAGGCTTGTACAGTTTTGTGTGATTTAACTGTAACTGTACGGCTAGCAGAGCTAAATGCTAACGTTACTTGCGCACCATTTTCAAGCACTCGGGCCTTGACACAGCCCTCAACTCAGTCCTTTTAACCAGTGTGAATGTTAGTTAACGTCAGCTCCCAAAATGCACTTTGCATTTAATTTGATTAAATTAATTGATTTACAATGTTTTTTTTTCTAATGGCTTTTTTTCTTGCATTATCTTGTTTGTATTTGCTTTTAATGTATCCGTAAGCCTACAAATTGTATATTATCATACAAGAAAAATAACAGGTACCATGGTATATTGCCATTTTGTAGACATACACCATGGTATTTCCAGTGTATTCTATAAAATTACCATGTAAATAACATTGTGCAATGAAAAGGTTATATTCAGTAACGTTACCATAGTAAATTCTAATACTGTCGCATGGTACAGACACGCGACTTTGTTTGACTGCCTAAAATAACAAATCTTGGAGTGAAAACTGAACAGGATAAAACTATAGAACACAGGATTTGTTTGTTTTTTAATCTGGTAATGATTGGATTGTGACAAGTCTCTGTATCCTTGGTTTTCAACTAGTTTATTCTGGGAAATAATAGTGTTCGCAAATAATGAAACTAACCACGTTATCATGTGTAGTTATGATGAAAGAATAAACAGGCTTATCTCTTGCTATGCAGGACTCATGAGAAAACACTTCCTGTATTTTCTGTGGTTGTCAAAGACCATTAGTCCAGACAGTCAAACATAAACAATATGCAACAGTTTTGCATATTGTTGGGCCCATGTAGTTTTTCGTATAATCAATAGCCTACATTTTAATTCTTGATCTTAAGGACTTTTACTTGCATGTAACTTGTATGATTCTGATATGGTGTTGGATCGCCACATAAATCAGTACAACTGACAGGTGGATGGAGGTGTTGAGAAATAAACCCTTGTTGACATCAGCTGAAAGTCATTTTTCTATATGGAACAAGTTATTACCAAGGAAAGTTTATTTCATTACGGGATGTGCCAGACTTGACCAATACCATGTCCCAAGCACTTACAAACCTATACAAACATATACAATACAGTAGCCTAGTTTGAATCAATGTATTCCTTAATTTTCCAAATGAATTTGGCACTGCTATGGCCAACTTTTCTTATTACAAAATAAATCTATTGCCAAACAAATTAAATAAGATGATGTCTAAATAATGCAAACAAGTCATTGGACAGAATTACTTGCACATAAAGATCAAAATTCATGTGCCACTGATAAAGTAAAATGGAATGGCCTCTGCGTAGAAAATAATACAGTTATTTTAATTAAATCTCATATTGTTGATCAAAATAATATGAGAAAAGTGTGTTTGTTATTATTAAAAATGAATTTATAATTATTATTAAAAATAAACACATTAGTAATATTAGGTAGGCTACTGTTTTAAATATCAGCACTTAGCTGTAGCGCTGGTGAGCAAATGAACTCAGGGGTGTGGTCACTGGTCAGAGACTAGCCTGGATGCCAGCCCGAACTCCGCCCACAACATTTTTTGAGTTCGGAAGTTCGATATTACTAAAACTTGATCCATAATTGAGGAGTAATTATGATCAGACAAAAAATGTGCGGGCCAATCATATTGCCAGGGCCGGCTTTATACGTGATGGACAGATGATCTTGCAGGGACGTAATCATCACTTTATACAAAGAGCGCTTTAACTGGTTTCCCTCAGAGATGACTGCAGCTGGAGAATTGAGATGTATAGATTCTACTGTCGCGTCTGTTGTGAAATAAATTGACAGCACATTAATGTTAATAGACAAAGAGAAAACTGCAATCAAGGCATTTGTCGACCGGAAGAGATATTTTTGCCATCCTTCCTACATGATTCGGCAAAAGTGTAACCTATCAGCTGGCTCCGATGGTCGCTGAAGAAGATGGGACGTAATGAAAAGCCTGTGGTCGTTGTGGTTTCTCCTTTGGTCGCACTCATGGAGGACCAAGTAAAAGAATCAACACTCGTTATTTTACTTCTAAAATAAGTAAGTTCTGTAGTTGACAACTGTATGCAAAGTAGTTGACTTACTGCGTTACTCTCAGTGGTTGTAGGTTTGACGACTATCCAATCCAGAGGTTTTTTTTTCTCGATTCGAGTGAAGACACGCCTCTTAATCAAAGCCCTACGGAGCAGGGATGAAATTAGCACCCGCCACCAGCCAAATGCGGGTGATTTTGTGCTGTGGTGGGTAAATTCACTTCACCTACCACCCACCGGGTGGCAGGTAAATAAAATAGCATACGGTTTCACCCGGATGGAGGACACTTTTAGAGGAGGCACACCTTCAACACCCGCGCGCTTCTTCTTTCTGAGGCTCGATGAGGGAAGAAAACGTGGGAACGCGAGAGGCGGTTTGCCGTCCAAAGGGAGAGCTAGCCACGAGTGCATGGTGTATTTTTAGGGTGGAGTAAGTTACTCTCTAGTAACTTCTCTCTTGTGTGGTAAAGAGCTAGCCGTGCGAACATCTACCTGCGCTTCTTCCTTCTATTATTTTACTATTGTGTCAATTTATTTTGATTAATATGTGTGAGGGAGAGAGAGCAAGATAGTGCTCGTGTTGTTTGAAGACGTGAGAGAGCACGGCCGGGGCTCTCTCTCTCTCTCTCTCTGCTCTGCTCGTTTGCGCCCTGTCAAGCCAGCGCACCAGTCATTCTATTCTACATCACTCACCAATCAAAAAGCGGACAATCTGATGGGTTTTAGAAGATTAAATAAAACCCGAAACTTTATTTACCCAAACCTGTCGCCACACCAAGGCTTGTAAAAGAGACAGGCGTCTATTTGGGACTTGGCTATTATTTGAAGTTTTACGGTATTCTCGCAGAGAGCAACCTCCAGCATAGAGTGTGGTTTAGCATCTTGTTCAGTTTTTTGTTTAATCTGCCCAACTAATTTAACGAAATGTATATCAGTTCATGGTTTGTGTGTGTATAAGAGAGAGAGAGAGAAAATGTCAGTATTTCATTGAGACTTGAGATTAAATAAACTGGTTAAGTATTCTAGATCTTGTAGTATTCATTTTCACATGCAGTTACGCATTGTCGGTTAAAAACAAGAAAGTGGCTGGTAAAAACATTGAGTGGCTGGTAGATTTTGAAATCCACCAGCCACAGTGGCCGGTGGGCAAAAAAGTTAATTTCCATCCCTGCTACGGAGCAGTTTCAGACTCGTATTCCGACAAGAATATGAATTTGACGAAGTCAGGCTAGGTCAAGACAATTTCCTGAACTCCAAACTGAATGTCAGAATGGAAAAAAAAGGTGATTTAAGCAATTTTGAGCGTGGCATGGTTGTTGGTGCCAGACGGACCGGTCTGAGTATTTCACAATCTGCTCAGTTACTGGTATTTTCACACACAACCATTTCTAGGGTTTACAAAGAATGGTGTGAAAGGGAAAAACGTCCATTATGCGGCAGTCCTGTGGGCGAAAATGCCATACTGATGCTAGAGGTCAGAGGAGAATGGGCCGAACTGAGTCAAGCTGATAGAAGAGCAACTTTGACTGAAATAAATAAACACTTGTTCCAACCGAGGTGGCATAAACAGAATGGCACATTTTCTTGGCACACTTTAGGCCCCTTAGTGCCAATTGGGCATCGTTTAAATGCCACGGCCTACCTGAGCATTGTTTCTGACCATGTCCATCCCTTTATGGTTACCATGTACCCATCCTCTGATGGTTACTTCCAGCAGGATAATGCACCATGTCACAAAGCTCGAATCATTTCATTGGTTTCTTTAAAATGACAATGAGTTCACTGTACTAAAATGGTAGATAAACTATTCTTTTATTTAACGATATTTTTGATTTCATGTGGACATAAAGGTATTTTCTGCATTGTTTTTAACACTCAACACACTGTCTCTTAGAGTGACCCGTCGAGGACAGCCTGTTCCATTTTGACTGCTGGCTGAAGACAATGGAGACAAAAATTGATCAGCAGGAAGAAGAGACCACTTTCAGTAACATTGACACTAACGGTAATGTATATAGGCCTAGTCTCTGAATAGAATGCAACAGCGCCCACCCACTTTTTCTGTGGCTTTGGTTTTGGAAGTATTTTTTTATTTTCATGGCGACAAACACAGGCAACTAAAGCAAAAAGAATTCACAACATTTTGTAGTGTGCTCATTATAATGTTATGTTTGGCAGATTGGTGCTACACATTTCGCACTTCATTGTATTTTCATCTACTTTATCAAGTGAGTCAAATCGTAATTAACGTTTCAAGCTTCATCAGGAGTGCCTGCACATTTTCTAAGCCAGCGAGAAAAAATAACACTGCTGGATTATTAATCATCAATATTTTTGTATTGCACAAAATGCTTCAATAACCTTTCAGGATCATGGTGATCACCAAGCTATGTTGATCATCGTTTTAATGATCGATTGTTGCTGTCGCCTCCAAGTACTTGGGTGCTCTTGCACTATTAAAGAGTTAAGTCATGAACTAACCAACTAAAATCTGACAGAAAAGACAACCTGTACAACAAGATTGTGTTCTTAAATTTAATGGAGGAAAGAACTACAATCCCATGAAGCATTTCGAATGACAATTAAATTATAAATGGCTTCAACATAATGTACAGAGACAGATGTACATTATACATAACACATAATTGACACTCAGGCCCTGTTTTTACCTGCGATTAAGATCCGAATTTGGTCGGCGGTGATAGCCTCGTGGTTGAGAGTACCGCACCTGTGCCTCCGGACGACCCGAGTTCGATTCCTATGTCCTTTGCCGATCCCGTTCCCCTCCCTCACTCTACCCCACGTAATCTTTTACTTGATTTTTATTATTTTTTTAAACAAGAAAGGAGTGGTTTTGATAAACTAAGTGTTTTTTGTCTCTTATAACAAAATTTGTTTTTATTTAAACCCATGAAAATGCTGATCCTGTTTTAAATAGTAGTAAAAATCACTTTTTAAAACTTGTTTCGTTATTACCCTTAGCAGATTTTGATTTGTGTACAACACACACACAATGAGGATTGGCTGTGTGTTTGCAGTGTTTAATGGGAGTGGGTGGCACTAAAATGTACTTTTGGTGCAAGTTCAGATTGAAATTGCGAGAGTGATGCTTTAGCAAAACGCATAAACCATTAATTAGCAACTCTGGAGCTCACAATAGGTCTAATAGTCTTTAAAGATTTATAAGATATCATTAAAAATCAATTCGCCTATGGAGAAAAAGAATGTGATTTTTACTTCCAGATCCTGATTGTTGCACTCTGTTGGCCCAAAAATCTTTAGCTTTCAGCACTAAATGTGTATTTGAATGATTGTTAAAAGCATTTCTCTGGATGTCTCCCCTGGACTTCTTTAAACTGCTTTCTATAGTGTAGGTCCTCAAATTTTGTGAGAACCTCATCCACTAGTGTCTGATATGTTTTGAATTCCATGGTGGCACTCTCTCAAAACGAGCAGTTTGATAAACAGGAATGTCTTAATCTGTGGCTGAGGCTTAAGTGCCAGATTTGTATTCCCTCAGGCAAGCGCCCTGCTGAGGACATGGATGAGGAACAGGCATTCAAACGCTCCCGCAACGCAGATGAAATGGTGGAACTCAGGGTGCTTCTCCAGAGCAAAGTGAGTAAAGCCGTACACATGTACTTTTTTTTCCCCATTTCTTCAGTGTAATGACATTTTAACAGTGTCATTTTGTGTTTTCAGAATGCAGGGGCTGTGATTGGAAAGGGAGGCAAGAACATTAAAGCCTTGCGCACAGACGTGAGTATTAAGAAGATGCTGCATGCTTATCATGAACTTTTAAACAATGTTCTCTAATGGTCAAGTATTAACAAGACTTGTGACAATATTCTTTGACCAACAGTTGTTTTCATGAGCATTTCAGCTTTACCAGTCAAAAACACAAATAAGTCGGATTTAGAAATCCCAGAAATCAAAACTCATGACACCAATCCGTCCATTAAAATCCCATTAAAATCCTCCAAAGATTTGAATGCATTTGATCTTAAGGGCAGATCTTCCGTTTTTATAGCTATAGGTTGGCTCATTTGGACAGACAAGCTCTCTGAAATGGAGCTATGTTGTGAGTCTTTGACACTGTGTATAAAAGGGGAAGTACTTCTCAACGTTATATTGTTGAAGGCATTCTCTTTCACTCTCCCTCACTTCAGAAAACCCAATTACAGATGTCTTGACTCTTGAGCTGACCCATAGTCTTGTATGAACCACTGTTGCCCAGCGGTTCTACATTTAAAAGTGTCTTTGGATCTGTCCAGCCCTTTTTCTTGTGCATTCTTTGCCAAGTCTCTTCAAAAGAAAAAAAATTGGACAGTAGATTGAGTAAAGCCTTGTATTCAATTAAAAATGTATTCCTTCTCCCCTCTTCCCTCTCCTTTACTTTTTTTGTTTTTGGCCACCTTCCTCCGTTGCCCATGTACTGGATCGACTTGCCCCTCCTGCGTTGCCCACCTTGATGTTGGCCCAACCTCCGCCCCTGATCGCCCGCCGCCCACCTGACACCCGGTTGGCCCACGCCCATAAACGTGCCCCTCCTTAAACGGGCACCTTACTTGACATCATGTGATTGAATGCCCCTGCCCAATGCCAACCTCCACGACCAATGCAGTACAATGCCAGTGTATCAGTCCCAGACAGCAGTGGCCCAGAGCGGTATGTCCCACCAGTTATTGCCTCACTGCCTGATTAGAAAGAGAACACATGTCTTTGATAACCTGCCTTCTGTTTCATTTTAACATTTTCACACATATAGTCCCCCCTTTTTAAGAAACGTGTATTGTTCCATTTGATTTTTTTATTTATTTATATATATATATATTTTAAATGTGTTTTCTCCTCCCCCAACACCCCCATTAAGTCTTTGAATATAATTTGCGAACTTTCTTTGTTGCACAGAATTGTATGTAATTAATCACTTCTCCTGCTTCAGATGAAAGAGATACTGCACTTAAATTAGTCTCTGCTTGAATGTGTGGATTAGGGTGGGCGGTATGACCTTAATGTTATTTTGGTATATATTTAACAATTTTTTTTTTAATGACCATGATATAATTCCACTTTTCAGATAATTGAGTGAATTAAATGCGATTTCAACTTTTAAGCTTAAGGTACTTGCTTCAGATTATTTAACAAAAGATTAAGTCTGATAGTAAAAACAGCTTTAACATTTGTAAAACAAAAGACTCAAAACAATAAAACTATAAATATAAAATTTGATTGGATAGTACTGCGTTCAGATTTGTAAAATAGGCACACTTTTGAATGAGTCAATTGAATTCATTATTTGAGAAGTTGCTTAAACTAAACCAACTAAATGTTGCATTTGTCTCAGGGGTGGGAATCTTCTGGAATCTCACAATTCGATTATAATAAGTTCTTGGGGTCATGATTCGATTACATTTTTTTAAATAAAATTGATTCAATAAATGCATAGATTTGATTTTAGACTAGTTTTGGTATTTTATTTAATTGTTTTGTCCTTGCAGCCCCCTAAGAACCTGTGTCCACAATTGATTGATATTAAATACATATTATTATTAAATAGGTGTAATTAAACTTTCATTAAAGTTTTGTTGAATTCTTATTTTTCAATTGTTTTACTTCATCCCTCCATTTATATTATTAAAATATTTTATATTGAACTATATTATTCATAAGAAATTACATTTCCTAACTTTTTATTAGTATATTTGTAACCAATTATATCGTTTACATTTGCTTCCCTGATACAGTTTTGCTGTCTGTTTATTATATTGCATTTTAAGAGACTTGATTTGCTTTATTTATTTTTTATATCTGGCAACACTGGAGCTTTATTTAATAGAGGGAAGATTCAGAAGACAGTAGAAGTAGAGCAGCAGTTTGCAAACTATTATTTTACACAAGCTCGATTAAAACTGAGAACTCAGCCTTACATATTCGTCTCCCATGGCATGAGCACGTCTTTTGCATCGATTCGATATAGAGTGGTGCAGGTTGAATGATGCTACTTTGTTGGCCAATTGACAATCAGCATTACACTGGTTCCTTCAACAAAAACCCATTAGGATTTTTCCATAGGCTTTTGGCTCATCGTGAAAAACAAAGGCGATAGTCAACAAAAGTTTATGATACTTACAAGTTTTGGTCTTCAAGATTATTTCACAGATGAACTTTTGTGAATTTTGAAGCCTAAATCTAAGCCTAAAGCTAAAGGTACGCTATAAACTAATTACACCACGGTTACACGACTTTAATGTCCCCATCAATAGGCTTCGGAAAACTCTTTCAGGTTTTATCTAAAAATATTTTCCCCTGAAAGTTTTTTTTCTTTTCTGAAAGCTCAATTATAAGTATAATGAATGCCTGTTTGGCATAGTGCCGTTTAATGCCCCCGACAGTCTCTTTTGTCCCATTTAGCCACTTGTTTGCAACTTCCTTCTTCAAGACCCATAACAGCTTTAAAAAAATAATCACGAGTTTGGTTATACTGATGTATTTTGTTGTAGAATAAAGACGTCTTGAGCTTGTGTTCACTTGACCTTGTTTTAGCCATTTAACCAAAATCCCATTCAAAAAGCCCATTGACTTCAGAACGATAGAATTGGAATACCTGTACCATACCTGTCATACCTGTACCACTCTGTGAATATCAGCTGGTTCCGATAAGTGGCCAATCTTTTGGAGTTATATAAATATAATATGCATATAATATATAATATATAAACTGTTGCATTCTCAATATTTGGTGATTTAGCCTCTGATACAGGATATGTTTATTAGCTTTTACAAGCAGGTATTGTTGATTACCACAGCAACCACTTGCAAGTCCATGTTGAACGCACTTCTCATGTGTAAAGTATAAAAAAACTTGTGCTGGATTGCTGGTAATTAAATGTTATGTAAGGCTTTTTCCATTTGTTAAAATACTGATATGGAACTTTTGTTGTCAAGTAAGCTTAATTTGTCCCCTGTTGCAAGCCTGTGTTCTCTCTAACTCTCTGTGCTGTGCCATTCTTTGTTCCATCAACATCACATT
Organism: Hybognathus amarus; assembly: GCA_030378365.1. Lineage (NCBI taxonomy): Eukaryota > Metazoa > Chordata > Actinopteri > Cypriniformes > Leuciscidae > Hybognathus > Hybognathus amarus. Next base: position 91,182 of record JAQIUQ010005745.1, on the reverse strand, counting down.
AGCAGACGTTTAGAATAGTAATTTATCAATTGATTTGAACTCATTGAAAGATTAAATTTTCAGTTTTGGAGCACCAAAATCATTGACGGAAACAGTGACGTTTTAATTAGCTCTTCTTAGGTGCAACAAATTATTCTAGCAGCTTCACTTTGTTAGGTTTAATTTATCACCTGAGAACATGGCACCCTGAATAGCATAAAGAATTGCCAATTACCAAAATTTTATTACGTTAAGTTTATTTTCGGTTCTGGCTAAATTAAATCTTTAGAGTCCCCCTGTAGTCAGTCATTTTGTCTTTACGTATCACTCTCTACAGCGTTGGACACATAACAGTATGATTATGATTGACCTTTTGCTTGACTATTATCAAACCGCTAATAATGTGTTGCTAATATTACACAAACACATTCGCCATCTCAAGTCTGCCTTCTAAACATCAGTATCCTTAGAAACCCTTTTAACGACTTAGAACATCAGTGGAGAAAGGCATATTGTTCATAACATCGTAATATACATCATAATTCACCCTCTAGATTGCTTAATCTACCCTATTTTTCATATCAACAGAAAAGTATACTGGGACTTGTGACTGCCCTGCTTCATAGCATAGTTAATGATATGCTAAAGCCCCCCTTGTGACGGGATTGGTTGTAGTTAGTGACGTAAGGAACACTGGCGATTTTCTGAGACTGCCTTTGGTAAACTTAAAAAAGAACATACTCAGCAATTATGTTAATTTATGAATTGGCACATGGTTTGTCTTAAAGCATATTAAACTTTAAAAGCCCCATACTTTAAAGCCCCAAACAACCCCTCATCTTTTGTAGCGTTTAGTTTATATCACAGTTTGGCCAGAGTCGCTTGAACCCAATAAAGCCAAAATTTCATCCTAATCTCTAAACGTTTCTACTCCTAACCTTCACCATGTCGCTTTAAAATATGCATCTGTGCATAATTAAAATGGGTCCGATACATTTTGTGATCTGCACCGACTCGCACATATGATCCTCTTTGTGCTATCATGTGTCTGGACTGGAGCAGACTGTGCGCTCTGCAGCGGTTCATGTCACTGACGTAAAACCAGATTTCATTCTTCATTCGCCCCAATGTAAAGCATATTTGCACTGTCTGAATCGTTCCTTATCCTCTATATAGTACACTATCGGTCATTCATCATGAATAAAATATAAAATGTTTGAACTGACCGATTTTGGCTGCAGCTTCAGTGTCTATTTATAATGTAGGGGGTGGGATGTTATAGACTTTAGAGAGCATTCAATTGTACAGAAAATCTGAGATGCTGTAGTGCATCATGATGTCATAAAAATCTTTGATGCATATTGGTGGAAGCAAGAGACTAAAGGCCCGTCACACCAAGCACGATAACTATAAAGATAACTATAAAGATATAATTCTAAAAATCGTTCTCCATATTAAAGAATAACAGAGTTCACACCACAGCTATAACGATAAAGATAAGAGGAACGATATCGTTAGGGATCGCTTTTTTCCAGCTGTCCAATGATAAAACACTAACAACCAATCAGAATCGTGCATTTAAAATGGCAGATGACATTGCAGAGACGCTTAATCGTTGAGGTAAAAAAAAAATCCTCCACTGTTTGACAAGTCAAACCCACTTTTCAATAATGCGTTAAAAAGATGGATATGGAAAGCATCCTGGGAATAAACGGTGAAGTATTCACAATGAGACTATGCAGGTTAGCATAGTGTTACAAAATTACCTCAGGTAGGCTATCCAGCGCTAGTTGATGACATTGCTGAAGTACTAGGTGATGTTTTTATCCCATCATTGAATTCGTCAGCTAAATCCAGTTATTACACTAGACATGTTAGATTCACTGTTTAGATGCGCTCCCAACACCTCTCGTCTTTTAAGGATATCGATCATGTACCTAAAACAAAAAGCGCCTGTTTTTCCTTTTGATATTTGTAACGTAAAGCAGCAACAGCAGGTCATTTGCGCGTGTGAAATTCACTTCATGTATACACAGCAGGAGCCATCTTAAAACATAGTCTCGATGAGTCAATCCCGAATGCCATTCATACAGTTCAGAAGTTCGTTGAACTTCATACAGTTCAGCTCACTCAGCACGACGTTCGTGAGTTTGACTTATCAAGACTTTTTTTTTAAGATGGCTTCTGTCTGTATACAGTACGTCTTATTAACGTATATTCTTATTAAAACGGTCTGTACACTTACAAAGTTCTCAATGCTTCGTTTTGCATGTATGGACCCTCATTATGTTACTGCGTTAGTGTGGGGCTATTTTTGAGCCTTGTTAGTGGTATAAACTAGCGATTTCTTTTTACTTAGTCGATGCCCCCAGTACTAGCATTATACACTAAACAGTTTTTAGAGATAAAACTCTTTTCATTCGATTATCATGAAAACAAATCTCAGAGAACGATTGACTAGTTACTGATGTTTCATTAGACCAAAGGTTCCTTGTTCGTCGGAGTTCTCCTTTAAGAGCAGCTGCACTGATTGTCAGTTGTTGTCATGGAGAAATCCTGTAAAAACTCTGTAACGGCAGAGCACTCGAAAACAAGGGGTAGGGCCAAGGGGTGAATTGGGATTCAGCCTGAAGTTTTGAAATGCTAACATCTTTCAAATGTGAATTTTGTCATTGTTTTGCAGCACACTAGTTTACAGATTATGTTAAGGCTAACATATTCATACTAAAAGCCAAAAAACAACCTGGCGACTTTCATTTCCTTTGTACGATGTTTTGCAAAAAGTGCATTGCTAGTATTTTACAATGCTTCTTGGTAACTTAAAAGTCAATCACATGAATTCATACAAATATGGCTGCCATTATATAGCAAATATTTAGCAGTTATCGGGTCTTATGCACAATTACTACTGCCCAGCCCTAGTTTGGATGATTATTTTCATAGCTGATGATACTGATCGGTGAACTGTGGAAAAGCCCATCTCTTTTTGCTCTGTCCTTGTTGCCCCCAACCCCTGAGCCCCCCTCCCTCACTGTTCACAACATCACTGTCCATGATTCTGAGCCAGTGCCGTGGCACAGCCCTCTCTGTCACTCATCACTGTTGTCTTTGATTTTTCTCTGGTGCTGCATTTCCTTCCCCTTGTTTTTTTTTTCCTTCTCTTAGCCCACATACGTTCAGGTTCTCAATCTGCAAAAATCTCTCATTCTTCCCTTCGCCTTGTTCTTTTGCTGCTTCTGTTAGTTTCTCTCGTCGTTGAGAGAATGTGATGTGCTGATGGCACCATAGAGTGAAGTGCAAGAGATTTTTTTATTTATTTTTATTTCTTCCTTTCTTCTCCCAAATGATCTGGTGGTGGCATAGTGGTAAGCAGGCCTGACTTGCTCTCTCTCATTTTCTCGGCTCGTGTAGCCGTACAGTGCCTGTTCAGTCTCAGCCCTTCCACTGTCGCCCATCTCTTCAAGGCCTGTTTTAATTGAATGTGCGAGAGTGCATGTCGATTGCCCATATCTCAGTCCAGTGTTGGAAGACTTAAAACATGTGTTCAGCAGTCCTCTTTATAATTTACTTTCTTTTGGTTTAAAGTGTTCTTTCCCCTTTTTTTATTGCTTTGTGCTATGCAGCAGGGCTCAGGATCTAAAGTTTTGTATCTGTTTTTTGTTTTCTCTTTTGCTTTTATCTTTCAATTCACTTGATGTTCTGCTACAGTATCCTGAGTGTGAGTGCAGATATAGAGACCATTGGTGAAATTCTGCTGAAGATCATCCCTACACTGGAGGAGGTGAGCATACCAAACCCAGTATCGAAGGTATTAAAAACCCTATGAAATCCAAATTGGTGTTTTGCTGGATTTAGTCCATATCCATTACCTCAAAACAAACTGCATCCGATACCACTTTAAGGGGCCGGTCAAATATCGCGTCTAAAAATGTGGGAAATAAATTGCAGCTGGACCGCTTTCTCCTTTTCACAAGCGTTTGCGCTCCTGTGGTGTCTTTCATTGCTATGCAATCATGAACATAGGCATGCTTGGAAAAAGCGACGTCACCGTTTCCTTAATGAGAATACGTCCACTTTTGAAATAACGAATTTGCACGCTGAAAACGCGATATGTGAACGACCCCTTATGGCAACGTGACATTAGCCTAGCTATTACTCTTGTCAGGTAATATTTTCTTGTCAGAGATATTTTAAAATTAGCGATGATGATAAAAGTAGAGCAGACTGCAAACTATGCTCTGCTACATTGGCAAGAGGAGGGGTGAGAAATAGCTCCTGTAACACAAGCAATTTGATTATACAAGTTGTATATTTACTTTGTTACAGTTGGAAAGTGTCAAACATCTGATGAAAATAATACCATTACAGGTCTTCTAACAATTTTTTTAAGTACTCATATCGGTACTTGGTATCGGCAAGTACCCAAATGTAAGTACTTGTACTTGGTTTGAAAAAAGTGGTATCGGTGCATCCCTGACTGTAGACTTTGTATACAGTACAGTAGTATTTGTCATTGCTAAAAATATATAACCTGTTTTAAAAATATGAATTATATCAGATATTTCCATGAATAATAATAGAGAAGCTGTGGATATGACTGTATGTTGGTTTGCACATGTCCTTAAACGTTCTTTTTTTCTGTATATTTGGTAGTATCAGCATTACAGCGGGACTGACTTTGACTGTGAGCTGCGTCTGCTGATTCATCAGAGTTTGGCCGGAGGCATTATCGGAGTCAAAGGTGCCAAGATCAAGGAACTGAGGGAGGTAAGCACAGTGATAAAAAAACACATCGTAAAATAATAGTTTGGAACCAGGAAGCTTAAAATATTTATATTAGCCCAACCAAAAATATGTATTTCTTTGACACATTGTATTCATTTTTAAGAATACTCAAACTACAATCAAGCTCTTCCAGGAATGCTGCCCCCACTCCACTGACCGTGTAGTGTTAGTCGGGGGTAAACCTGAGCGTGTGGTTGAGTGCATCAAGGTCATTCTAGAGCTTATTTCAGAGGTGAGATGATGACAGAGATGCAAGGACTTTTTTTATTCAGTTTTCTCATTTGACATTGTAACGACATTCACAGTTTCTTTAGATAAACACTTTGCTTCATAAATAAAGCTTATATGTGTCCTGCAAGAAGTGACCAACTGCAAACCTACCTATTTGCAGCTGATTGATGATGATATGTGTCCTGTGTTATCTGTAGGCTCCTATTAAAGGTCGAGCCCAGCCCTATGACCCAAACTTTTATGATGAAACATATGATTATGGCGGTTTTACCATGATGTATGAAGAGAGAGGGCGACGGCCTATGGGTGGGTTCCCTATGCGCGGCCGGGGAGGGTTCGATCGTATGCCTCCAGGCCGTGGTGGCCGTCCCATGCCCCCTTCCAGACGAGATTATGATGATATGAGCCCACGCCGTGGACCACCTCCACCTCCACCAGGGAGAGGAGGACGTGGGGCAGTAGGGCCCGAAATCTGCCTCTGCCCCCACCACCACCACCTAGAGGAGGGTATGTAGAGAATGTTGCTTATTGTGCAACCTATACTAGAAAGTTTTTTCTACAACCTACATGATTTCACTTCACATGATATCATAAATCATACCAGAATAACTGATTACACCATCTTTGTTTTCAGAGGTGATAGATTTTCCCACCAGAGCTATCACAGCAATATGGACGACAGACCAAGGTACGTAATCCCAAATGTAGAAAAGGCCAGATTCACATATAGCACCTAAAAACGCATAGAAAACACTGGGTGAGCCGCATTCTCTATTTTCTAAAGCGCTAGGGCTTCTTGTCACGTAAACTACTGTGCACTTATGGTGCACTTGCGGCATTCTGTAAAGTTGAGATGTTTTTATCTCGATGTGGCGCCGACGCGCTTGGAAAACACGAGCGTGTCGCACCACAACCACGTCGCTTCCATCATGAGCGCGCATACCGCGCGCCTACATTTGAAATAACGAACTTGAGCGTGCAAAAGACGTGATATGTGAACAGGCCCTAAGGACTTCGAAATGGGTTTGTTTAACCTAAAAGCTGATGGCCTTTTTCAATATTTAATATTTGTGTTATGTAGAGCTGCAGGATTCATCGAAATAAAACAAATCTCGATTCGGTTTAATGTAAATATGAAATGGCGAAGGCTGCATGGTTTTTTTATATTCATTTTTTTTAAATGAAGCACAATGTGTTTCATAGTGAGGAGTGGCAGTGTGTTCAGAGCGATTTGATCAGTTCAGCAAATGCTGCACCGTTTCTGCAAGTGCTGTGAGTTTGAGTCACTTATGATGTGGATTCGAAAAGCAACTGTTGTAGTCTTGTTTATTATCTTTGTTTCATAAGTTAAAGCTTTTCCATCTTCTTTTTATTGAGTTACACTGATAGCTGGATGCCTTTGTCCACATTAGGGATTTTCTGGAAAGTTATAAGTTTTACTTCTGTGATGCATATTTTGGACTGTCTGCGCGAGGCCGCCCTCCGGCTTCCAGTATGAATGAAACAAACATACATTTATAATGTTTACATTACCCAATGTTGGGTAAAAATATGAAAAATAATACTTCTCGCTAAAGAAATTAAGTAAACCTTAAATTTTATAAGATAATCCATATGTGTTTCTCCAGTGTAGTAGTGTACTGAAGTGTTCCTGGCTAATGATTTATAGTCATAGACCGCCTTTGTCCCTGACAGCCTGCATGATAACAGGGTACCCTGCAGTTTTCCTGTAAAATATTATATTTATCCTTGAATACTTTATTTTATTATTAATAATGGAAGTGTTGTCACAATAGTAGTTATTTTTATTTATGCACTTTTTAGATTTAAATCTAGATTAAAATGATAATTTTTTAAAATATTCATATTTTCAATATATAATATTTAATATATAAATATTAATATAATTAATATACACAATTTATTACTATTTCATATTGTTTAAATAAATAATTTCAGTAAATATGAAGGCCAGTATCACTGATATTAATACAGCTACATGATGTCTCAATTAAATAGATTTTTTTTAACATGATAATAGTCATTAAACATTAGTGTAATTGAATCCTATTAAAAAATAACATTTGTTATTCTAAAAATATAAAAAAAATTAAAACACAAACTCATATTTAAGCACAAAAGAGAACTCTGGTGCGCGTTCAGTGTGCACGAAACTGGCTCACATTTTTCTGTGTGTCGTGTGTGTGTGACAGACAGGAAATACACATGCAGTGTGTTCTCTTTTGTCTTCGTGATTGAATGGTTTAAAAGCCTTTGCATGAATAAGACGGGGATCATATAATGTAAAGCTAGCCTATGGATGCTGCATTAATTGCGTTTATTATTTTTAACGCGTTAAACTGAAGAAAAAATAATTGCATTGTTAATCCGTTAACGTTGACAGCACAAATGTGTGTATGGGTTATTTCAGAGGTTTCAGATGCATGCCCACCACAAGCATATCAAATTGAGCATGTCTCTTTTTCCTGTAAGCAGTGACCGAAGGGGGCGACCTGGAGACCGCTACGAGAGCATGGTGAGGAAAAATGAACATCTGCATGTGAATTTGTATTTTTGCAACTTTGTAACATTTGAGAGACTCATCACTTGATTGTCATTTATCATTGTGAAGGAAAGTCTTTTTCATGTCATTAATGGGCACTTTCAGGAAACAAAAACAAAAAAACACTTTCTCTCTGAAGTGACAGTGTAATAGATGCATATGTGAAGCTCTTATGCCTAGTGCACTGGTTTGGCCTGCTGTTGCTTGGCAACAGATTTTTGAATCACTTGTTGCCTTGGTTACCAAGGAGCAGTTAAATACGTAGGTGAAAGCCATCACACTTGCCAATGAACTTTCAGCAACGCTGCTCTGAGTGAGTTGAGCGCTCTGGAAGATGGCAAGCCTGTCGTTGTCCATATAGAGAATCAAGCACATGCATGCTGAATTCTACAATTTAAACTGATAGTTTAGACTCTAATTGGATCAGGTACATTTAAAGCTGCTGTAAAATACCCAATATGCTCAGCTGGACCATTTGCAAAAAAACGCATCCAGGTCTTGTTTCAATTTCTAATTAGGGCTGTCAGATGATTAATCGCATTCAAAATAAAAGTTTGTGTTTACATAATATATGTGGGTGCACTGTGTATAATTATATATATACATATATATAAATACACACACATGCATGTATATTTAAGAAAAAAATATTATTTACATATAAAATATTGATATTTATATATAATATAAATTCTATATAAATCTATATACAGTATATACTTGAAAAATTTTCTTAAATGTATACAAGCATGTGTGTGTGTATGTATGTGTATATATATATATATATATAATTATAAATACACAGTGCACCCACGTAGACACAAACCTTTATTTTGGATGCGATTAATCGTGATTAATCATTTGACAGCCCTATTTATAATATCAATTTATCTGTGATCTATCAATCGTCTAATATCAAACAGTGTAATACATTCACAGAACAGTTTATTCTTTAGTTTATTTTTATAACGACTATATATTTTGTTGCAATACAAAAAAGTCAGTTTAGAACGATTTTGGCATTCTGGCAAATTCATGACAAACTAATCCATTTTCCTCCATTGATTCCAAATACCATAATACTTATTCCTTCCATGTTCATTATTCAGTGGGCTCACTATTGTAATACAGAAATTATAATGCAATTAATTAAATATTTTTTGAATGAGATTACAGTAATAAAAAAATTAGGCAAAATATGCTTAATCGTCATGAAAATGTTGCAATGCAATAGAAATCTTAATTATTTATTGATCATTAGTATCTGTAATATTGCTGTTGTCACAGATTTTTATAAGCAATAGGCCCCTTGAACCCAAGCCTTACAAGTGTTTTACAGTGGGAAGCAATGTTAGGTTGGTGAAGCAGTGACCTGAAAACCTTTAAGCGGGGTAAAATCACTGTATTGCATGGCCTCGAGTGGTTTAATGCTTTAATTTGAAATGTATGCATCAGATTTGGAGCTTGAAAAATGAGTTATCCATGTCGAATGTGCTTTGATTGTTTGCTTGTGGTCTTTGAATTGACTCCATGTTTTTTTTTTCCCCATCGTTGGACACAGAGTGGAGGTGGATATGGTGAGTGTTTTTCAGCTTCACACAGACTAGCTCAAGGTTACCTCCAGTCAAACGGAGCACTGCCCTCCTCTTGATAGCGTAGTGTTTCCTGCTTTTCTCTATCCTTCACTGTCGTAGCTCTGATATCTTGATCACCTTTTCCATCTTCTTTTCTTTTCTTGATTCACCTAAAGACAATAATTCTTCTTGGGAGCCCTTCCAATCTGGTGAGTGTGTCAGATACTGTGATGATGGAATATGAATTATATATTTTAATTATGCTTGAATAAGAGTGTGAATGAGAGGCCGACATATAACTATAAAATGGCTGAATCACAGTAAGATGTTTGTCTCATCAGGTGGTCGAGGTTCTTACAGCGACATTGGTGGGCCTGTTATTACAACACAAGTGACCATCCCTAAAGATGTGAGTGTAAAATATGCATATTTATTAACCATATTATATACAAGGTTGTTATAGTTTGTGCTTTCATTCTATTTTTAAAAGGACATTTATTCAATATTTATTTATTTTTTAAATTCAAATTAATTAATTAATTTATTTTTAATTTTAGATAGATTTTTGTTTTTGCGCCTTTTTGCATTTTATTTGGTGGTGCACCTAAATGAGTGGAAATAGTAGGGGGAAAGTGGGTGGGAAATGACCCGAGTCTGATTTGCCCACATCTAAGCACCAGTGCCATTTTGGTATTATTTAAATGCTGTTTATAATAGAATATAATAGAAATTATAGTGCACATCATTATATATTTAATCATATCTATTTATAATAACTTTTTTTGTGCTGTCTGTTTTCTGTTATATTTTTGTTAATATATGCAGATGATGATGCCTACTGCTGAACTAACACACAACAGTATAGTTTGGTTTTATTATTAATTCTGTTCAATTAGAAGTTTCTTTGTCAGTGTTCTCCCACTGCTGAATCTTCAGTGCCATGGCTAAAGAAACAAAATTTACCTAAGCCAGAATGCAAAAACATAGTATACTGTGAAATAGCAAGAAACTACTTTCTACTGAGTTGTCCTTGTTGGCTGCATGCAAAACAAACACACAACGCAGCCAATGCACAACATGTTCAGTTCATCACAGTTACTTATCAAAAAACACCAGTTTACAATCATTAATCTGATATAATGACAGAAAAGAAGGTGTAATGTTATTCCAACACACTTTTCATGATTTAAAAGGGGAGCACACAGCCTTCTGCAAATAAACATTAATTACAAATAAAGATGAAAACGAATGTTGGCATTTTTAATGCTTTTTCTTTACTTTCTAATACAATCAATTAGTATAAAACTTGTACAGTTGAAAAATTGTTCAAATAAAGGAATATTTACAGCCCAAAATTGAGTATAAAAAAATCTTAAACGAGATGTCATCAAAGTTTGAGTGCAATAATCAGATGGCAGTATATTGTAGACAAAATGAGAGGTTAATCAGAGTGAACATGTTGCAACAATAAAAAAATCCTCAAATTAAAACAGTGCATTATAACTATTCCTCTGGTATTAACTTTAGCAGCATGTAGATCCTTATTCACAACATGACTGTGGCGAATCTGGCAGCCCTGACAATTTTATCGCTATGATAATGGTGCATATTAAAATGAAAGAGACCCATAAATGCTGGAGTATCACATAAGACTACATATTACATTTTATTATCAAATTCAACTAAGTTTTATTTTCTTGGCAAAATTGGTTCTTATCCATTAACAATGCAGGCAGAAATTCCATTCCTGCTACCATTTGGAGTTCGGATGTGAAGACATGGGGACGGTGATAAAGGTCTATACCCAGCCCTAATTCAAACCCAAAATACTGCCTTTGAATAATAACCATTTATTTTTGTTTTAGTCGTTGGCAGATATTTATTTGATATAATTTAACTCCAATACTGTCTTCAAATCAATTGTTTTAGCATACCATTTTAACCCTGAATCGTACTTTATTAAAGCTTTTCTCAACTCTTGTTGTAGCTGGCCGGCTCTATCATTGGGAAAGGCGGACAGAGGATCAAGCAGATTCGTCACGAGTCGGGAGCATCTATCAAAATAGATGAGCCTCTGGAGGGCTCAGAGGATCCGGATTATTACCATCACAGGCACACAGGACCAGATTCAGAATGCCCAGTATCTACTACAGAACAGGCAAGTCTATCACCTATTCCATCACTTTGCCACAACCCCATCCTGACACCTAATTAGGGTTGGGTATCTTTTGAATTTGAATGATTCTGATTCCGATTCCGGTTCCTGAACGATTCTCGATTCCAATTCATTTAAGAGGCAGCCTCAAAAAAGTTTCGCTAACCTTGCTAACCAATGATCTTTCTGAAGGAAATAGTCCTTCTATCACAAATACTTCTTTTGTCACAAATTTAGCATTTTGCAGAGATTTCGTTATTTTTATAAAAGTGAAGCCACACTTTGGACTGCCGACGTAAGCTACTCATGTTCGACTTATGCCAACACTTCTGGTAGACGCTTCTTCGTTGGTGTTGTTCAGCGGTTTCTTCTTCCGGTTGGCGGACTGTGAATATCGAAACTCAGGAATCGAAATTTTGACTTTTGAACGATTCCGGAAAAACGAAAAGTTAGTCCCGGTTCCAATCGATTCTCGATACCCAACTCTACACCTAACCATCATGTGTCCTGACCAGGTGCGACAGGTGCACATGAAAATGCTGTGCGGAATCATAGCCAATCAGAATGGGATTTTTGGACCAATTAGATTTCAGTATGGGTTTTGATTCCACTTAACAATTACGGTACTTTAACAATTTCATATAAAGAAAAAAAAAAGATTTTCATCTGCTTTATATTGTCATACCTGGTTTGAGCACAGTTATACAAATCCTTGTTTCCTTAAAGTATAATAAGTCTTGTATTTTGTTAGGGTGAAAATGGGGGGCTTTCGCACCAGAAAACATTTTCATAGTTCCTATAACTATGAAAGGCGACGGTACCTGCTTTTTGGCATGTTCGCACTGCAGGAACTGGGAACTATTTTAGTTAAATGAACGGCTTTTGTGGGGACTAAAGTAGCTCCTACATTAAGAATAGAGTCTAACCCACCACAATAGCAACTATCAATGAAGTAATTGTACGTTGATTGGCCGAACACGTCATACGAAACACTGGCACCCACCATTTTTAGAAAGCTGTGTAAACAGTTTACGTATACTTATTCCACAAACTAACTCCATGAACATGGAAAACAGCGATAGATGGACTGACACCAAAGTCTAGGCACTTCTCAACCTTTGCGCTGAGAAAATCCAACGTGAACTTGAGGAGACCAAGAAAAACGTTGGGCATTAACCACACGGCAAATACTATAATACTGTTTATTTTCTTTGTTTAACGGTTCTATGTAATAACATATATAGAACTGTTAAACAGATCAGAAACTAATGAAGACGGAGAAACAGAGGACTGTGTGCTCGCGTTCTGGCTTTCTCAGCAGCATCTAAATCTGCTGCGCCATCAAAATACAAGTCCTGCATAACAACCAGAGTGGCAGGACCTGGTGACGGCTTGCGTCGCTTCTGAGTTCCTACTGGCGGTTCGATTGCATCCAGGAAAATGGCCCCAGGGAAAAAATTTAGTTCTCAGGGTGACTGCCCTGATGGCTAGATCCTGTAACTGAGTTCCTATAACTCTCTGGTGTGAAAGCCCCTTTAGAGGTGCTGAAATGCTAATCCAAATTGCCTGTCTCTTTTTGCTTTTGTATGTGGAACTAATTTGTATTTTCAATAGTTCTACACACTTGCTTAATGCTTCATAGACATTTGACTGCTGTTTCATGCACTTCTCTTTGCCTGACCTTTCACATTTTTTTCCTTTTGTGAAATGTGTACAGAAGGGTTTGTTTTATTAGTTCCATTTGGGATAGAATCCAAACATAATTTACAGAGGGGCAAATGAGTGGGATCCAGGAGAGTGGAGTAAACGCTGGCTTGCTTCTGTGTGGAAGACTTGTGATTTTGTTGTTGTTAGTTAGATGAAGTGACAACAAATCACAGTCTGCCCTACAGCACAGGCCCAGCATCATCTGCCCCTACCCTCAAACACATTTCACCCACCCTAACTGAAGAGGCCTGCCATTTTAACCTACTCTGACTAACATCTGTACTCTCATTTGACCATGTCTTTGCTGGTTTATACTCTGTCTTTCTGCTGTTTGTTGATTCAGCATGGACGTAAACCAGCCTTTCTACTGTTACATGCTAGCTTTCTACTTGAACTGCTTTCGAATGCAAAACTGGCTCCTGTCTGTAACATGCAATGATATGTTCTCATGCAAATGAAATGCTCTTATTCACTCCTATTGCATGGGTATAAAGTCATTTTGTTAATTGTAAATTCAGCATGACCCTGTTTTACTCTTCTTAATTGATGTGGTTGTCTTCTCATGAGATGCAATTACTAAGATATTTCTTCTCACTGAGATATACCGCAATCGTTATTTTTGCTGGAAATGTGGTTGCTATAAAACCAACATTTTAGATGCCATTGAATTTTCACAATTCTCAATACCAATTTTGAATTCACAAATGAATTACACAATTAAACGAAATGAATTAAGACAAAACGATGGCAGAGGTTTTGGTGCACAACATATCCTGAGCGTCATTGATAAATTGATCAAAAGTGATTTCAATACCGTACATATTGATAGCAGCTTACTGATGCCCTCAAATTATATACAGCTCTTAGCAACATTAGTTAGCTAAGAGAACCAGTTGGACCAGTTGATTTTTAACCAACACCAAATCGACGTCAGTGGCGGTTCTACTTTGAATTACACCCAGGGCAAGACCCCCTTCGAGCGACCCCCCCCAAAGAAAAACAACAAAAATTTTCATATTATAGGCTACTGTAAAAACTCATAATTAAAGTTGAATTTAGTTTATCATTATGAAAATTATTAGATACTATAGTGACCAAAATGATCACACACACAGAATATTGTTCAAAAAGCCTAATACACAGTGAAATCAATTCACCAAGTTAATAACATTAAAGATTTGTTTTAAAGGAGTGTCTTTTATCCTACCTATTAAACTTAAAAAAGGTTAACACACAAAAAAGGTTTTACAAAAAGATAAACCTCATATTTCAGCATTTAAATCATCTTTATAAAAAGAATGTTTCAATAAAGATACATTCCTGACATTTATAATGCACAGTAGTAGCTTATCTTTTATTATTAATAGTAAAATTCGTAATCAATTTTCCCATGGCTGTTGTTGCTATAGAACCATGCATTAATTACACTGCGCTCTCCACAACGAGAAGTTTTAGTAGCTAATGTATTTCCACCACAGAAAAATGCTTGCTGTAGTTCTGCTAAAAGATTTATTTACGGAGAAGAGAAAAAACACCCAGGTGTTTGGGTGCACGTGCACTCCCATACTGAAAAGTTTGAGCGTGCTTCCCGTGAGCGCATAATGAGCGCGCTTCCTGTGCGCCTGCTTGAAACATAGATGATTTGAAATAACGACCTCGAGCGCGCAAAAGACGCGGATACGTGAACTAATCAGGAGATCCCCTTGACATTGCTTCTGCGCACGGCACCTTCTCAGCAGGCAGGGTGCCATTGCCAATAATTTAATCAAAATGCTGAAAAATAGAAAAACTTCGCGGCACAGAGGATTTTTTTTAACTGCTCGTGCCGCCCTCCACGTGACATGAAGAAATGCCGCCCCGGGCGACTGCCCGGTTCCGCCCGTGCCTAGAACCGCTACTGAGCGTCGTCAAAAGAAATAGCCGCGATGAAAGCTGACTGTTTGACTCCTCTCGTTAGCTGCGTCTGTCAAAAAGCTGCGCTTGTACACACTGTAAGGACGAAAGGTGACTGTCAACTAGCATGTCTGTTCTGCACCTGTCTGTTTTCGTCATTCAAAAATGGAAACCGAAATTAGGACTTAGGGGTGGGGAAAAAATTCGATATTGCAATATATTGTTGTGCTCTCTGTTGCAATAATAATCGATACACTAACGCCCAATATTGATATTTTATTACAACACGAAAATGTCAGTCACTACCCAATATCTACCATTCTGTTTGTGGGGGCGCTGTTAGAGTAAATAGGGGTAAAGTGGCGCAAACAGCGGCTGGTGAAGAACACAAGTTAACTAACAACAAGAGAAGCGAGAAGAATGGCGGAAAACAATAAACGAAATCAAAGACCCACCCGCTAGTTTCCACTCTAAAGTGTGGAGACACTAAGGCCCTATGATTTCCGCGACCACGGAATCGCGGATGGATTTGGCCAATTAACGTGGAATCTAGTGTTTACGCGGAATTTCGTGGAATTTTACACATTTGGTTTGAAATTCTGTTTTTGTGTTGGAGAAGAACGCATGTCTGGTGAAAATGCAGACCAGGGGAAGCAAATCTGGGTGACACAAACCCACCAACCTGTCAATTCAGCTACAATGATAATCAAAACACTGAAAACATCGCGAAGCGGTTCTCCACGGCTCTGCTTTCGTCGGCAAAAAGTTACGAAATTTTGACGCTATAAGCCGTCAGTGCTGGGCCGAGCAGTTCGCACGTGACTTATGCAGTGTTTCCCACACATAGACTAATTTGCCGCCACATACTCCGTTTCGGTTTTTAACACTACAGTACACGCAGCGTATTCTTTCAACTGTGTTTCCCCTCTCTGCCTCCGTCTCTCTCTCACTCACGCGTCTCTCTCTCACACACACAACGTGCACACCGCGTCTGTTCTGAGGCGCCGGACTGGACAAAAGCAAAGCAAACTCCGTAAGCGACAGAGTGTGACTTTATTTAAACTTATATAATCTAATATAATTTATATTACTGGACAGTTTAAAGCTCATAACCATATTTTGTTGTTACTTGAAGAGTGCAGTCAGTGTTATGTTGCATCATGCAGTATTTGTCCTGAAAAGGCTACTGAGTAACTTAAATGTCTATATTACCTCAATAAATTTAAGGTCATTCCTAATTTATTTGTATTTTGGAAAACATTTTAATCATTAACTTTAAAAAGCACACTCTTTTTATGACTAAAATAACAGACAAGGATTTAAAAAAACAACAACTAATTCCCAAAAATTAAAACGAAATTTGGGAAAAATAAAACAGATTTTATAGAGCCCGAAGTCTAAGACACAATGTTGGAAATGTTGGCATTAATAAATGCAGTCCTTATTTCCTTATTCCTTCTTTTTCTTTTCAGTCACATATATCGTTGATGACATTTCTTCCAATATATTGAATATCGTAGATATCGCGAATCGTGATATTATCATATCGTGGACCACATATCGCCACAGAATTGAATCGTGAGGTACCTGTATGGTCCCACCCCTGATTAGGACTGCAGATATACAAATCCTAAACAACACCGCTTGCTTTCCATTTTGAATATCAATCATCACTGATCTTATTATTGATCTCGGCTCATGTTGCTATGAAAATTTGTTCATTTGAATGCTAAGGAAAGATTAAGAAAAATTATAACCACCTTCTGTCTGTACCATCTTGACTCTCTCTGCTCGCAATTACAGATTGGGCAATTCGTAAATATGTACGATATAGCGACATGTATGGGCATCATGGGAATGCAAGTCCCGTATTATGCCATCCTTCACTGACGGATACTTTACAGGGATCGCTGTTTGAGAAAAGTACTTTTGGTCAGGAAGTACATATTGTTTATCAAACACCTGTAGCATGGCTTTGAATACTGGCATCTCAAAAGTACGGAATGGCACCATTCCTTAAACCAAATAGCGAGTCACGCTATCAGTAAGTGCTCGCCACTGATGGCCGTCACTTTGGGACTTCGCTCTCGCAAAGGCCTCAGAGAAAAAGTGCGTGATGACCTCAACACCGTCATAGGAATCTCATTATTGCGGTAATCGTCACAGCCCTAGGTAAAACAGTTAAATGGCAGTCAAATCAAATTTATTTGCCATTGTGCTTGAACTCTAAAGAATAGCCGCTAAAATATCAAAACAAAATATGAATGGAAAATCTAGTCATCCATACTAATCAACTAGTCGATCCCTTCCTAATTTGAGCTAAAGTCAAATTCCTGATGTTTTGAAGCAGTTGCGTGTGGACATTACAGAGATGAGGCAGCAGTAATGTGCATGTGAATATCCTGTTTCACTCTGAAATAAAAGTATGAAAATGTTTCATTACTTAAATACCTGTTGCTTGCTAGTATGAGTAAACTTAAGATGCTAATTGAGTCAGGAAACAACCTTAAAATGCTCTCATAAATAAATCAACATGTTTAATAATACTTCCTGCACTGTGTATTATAAACCAGATGATCTACTCCCTGTATTTCCTTTTTATATAATACAGTTTTTGTATTTATTGTAACAGCGTTTTCCGATTATGAATCACTTGGCCGCTGGCTGAACTGTCCCAGCACCGTGAGGTTTTGTCTCTGTTTTCATCCGTGTCATTTCCTCTTTCAGCGTGAAGCAGTACTCTGGTCGGTTCTTCTAGAGGGTGGAGATTCGAAGCCAAACTGCCATACCCATTCACTTCAACTTGTTTTCAGAACCTACATTCCTCTGCTTCTTGGGTAGATGTGCTCCCTGCCAGTTCTCTTAACAATATTTTTTTAAACAACATATTTGAGGGAAAGGTTTCTCAAAAGCAAGTGGATCCTCTTATTTCTTTAACATATTCTTTCTGCATGTGATTTTTCCATTATTGATTGTACTGTTTTGTAAGTAGAGGGAGCCCATCTTTGATGTCCGCTGTTGGCCTTACCAGAGCTGCATGCTTAGTCTGTGCAACATGCAGAATGTAATCTTATGTTTCTTTTTTTGCCAATGAATTTATTGTCCCATTATCTTGTTTTCTTGATGATGAGACTTTTTGGGGGAAGTGTAAATACTAAGCTCAGTTCTTTAAAGTTTTATTATCGGTGCCGTTTTATTTAAAGGATGAACATCTATTTTGATTTGAAAATGAAGGTATTCAGGATGGGAAAAGGATTCATTCCTGAGTTGTTTTTGTTTTTTTGGTAGTTTTCTCAAATCCCGATTTTCAGATTGGAAAAACTTCAAGAGCTGGATTGACCGTTTGTACTCCATTGACGTTGGGATCCGTTAAATCTTGCTGGCGCTTTTGTACGTCTGTTTGTAAGCATTTTTACCATTTTAGGTGGATCTTTCTAGACTTCTTTCTCTCCATGGTTTAGGGGAGGAGGGAATAAAAACAATTGTGGCAGGTCTCTTCCATAATATCATAAATCTTTCTTTCTCATTGTCCTCTCTGGTGTAATCTAAAAGAAATTCAAAATAAAATCTGTGCCACCTTTTACTAAAACATGACTTGTTGGGTGTGTGTTTGTCTTGGTTGTTGTGCTTTTCCAATGAATTTCCATTCAAAGGGACAGATGGAAATCAAATGTGCAGGAAATCTAGTAACCAGGAATATTTTAAAGAACTAGTACCCAGTTCTGGTTAGTAACTGATTACATGTAATCTGGATTACAAACATGAAGTACTTGTAATTAGATTAGAAAAGTAGTGTGATTAAGAGTAGCCTATTTTGAAATGCAATTAATGATTACATGTTATTTTCACAATGGCAGTAAATTATTTATAATTCATTGATTCTGATTGTGTTCTATTTTACATTTTCCTTTCTATAAGTCTACTACTTATATACATTCAGAAGTTCTTTCAGGTTTGTTAAATTGCCCGAACAAACATATTATTTGAATGATCAATTAGTGAGTCGTTTAACCTTGTATTCCTGTCTCTGGAAGTCTTGTCTTTCAAACACAAAATTTTTTTACAAATTAATGTCATTTCATTTCAAACAATGAAGGTTCCCTACATCTCAGTGGAATAAGATTTTGTGACTTTTCATACATTATCTATCTATAAACACACAAAACAACTGGGCTTGATACGGTTGTTCTGAAGGTATGTAAAAAAAAAATGTTTCCAATGTGAAAGTGATCAATATGATGACTCCACATTGAAATGAATGGGAAATGTGAAAAAACTAAATATATTTTCTTATAAAAAATTCTGGCATATAAAAAAAATCATAAAAAAACATAAAATATTCATAAAAAAATTATATTTCATATGCAAGCGAAATATGTTGTATATGGATACAAAAGCACTTTATATCTCCAAAAACACAGCATTAATGAATAGATGAGAAGTAAAAATATATATATATATATTTGTATGATTAAAAATGTATATTTTTTGTACAATTACTCAATCAATTGGGGTCGTATAGACACTGAAGCCCAGAAGTGTAAGCAGGAAATGAAGACCCTTTGAAGGTTAAAAGATTTTCAGTTAATAAGTTAAGTCAATAATAAAATGAAGTTCATGGTTCTCCGATATTAATGGTCACATGACATGCTGGTAAACAAATAGGCCTTTTTTTAATTGATTTATTTTGTGTGTTTTTATTTTCAAAATTATTTATTTAAATCTGTATGATTTAATATAGCTTTTAACTAAACCCATGAACCCCAGTCTGGGTAACCCTGATAAAATTTAATATTGAATGCACTTTGTGTTGTTGATAAAAAATGAAATATATTTTCTCTGTGTATTTTTAGAACAATATGGTATGAAATCCTATCAAATCAACAGTGTGATAAACATGTTTGGTCAAAAGTAATCAAAAAGTAGTCTGAATTAATACATTACCTAAAATGAGTAATCTGGATTACATTATTAACTTTTGTCATGCAATTTGGAATCAGTAACGGACTACAATTTCTAAGTAGTGGAGACCGGGGACAGTTGCAACAGGGGTGGTTGCAACATGTAATTTATCTCCAATCAGAAACAAGCTAGAGTGATGACACTCACACTGCATATGCACAATTGGATGCCCCACCTTGCAGAGAAAAATCAGGAGATTTCTGAGCTGCTCCAGGATTTATTGACGAAAACTTTTGAAGTATGAAAGTTATGTTTTTGTTATACTGTTGTTACTTTTTATGTGATTCAGCTCAAACTTATATGGTTTAAACGAGTGATATGTTAACTTTAAGCTGTAATGGAATGTATCAAGGTAGTGTAAGATTATTGTATAAGCAATTAGTTTGTCTAATCCAAACCGTCTTTGAGTAACGGAGCCAAATTCAAAAAGTGTTGCATCTGTCCCCGGTCTCCCCTAATCTACCCAGCAATCTATAAAACATATGTATGTAGTCATGTCAAGTCACTTTTATTTCTATAGCGCTTTAAGATTGTTTCAAAGTAGCTTCACAGAGATAGCAGGAAAATAATGCAACAAAGTTTGTTTCTAGAAGAATGCAGTGTCACATTCTAGCTTAAGTAAGTTCAGTGATAGTTCATTTTTGTTGTAAAAAAGTTATTAATTTAGTTCATTTATATAGCATCTCAGGGAAAACCGAGATGTCATCATCCAGTTCAGTTCTCATGTAGTGTCAATGCAGGCAGATCAATATTATTTTTAAATATTAAATGTTAAATTGAATGTCCTCAACTAAACAAGCCAAAAGCCAAATACTACAAAGGCGACTGTGGCACAGAACCAAAACTCATCATGTGACCGAATAGAGGAAAAAAACCTTGGGAGAACCCAGGCTCAGTCGGGGGCCAGTTCTCCTCTGGCCAACGAGCGAACAGTGTATGATTATGATTCAGGCATTACAGGTCAGAAGTCAAATTGGATTGGAACAATCAGAATAATACAGTCAAAATCACCAAATATATATATATATATATATATATATATATATATATATATATGTATATGTATATGTGTATATATATATATATATATATATATATATATATATATATATATATATATATATATATATATGTACTAGTGGGTGCAGGACACTTCATTTATGTAAGTGAGGATAGCAAAATAAAGTAAACTGACATACCCAAAAATCCTTCACACAGTGGACTACCAGTAAAACTGATAAAAACTTGGGACCAAAAAGCATTGCTTGGTAATTGGTTGAACTTTTATATTCACTATTTACTAAAAATCTAATTTAGGTCAATGAATGAATTTAGGTCAAGAAAATAATTTCCCAACACTAAAGAAATGAATACAGGATTTCTTTGGAAATAACCTACGTAATTGGGAACCATTAACTTTAAAACTGATGAGACCCAAAGATCAGCAGGCCAAGTTCCTAAATTATATTCTATGGAATGTTGTGTTTATCAGTATTGAAAAGACAGTAAAAGGAAAACATGTGACTGTAAGGACGTGTAAAAATCATGTTAATCAGTCAAAATAAGCCCAGAGTGGGTGGTCAGGACAGATAATGGGAAAAATGGTTTATTTTGAAACTGTGATAGCTAAAATCCTTAACTATTTTTATTAAATTATACTTTTGTTCTATACAGATTATGTTTGTAATCATTTAGCTCCCTGTAGGACAAAAATGTCTCCAATCTATTTTTTGTGTTATTTTGGAATCAAGTAAAGGATTACTTACAAATTATGGGTTCCAAATTCTAATATAATTTCATTCATGTATTAAGATCAGTCTATGATTAAGATTGGTCTAGGGTTCCACATTTTCCGTTTCAAAATTCCATTCTTTCCCAGACTCAAATTTCCGAACCTTGTGGATTTTTCAGACCATATTTAACATAAATGGGTCATACATCTTTATACATGCAATACAATACCTGCATAATATTTGGAAGTCATCTGTAGTCCTAAATACTTTTCTTTATGTGTTTTCTAGTAATAAAATGCACGTAAGTGATGATAAGAAACCTAAAACAATATGTAGCCTGCATATATTTGATATTGCAATCATTGTTTGATGTTGGACGCAGCAAACAGCAAAGTCTGATAATCAGTTTAGATAGCAGTTGCTGGTTCGAGTGACTTTCAAATAAACATTTTTTTTTAGAAAAGTTCAGAAGATATTCGCTTATGGTAAAGATAAACAGTTTTGCGTAATGAAAATGTGTGCATTGAATCCATTCGGACGTGTTTGAGAATCACTTAATGATCAAAATTTGCCATGAAACACTGCTTGTAGGCTATAGCCTAATATTTTTTGAAATTCTAATTTAATATTTTAGAGTATGGAAACAAATATTTGTCCATGCTCTGTTTTTTTCCCGATACCTTTCCAGACCTAGAAATTATTCAAATCAAATTACATTGTTTTCCATACTTTTCCAAACTGCGTAGGAACCCTGTGATGCTGATGCCTTCATGAACATTACAGGCTATTAGCAGACAAGTCCGAGACATTTTAGCGATTCGGTTGGTTCGGACGGTTCATTTTATTGAGTCGATTTCAAACATTGATTCGTCCCTCTGATCATTTTACTCGCTACTTTCGTAGCAAAATAAGGCTAAATATAGCCGTTTGTGCTTGTTCATTTACATATTTTAAAACACAAACCGCTGTACGGTTTACTAACAACAAATGTCTTTACGGTCTACTTTTTCCACAAATGCGTGCTATAATCGGTTTGTTCGAAACATTAAGAAGAGTCGGTTCAAAGAATGATTCGTTCGCGAATCATTCATCCTGATGTCTATGCGCATCCCTATTACATTATTGAAGAGTCGAGAGTCAAAATCGAGCCTATTCACACTGGGATTTAAATCAACAGGCGTAAAGAACTCGATGGACTAAATTACGCAATCGCTTCAAACGCGCGGATCCTGTCCGATAAACGAGAGTGTTGTACTTGTAACGTTAGCGTTCACAACGTTTGGAAACGGCATTACAGGGAATTGTCGGCCATATTTAGCGATACCACGCCCGGTGTGGAGACTTTTACACGGGGGCAACACCGTCCATTCATGCAAACAATCCCTGACCACAAGTTCATGGACAGCTTTTAACACAGTCTAAAGAGGAACTCTCACTGTATTGAAGAAAGACATTCAATACTGACCACCAAATATAATAACAACGTGCAATGGAGTTATTATTCCAAAGGATATGTTGCTTTTGTGAATGATATGAAACAGCTCACACCGCTTCAGGATTTCAGTAACGCATTTTGAATGTGGTTTGGATTCTCCTCAACGCGCTACAGGGGCACTCTTTCTCTTGCCTCATCTGGACGATTGCATTTGATTTGGGACTGATGTTCTTTCAATGGAATTGCTGATAAGCTCGTAATTGTGAATTGTTGGCGAGAATCATGACGCTGGACTCCATCATGGCGTGTTGCCTCAGCGAGGAGGCGAAAGAAGCGCGGCGGATCAACGATGAGATCGAGCGAAAGCTCCGCCGTGACAAGAAGGACGCTCGGCGCGAGCTCAAACTGCTCCTGCTGGGTACGGGTCGGTGCTTCCGTGTGACTCTACCAAAACTTGCGTGCATGTGTCAAGCAAGGCGCAACAAATGCAAATAGTTTTATTTTTAAATTGGCATATGAAAATAGAAAGTATTCATTCAAATACGTTTCTAGGTAACTGGATCAGTGTACGTTTATTTTAGAGGAAGGTAAAGATCCACTATATTTAGAATCTTATAAGCTCGACAGGTGGGACAACTGTTGCAGGTGTGGTGGGACTTGATTGTCTCTTAACATTGTGCTTTAGTGCTTGTAAACAAAATGTTAAATCGATGCATCAAGTAGGCTAATTGTTCTTTTGATTCGATTTATAATATAACCTATATTAACAATATGCCTATTATCATCATCATCATTATTATAAGAAAAATATTTTAAAGGACCTTTAAGATTAATTCCTGAATTCCAATGGGAATTATTTATTAAGAGAGAAGATTTTTTGACCTTCTATTTCTCTATGCTGGAAAATTCAATTTAACAGGTTTTTGTTATTTTTTTACTTGTCTAAACTAGCTGGCCTTTAGTTGGTGTAAGTATTCTATCTTAGACCAGAAAGAGACCATCTACCAATTGTCATCTTAAAGGATATAAATCTTTGTCATCATTTACACATCCTCACGTTGTTCCAAACCTTTATGGTTCTTTCTACTGTGTGCTGTTGAACACAAAAGAAGATATTTTAAAGAATTTTGGTAACCAGAGAGTTGCGGCACCCATTGAAATCTATAGTATTTTTATACAGGTTTGGATAAGCTTTTTGAGGGTGAGTAATTGAGTAACAACCAAATTGTTATTTTTGTGTGAACTATCCTTTAAGTGGTCAAGCTGGTTAGGAACATTTTTGATGGTCATCCAGCTAGAAACAAGCAACCATGCTCCGGAACATAGCAACAATCTTTAACCTTATTGAAAATCGGCTCATTTACAAACTTTAATTGATTACTTAATGATGCAACTGATTATTTAACTATATTACAAACATAAAATTCTGCACATGACTGTACACATACGCATTCAACGCTCTTGCCTATAGACTACATGCCGTCACCGTTTTCACAGATTCATGTTTTTGAAGTTTACTCAAATGCCTTCATACCGGAGGAACCTTTTCATAGTTCCTAGAACTATAGACCATTTCACAAGATGTAAACACTGGTCCAGAAACACTTCCTGTTTCAGTTTGTAACTGTTTTCTTTATTTCACATGTAAAGAAAACATCTTAAAGATGTTTGTTTAACTTTTTGATTCAGTTATAAATGTTCTGTTGGTTGTATTTTATCTCCGCTTTTATGTAGTGTTAAAAAACTGAAACAGGAAGTGCTTCTGGACCAGTGTTTACATCTTGTGAAATGGTCTATTGATGGAAGTACCCGGGTTGTGCTGCGTTGGCACCGCAGTAACTAATTTGGCTCCTACTTCAGAATAGAGTTAAACCAGCACTATAGGAACTCTCTGTGTCGTTAGCATACACTGATTGACTGAATAATTGCCTAAATATTTACTCCATAAACTAACTCTATGAACATGAAAAACAGTGATAGATGGGCCTCTTAACCTTTATGAGGAGAAAATCCAATATAACTGAGGGGACCAAGTGAAATATGATTGTATTTCTGCCATAGCATATTTGGACATCAACCACACGGCATACGCTAAGAACTTTTCATTACCGTCTACTTTCTAAGTATAATAGTTCTAATAACACATTAGACAGGATCAGTAAAATATGTTGTTGTCATTAGACAGATCGTAATCTAATGAACACGGAAAATGGGAGGATTGTTTGTTAGGCTTTGTCTGTTTCTCAACAATGTCAAAATAAATGTCACAACAATGCGCGGCTTACTTCATTTCAGAGTTCCTACTGGCAGTGCGAATGCAACCAAGTTTGCGTTCTCAGGCCACCAAAAGGCCGTTGTCTTGTAAATGACCTGTCAGACTGCATTACATTTTCTGTTTTCAGTTGAAAACTGTGTTGTGTAAAATGGCTTTTACAACGGAAATTAATTAATTAATTAAAAACTTACTTAAGCTAGACAATGACTTTCTTCTCGAGCTGCTGTACAGCCAAAACAATCTTTGTGGCTCTGTTATCAATGTAAAGCTGCTTTGAGATCTCTCTCTGATATAAATGAAGGTGACTTGGCTTGGCATAGACTTCATCCGAACATATTTGGAGTGATGATTCATGAAAATCGGTGTGTCACTTTTATTTATGGGAAAGAACATTCAAACAAACCAGTTTGTTGAATTAACTTGATATGTCCACTGCTAACACTTTACTTTTCACATGTTTTTCACAACTTTCAGGAACTGGAGAGAGTGGGAAAAGCACCTTTATTAAACAGATGAGAATCATTCATGGCTCAGGCTATTCAGAAGAGGACAGGAAAAGCTTTACCGAAGCTGGTCTACCAAAACATCTTCACATCTTTGCAGTCCATGATACGAGCAATGGAAACTCTCCAGATCCTTTACAAATATGAACATAATAAGGTACAATAATTTGTCGTACCCATTCACTCTTTCTTTTGTGTTGTGTCTGTGGATTTGCGTTTCGTGACCTTGACATGATCACAGGTCAAGCTTGTTAAGGGTGAGCCAAGGCTTTCATAGTGAAGGAATGTACAGTTAGTGGCGTAACGAGCCAACACCGGCCCTTATGCAGCATTATCAAGGCGGGTTCCCCTACTACAAAACAACTACAAAAACTGGTGAATGCGCACCATAACACATGAAGAAACACTGCTGGTGACGGTGCACCATAACATATCGTTACTCACTGCTATGACTACACACACACATAGGGCGGCCTAGGTCCAAACAAATAAAGAAGATGCTCACTTAAATTATAGCAGCATTTTCCGGCTTTTCCTCTGTGCCAAGTTGTCGACTTAAATCCTTAAGATCCAGATGACGCGCACAGGCATTGTCAGTTGACAGTATGGCAAGTCCAGAGAGATACCGGGGATTCCCCAGTTCCAATTGAACAAGTTACACCAAAAAAGTATTGAGTTGTAGATTACAAAGCGGAACTCTAGAGCAGGGGTTCAAACCGTTCAAACACGCAGCTCGCACGCAAGCGCTTGTGGCTCTGATACGAGGTAGCTCGCCAAGAGGCTATTTACACACCGGGTTTGCACGCTCAAGTACATTCAAATATAGGTGCGTGACATCCGCAGTGAGATTGAAAAAATCTCACCATTTCGGATTCAGAATGCCGCAACGAACCGAAAAACCAATCAATCAGCCCCTTCCGTAACAGCATTGAAAGCTCAGTCAACATGAAGATCGCGGTGCACCCAAACACTACCGGTGTTTTCTCTTCTCCGTGAATAAATCTTGTAGCAGACCTAACGTTTCAGCAAGCTTTTCTCAGTGGTGGAAATCCATTGGCTACTAAAACGTCTTTGTCGTTGTGGAGAGCGCAGTGCATGGTTGCATAGCAGACGCATGACAGACGCAACAGGAAAATCGGCCCAAATTTTACTATTAATAATAAAAGATAAGGGGATGTGAATGTCATTAATGTATCATTTTTTGACTCAATCTTTTTATAAAAGTTTATTTAAAGACTTTATTTTAACTAGATAACCTGTTGCAAGACACTCCTTTAAAATCTGGCCATCATTTTTAATGGTATTTTAATGTTTATGTAAACAAAAAGTGCATATTAATGCTAATTTTATTTGCTGGGTTTTGACATACATTTCGCAAATTGATTTCAGAATTATCATGAAAATAAATGTTCATGCCATTTCATCTCTAGGTATGATCAACTAAAATCAACTATAATTGTGTTTTTACAGTATAAAATGCAAAGTGCTTTTTTATACTATAAATTTCTATACTTTCTGTAAATGTTATTTTCTCTGACGCTCTTTCACACACACACACACAAAAATTTCTGAATATTTTTTTATTTAAAATTTTGGTAATGCGTCGTGTAGGTCTTAAATTTTAATGTTTATAGTCTTAAAATGTCTTAAAAAGGTCTTACATTTGACTTACTGAAACCTGCAGAAACCCTGAAAATGCGATCAGACTAAAGGTAGTAAAATGTGATAGGGGTCCCAGCTGTCAATCAATATCTTCCGCCACTCGGGCCCCTGATTGGTCTGGCGCCGTAAGAAACGTCTGTACCCTGCTTACCAATAGTTACAGCCTGTGGTACAGTACATTATATAGTGCTGTGAATGTTATAGATTGGCATTTCTTTGCGTCTTTAGCTGTGGCGTGTAAACAATATTGTTGGTGTTACAGGGCTTGAATTTCGCCTTGGAATTGCTCTAATATAGCATAATATTACTCATTCCTTTTAGAAGTGCATGCACACAATTACATTGGCTAAATAAAACAGTATAATGGATCCGTGAGTCAGGTCTTAAAGTGAGAGCAGCCTAATATGCCGGCACCAAATTATGAGATAACATTAAAAATATCTAAATGGCAGTTTTTCCCTATGGTATCAATGTAAATATTGTGGCCAGTGAAAATGCTGAGTGGCTAGTAACTAAAACCACTAGCCACAGTGACTGGTGAGCAAAAAAAGTTAATGTCAAGCCCTGGATATGAACATATTGTAGTGAATTGGGGGAAATGTTGCGAGTTGGACTCAAATTGCATTACCTGCATGAGAGTCATGGCTTAATGTGTCCAAGCAATTGTGCTGCTTGCCACTGCTCCAAATGCATTAATGTGTATAAAAGTACACACTGAAGTTCAAACTGATTAGGTGCCACTCAAATAACTTTGCCATGAAGTAGGTCAAACACTGAGTCAAATACCCTGAGAGAGATACAATCACTTTGGCTAATCATGTTGCCCAGGCTTAACACAATTACCCCTCCAAGCTATGAAATTAATTATACCATTTTACTGCCTGGCCGTCTTGCTTTTTTCCATTTGTAGATACCCCAAAGGAAAACCCATTTTCCGTTGTGCGTAGCTGAAATATTATGGAACACAGCCTCAATCAAGTTTCATCTTATTGGGTCAAGTGAAGTGAGAACTTTAGACAAATAGTACTTGAACAAATTTGAGTCTCAAGTAAAATGGGTCAATAAAGTTGTAACCAGGTTACATATTAGTGGGCTAGGACATGATGTTTAGTGTAGATTGTGTCCCATTGGCTGAAGCATCAGCTTCTTATCACTGTTTTAAATGCATTGCCTTGTTTTAAAATGGTTTTCCTCCTCACAGGCCAATGCAAACATTGTCAGAGAAGTAGATGTAGAGAAGGTCTTCATGTTGGTCAACCCCTATGTAGATGCCATCAAGAGTTTATGGAATGAGCCCAGGAATTCAGGAGTGCTATGACCGGAGGAGAGAATACCAGCTCTCGGATTCCACAAAATAGTAAGTGCTTCTGCTTCTCTGAGTATTCTTGTTAGGAAAAGGGCACCGATATTCTAATGAGTGCTCAAATTTGCCAAGATACTAAAGTTTGTATTCAAAGCTCTCATCCAAACATTTCTCATCAAATTCTCCCAAGACTGAATGATCTGAGCTCTTTACTGTCAACATTACAAATTTACCAAATTTATACTTAAGTCCCCCTGTGGTGAAAATCAAGCTTTTGATGTTGTTTATATGTCTGTCTGATGTTTTTAATATGTCCAAATTAAGTCAGCACCATCGCTGAGTATTTTCTCTGCAGTGAACCACAGACGGTCTTTGAAAACGCTGGTGTTTCTTATGCCACAAACTATCTAGTAAATAATAGTCAAAACATGTGGATCTCTGAGCTGGTGCGAGTGAGTGGAGGCGCCGAGGCAGGGCTAATCAAAATTTTTTTCTTCCTTTTTCTACAAAAAAAGGTTTAAAGTTTTAAGGGATAAAATTATTGGCTACAGGGTCACTCTCTGAAATCTTTCTGAGAAATATTTATCATCTGAGCTGTAGTTTGACAAACAGTTACATCTTCTGAAAAAAACTCACTTTACTCACTAAGCTAAACCAACATGTATTTCTGACAGTAACTGTGGGATACCATCTAAATTGTTATGTACTTTTTATATTCCAAAAACTAGCAGAGCATTCATTTTGTTCGTTTGTCAAATTAGAGTCGTTATAGTGCTGAAATGTTTTTTGTTTTTTTTTAATCAATCAAAGTGCTCATTTCAATCAGTGAAGCGGATAGTGTTGTCTTGTGGCTCTGCGCTGTCTTCCCACGGACACGTGCTTCAATCAGTTGCGGAGACTAACCCAGGTGAAAAAAAAGTTATAAGTGTGTTTAAACAACAAAACACATCCACTTGCACATATTTGACAATTCGGAATATCAGTGTTTCATGCTATAGCTAATACTTTTGTGAATATTTTGAATAAAAAAGTAAAAATGACATAAAAGCAGATCATCGTTCATTCAGCTGTGCTGTGATTGTGCTCTGTCAGGTGACAAGCAATGACAGCGCCACCGTGGAAACATTAAAGTAGTCGCCTTGAAAAACTCACGCTGGGTCCAGGGAATTTTTTTAACTTACGTGTGGAAGGGTTGACTACAATATTATTATTTTAGCTTAATATTCACAAAAATAAGGAAATGTGAAAATGTAATTGGCAAAATGGGATTTTTAAAGAACATATTTTATCAGTAAAATCCCGTTTACATTCATTGTGATCTGAGGGGGCGTGAGAGTCCCGTGAGGGGCGTCGCCCCCTCACACCCCCCCACCGTGGCGCCGGCCCTGTACTGAGAATGGGGAATGTGCTTAATTAGCTTATTTTCACAGTGCAAAAAAAATCCAACAAAATAAGCTTCCTTTATCCAGAATATACACTGATCAAAAGGATTATTAGGAACACCATAGTAATACTGTGTTTGACCTCCTTTTGCCTTCAGAACTGCCTTAATTCTATGTGGCATTGATTCAACAAGAAATGTTGGCCCATATTGATAGGATAGCATCTTGCAGTTGATAGAGATTTGTGGGATGCACATCCAGGGCATGAAGCTCCCATTCCACCACATCCCAATTATGCTTGTATTGGCTTGAGATCTGGTGACTGTGTGGGGGCCATTTTAGTGCATTGAACTTATTGTCATTTTCAAGAAACCAATTTGAAATGATTCAAACTTTGTGCCATGGTGCATTATCCTGCTCGAAGTAGCCATCAGAGGATGGGTACAGGGTGGCCATAAAGGGATGGACATGGTCAAAAACAATGCTCAGGTAGGCCGTGGCATTTAAACATGCCCAATTGCCCAATTGGCACTAAGAGGCTTAGAGTGTGCCAAGAAATGGTAAAAGGACTGCATTTACACTCACCGGCCACTTTATTAGGTACACCTGTCCAACTGCTCGTTAACACTTAATTTCTAAGCAGCCGATCACATGGCGGCAACTCAGTGCATTTAGGCATGTAGACATGGTCAAGACAATCTCCTGCAGTTCAAACCGAGCATCAGTATGGGGAAGAAAGGTGATTTGAGTGACTTTGAACGTGGCATGATTGTTGGTGCCAGAAGGGCTGGTCTGAGTATTTCAGAAACTGCTAATCTACTGGGATTTTCACGCACAACCATCTCTAGGGTTTACAGAGAATGGTCCGAAAAAGAAAAACATCCAGTGAGCGGCAGTTCTGTGGGGCGGAAATGCCTTGTTGATGCCAGAGGTCAGAGGAGAATGGCCAGACTGGTTCGAGCTGATAGAAGGGCAACAGTGACTCAAATAACCACCCGTTACAACCAAGGTGGGCAGAAGAGCATCTCTGAACGCACAGTACGTCGAACTTTGAGGCAGATGGGCTACAGCAGCAGAAGACCACACCGGGTGCCACTCCTTTCAGCTAAGAACAGGAAACTGAGGCTACAATTTGCACAAGCTCATCGAAATTGGACAATAGCAGATTGGAAAAACGTTGCCTGGTCTGATGAGTCTCGATTTCTGCTGCGACATTCGGATGGTAGGGTCAGAATTTGGCGTCTACAACATGAAAGCATGAATCCATCCTGCCTTGTATCAACGGTTCAGGCTGGTGGTGGTGGTGTCATGGTGTGGGGAATATTTTCTTGGCACTCTTTGGGCCCCTTGGTACCAATTGAGCATCGTTGTAACGCCACAGCCTACCTGAGTATTGTTGCTGACCATGTCCATCCCTTTATGACCACAATGTACCCAACTTCTGATGGCTACTTTCAGCAGGATAATGTGCCATGTCATAAAGCTGGAATCATCTCAGACTGGTTTCTTGAACATGACAATGAGTTCGCTGTACTCAAATGGCCTCCACAGTCACCAGATCTCAATCCAGTAGAGCATCTTTGGGATGGTGGAACGGGAGGATCGCATCATGGATGTGCAGCCGACAAATCTGCGGCAACTGTGTGATGCCATCATGTCGATATGGACCAAACTCCCTGAGGAATGCTTCCAGCACCTTGTTGAATCTATGCCACGAAGAATTGAGGCAGTTCTGAAGGCAAAAGGGGTCAACCCGTTACTAGCATGGGGTACCTAATAAAGTGGCCGGTGAGTGTATATAGCGCTTTCATAGACCTAATGGCCACCAAAGCGCTTTACATATTGCCTCACATTCACCCATTCTACTCACCGACGGTGGTGTCAGCCATACAAGGCGAACCAGGGATTGAACCACCAACCTTTCGGTTTGTAGACAACCTACATGAACCACTGAGCCACTGCCGCCCGAAAACATCCCCCACACCATTAAACCACCACCACCAGCCTGTACAGTGGTAACAAGGCATGATGGATCCATGTTCTCATTCTGTTAACGCCAAATTCTGACTGTACCATCTGACTGTCTCAAACAGAAAGTGAGACTCATCAGACCAGGCAACATTTTTCCAGTCCAATTCAAGTGAGCTCTGGCAAATTGTAGCCTATTTTTCCTATTTATAGTGGAGATGAGTGGTACCCGGTGGAGTCTTCTGCTGTCGTAGCCCATCCGCCTCAAAGTTGTTTGTGTTGTGGCTTCACAAATGCTTTGCTGAATACCTAGGTTGTAACGAGTGGTTATTTCAGTCAAAGTTGCTCTTCTATCAGCTTGAATCAGTCGACCCATTCTCCTCTGACCTCTAGCATCAAAAGGCATTTCTGCCTACAGCTGCATACTGGATGTTTTTCCCTTTTCACACCATTCTTTGTAAACCCTAGAAATGGTTGTGCGTGAAAATCTCAGTAACTGAGCAGATTGCAAAATACTCAGACTGGCCCATCTGAACCATGCCATGCTCAAAATAGCTTAAATTACCTTTCTTTACCCTTCTGACATTCAGTTTGGAGTTCAGGAGATTGTCTTGACCAGAACTACACCCCTAAATGCATTGAAGCAACTGCCATTTGATTGGTTGATTAAATAATTACAATAATGAGAAATTGAACAGGTGTTCCTAATAATCCTTTAGGTGAGTGTATTACATAAAATACTTTTTGTTGTTGTTTGAGGTAAAATGCAACTTATTATATTGCAGTAGAAAACAGAGATGCCTCAGAACTGTAAAATATTCATTGTTTGTCTACAGTTACCTAAATTCACTAGATCGGCATCGCCAACCCTTCCTACATTCCCACCCAGCAAGATGTGCTCAGGGTGAGAGTGCCCACAACAGGCATCATTGAATACCCTTTTGACCTACACAGTGTCATATTCAGGTAAGTCCTCTCTTAAAATTTTCTCTTCTAGTCAAGTGTTCATCTAGTACTGCTCTGATATAAAAATACAGCCCCGTGCTCAGATCCATGCATGTACCCAAACTGCTCCCAAAGTGTGTGACCTTTTAACCTCATTACCCCTCGTTCTTATCAGGATGGTGGATGTAGGGGGTCAGCGGTCAGAAAGACGGAAGTGGATCCACTGCTTTGAAAACGTCACCTCCATCATGTTCCTGGTAGCACTCAGCGAATATGACCAAGTTCTGGTAGAGTCTGACAATGAGGTAAAGGAAGTACCAGCAGAGGGAGTCAAAGCTGTTAGTCGCCACAAATGCTGGCAAACACACTATTCTGTGTAATGGATTTTTTTTTTGTTTAATTGATAATATAAGGTTCAGTGACATAATCTAATGTCATCTTTTTGCACCTTTAACTATATAATCAACAAATCCATAGTGTTTTTATACATGGATATGTCTTTTTTCTTTTTATTTCTTTTTTTTTTGCAGTGGTTTTAATTTTCACTTAGTGTAGTCTTTACAAAGTGTAAATAGCATCTATCGCAAAGAAAATAAGTACAAATAGCGATAGCTGCTGTTTAAACAGTGTAAATAGAATCTATTGCTATTTACACTAAGTGAAAATAACAGCATTTCTAAGTGTAAATAAAATCAATCACTATTTTCACTTAGAGTAAATAGCAGATTACTATGCAAAAATAGCAGTATTTTCGTTGCAATAAGTGTAAATAGTAGTTAGATGATATTTATACTTATAAATAGTGGAAGATACTATTTGCACATCAGTGTTGTACATTAAACGAAATGCAATAAAAACATAATGACCTAAGACCAACTGGAGATTCACGTTCAAAGACAAATTGAAGCATCAGCTAGGTCGAACCCGAGCACCATGCGTCTGAGCATGAGCAGGACTAAGGTCTAATTTTTTATAATAATAAAATGGATGCCACCAGTGGTTAAATTGGCTTTTATAGGAAGGGGGCCCTTAATTACGGTGAATGGTCATCATTCAAAATCGAGCCGTAAACTGACTTAATGTGTTTTTACACCAAAGAGGTTCTTTTTCCAGTATTAATGTGTAAGGTAGGGTTGAGTACTTATTTAAACAAAGAGAAATACTTTACAAATCACCTTTTTTTTTACTGTTTTTTTTTTACCTTTAATGTTAACAGACAGGCAACGGATTTCACCCTCGGAAAATGTATGAAATTGAACAATTTGAAGATATTGGTTAGCAAATATGTTTTAAAACAGGAAAAAAATGTTGATTTTAAAAGTATCAGGGCCAATTTCTTTGGCTGTTTGTTGTTTGATTTAATCACACCGACACGCAGGGCCGTACGGGGGTTTTTATCATTAAAAGTTCCCGAAAATTATGTTGCTAGGGGGGTTTAAAATGTAGGTTTTCCTGATTTTGACATGTCTATTTTATGGTGTTTTGAAGGCCAAAAAAATGGACAACAGTAACTTTAAAAGGATGTCAGTTGTCATAATTTTATCAGATAATAGATTTTTTAACATGAGAATCAGTTTAAATGTCGCAATGAGTGATCCACACTATAAAAATGGAAATGCAGAATGTTTATATTGTTGACAATACACAATCACATATTCGAAACGGGAATGTC
This sequence comes from Hybognathus amarus, assembly GCA_030378365.1. Taxonomy (NCBI): domain Eukaryota; kingdom Metazoa; phylum Chordata; class Actinopteri; order Cypriniformes; family Leuciscidae; genus Hybognathus; species Hybognathus amarus. The sequence goes on along the minus strand of JAQIUQ010005745.1, from coordinate 56,455 downwards.
CTTAAATAAGAAATGATTCAAGGATTATATTGTAGATATTACGTTTCAAACAAACGCCAATGCAATTATTCTGTGCCCAGAGGCATATGAGCAATTAGTGTGAGCATCAAAGATCATTTTCAGCTGCTTTTTCTTTCCTAAATTAATCAATATTTTTGGACTAGCTAATCTGTTCATTCATTTAATTCACTCAAAGTCACTTGTCGCCGCCTTCTGGCTTAATGATGCAAGTTGTACAAACACGAACAAGCGTGTAAAGAGTGATACAAACAGTGAAAAGTTGAACACATTCGAGGTAACGTTATACAAATATATTACAATAATAACTGCAATATATTTAATAGGGTGCTTGTGTTGTTAAATTGAGCTTAGTTTTCACTGTCTTTGATCAAACTGATTATTTCTGTCGATCATTTAAAACTTGTATCGACAAACAGCTGTTTAGATTAGCTACTTGCATCTCATCTCGCACTGTATGCCCGTTAACTGAAGCGTGAAGCGCCGCGTTGGGATTCGCGCTCGGCTTGCGCTTCTGTGAACATAAATCCCACTTGCTTAGATTGGACTCAAACATTTTGACAATGACGAGCAGGTGAGTGCTGTAGCAGCTCAGACGAGAAGGTCCGTTATCGTTGCGATGGGTGAATCATTGCAGCACCAAATTCGAGTTAATATTAGTCAGTTATTTCATAACTTTTATTATATACACTCAACAAAATGTATATATTTGGTGCTTAAGCAGGGTGTGTCGTGGACCCGATGACCCAATTTAACCTCTGGATGCTGCCTTATTGGGACAATAAAGCTAACCCTAACCAATAAACATTTTATTATTAAACACACTTTATTTACACTTTTTAATATTCAATTCAATTTTATTGAAAATAAATGCCTTTCCAATATGATGTGATGGGGGGGGGAGGGAGTAAATAGAATTCGGCAAAAGGTGGATTCGAACCTCCGGTCAATTTGCATCGAAACCCTCTGCCATGCACCTTACCCCCACACAATTATAATTTTGTCTGGCCTGTTTGTCAGTGGACAGAGTTAGTGTAAGTAGCACTAACAATGTTTTTTGTGGGGGTCAAGGACAGGGAGGCCTAGCACGATGATGGGGCAAAAGGGGGCATTGCCCCCTCATATCTGATGTGTGCCCTCTCAGTTTCAGTTCATCTCCCCACCACAGACGAAATGCGATTTGAACCCTTTAACACATCTGATCACACCGGTGTGATTAGAACGTTCAGTGCTTTCACTGCTAAATTCAAACAGAGACAGCGTGTTGCTTTCATATATCACAACTTTTCGTTGTTTAACCACATAATGTTTTTCTAGGTTTCAGACATTTAAATGAAGTACTATAAAAATACATTTATAGTTAATCAAAAACAAATTCCATACACTGATGTATATGGAAGCTTCAATAATCTTAATTTGATTGTGTTTTATTAATTTCAGATAGGCCTACACATTATGTAGGAAACTATAAAGTTTCTTCAAACCTTCTCCCAGTTCACCATCCACTTCTATGCATTTCGGGAGAATGGCTAAATGCGACAGATCTGATTCTCTGAATTGTGGTGGAAACTAACATGGTGGCCATTCGTGCGTTATAGATCAACTAGCATGATTGTTATAAAGATGTTTAAATGACAAGAGACATTCACTTCCACACATTTGACTGTCGGAATATATCATGGGTCATGATATAGTTAACAAGTTTGTGAATATTTTTAATAAAAATATAGGCCCCCTAGAATATACATATAGAATTAAAATTTTCAAGATTATTTATTGTTATTTAAAAAATTGAAAGTATTAAAGCTGTTTTAAAATATATCTTCCTGTTCTGTATTCAATCTGTGAAATCAATGCCTTTAAAAGTTATTGCAGTAACCCAACGTGCAGGAGGACATTTGTTGAATTTTGTGAATGATGTGATCATGTAACCAGGAGAGATTGAACTCGTTTTTTTTCCCTGTAAATATACAGGCAAACTTTAGCAATGCTTGAATGAAAGTACTTTGATTTTTATTTTTTCTGAAATTGTTAGAAGCAGTGAACTGAATGCTAGTGTTGATTGCTGGACTAAAGTAGGACTAAAATAACCACTGAAATGGCCCTGTTATGTTATTTCTCCCCACAGAATTGAATGGAGGAAAGCAAAGCTTTGTTCAGGACGATAATAACATACCCCTGGTTCCAGAATTCATCAGTTATTCTCTTTCTGAACAAGAAAGACATTTTGGAAGAGAAAATAATGTTTTCACATCTTGTTGATTACTTCCCTGAATATGATGGTAAGTCTAAAAATACTTAGTTGTTTTGTTGAATCTATTTTCTGAGAAACAGCTAATGGTTAAACACTATCAGTTTTTACCATTGTAAGTTTATGATCCATTATGTAGCTTTTCATGAGTCTTTCTGTGGTGCTTGCTAATGCATTGCTAATACTTTTGATCATACTTTAAAGCCTTGTTCAGACTTTCAGTCCAAATGTTTGTGCATATGGAATCTGATCATATTTAGCAAGTGGAAACGGCAAAAATATATGTGGGTTGAAATCCTATTCAAATCTCAGATCTGGAAATCCATTGCCATTTTCTCTCTAGGTGGCAGATGTTGCAGAAAGGTTGCAGTTGTGTTGTCAATGTGCAAGTCATGCTGAAAACTATAATATAATGAAGGCATCTCAGGGGGTGGTGATGGCGCAGTGGATAAGACACTAGCCTTTGGTGTGAGAGACCTGGGTTTGAATCCACTGTGAGACACCAATGTGTCCCTGAGCAAGACACTGAACCCCTAGTTGCTCCAGAGGCGTGCAACCTCTGATATAGGCCTATAGCAATTGTAAGTCGCTTTGGATAAAAGTCTCAGCTAAATGAATAATACAAAAAATCTCTATGGTCCAGTTATGAGATGTCTTCACTTCTTTAACTGTGTGACAAGAGATGACCGCATAGAATAAAGCAACTTCCATTTATGTCACTGCTTCATTAGTCCAGTGCTGCAGCTATACATTGTCATATTCTAATACAACTTTGCAAACCCCCCAATGTTGTTTTTGGCATAGTTCTACCAACACAACGTCATTACCATGGAAGAGAGAGAGCGTAATGGGACACACAAATCAGATCAGGGCTGCATTTCCCTAAAGCATCGTAGGCCTAAGTTAATCGTAGAACAATTGCCAATGGTCTCTTTGAGCAACTTAGGCTTATGATGCCTTTGGGAAACAGCCCTGAACAGTTATGATACACTAGTGATGGGAGAAACAAAGCCTTACTAAGCTGTGAGTCAGTTGAATCAAGTGCTTCACAAAATGATTCACTGGTGACGCCTGCTGGTCAAAAATGTAAATACAACAAAAACTCAGGCCAAACATTAATCAAATGTTTTATTGAAAGTGAAATCTGTCAAATAGAATTAACAAATGGTTAATGTGATCAATTTTTATTTTTTTTGTACCATGGATGGTTCAGCTAAACAGGCCAATGAGAGACTATTAACTATTATTATTCATTTTAAATATACTAATGTCTCATTAAAATGTCTACACGTTTAAAATTGATCAGAGATCAGGTAAAAACCAGAGACATTTTCATAATCCATGAGATCATCATCACCCCCCCTCCACCGGTTAAAGGAGTAGTTCACTTTAAAAAAAAACTTTTGCTGATAATTTACTCACCCCCATGTCATCCAAGATGTCCACGTCTTTCTTTCTGCAGTCGAAAAAGAAATTGATGGGTTTTTTTTTTAGAATATTTCTCCATATAATGGAATTCAAAGAGAACCAAATGATTCAAGGTCCAAATGAAAGTTTCAGTGCAGCTTCAAAGGGCTTTAAACGACACCAGATGATGAATAAGGGTCTTATCTAGCATATAGGACCCTTCAGGTCATGACTTGGAAAAAGGAATGTGTTCATTTTGATGAACGAGTTTGAACAGGAGAGTCACAAACGCTCATCACAGAACAGAGCAAGACGAGCATTTGTGCTTATAAAACATAAACTTTTTTATTTACTTTTTAAATGACCAATTGTTTCCCTAGATAAGACATTCATGGTCTGGTGTCTTTTAAAGCCCTTTGAAGCTTCACTGAAACTCTCATTTGGACCTTGAACCGTTTGGTTCCCATTGAAGTCCATTATCTGGAGAAATCATGGAATGTTTTCATCAAAAACCTTACATTTTCAGAAAAAGTAAGTAAATTATCAGAAAAAGTCCTTTTAAAAGTGAACTACTCCTTTAACCACTAAAATTTCAAAATGTTTTGAAACTGTTATGACGTAACAAAGCCTTGTTTACTGAAATCACATGACTTGGCAGTTTCATACATGCTCCGAAGCAAAAGATTTATAGATATTTCGAAAGCACAATCCAAATCCAATCGGATACAAAAGTGATCAGATTAGGACTGACAGTGTGAATCGTAGTCCAAGTTAGAGGTTATTTTAAGTAAAATCTTACTGATTTTCAGTATGACCAAGTTAACCAAAATCTGTTTTCCTCTGCAAGGACCCCAGAGAGATCCTCAAGCCGCACGGGAATTCATCCTGAAGATGTTTGTCGACCTGAATCCAGACTGCGAAAAAATCATTTATTCTCATTTCACCTGCGCCACTGACACAGAAAACATCAGATTCGTGTTTGCTGCTGTCAAGGACACCATCTTGCAGCTCACTCTGAAGGAGTACAATCTAGTCTGAACAACGGCCAGTTACAAATTTTGTCATTTTTCTGGCCTGGTTAAAGGACTCATCAGTCTGCTGCTAGAGCCTGCTGTCAGCCAATAAAGTCTGCTTTAATTGTAGGAGCAGTCGGTTGTTCCCGTTTCTGCTCTGTGAAATTGGACATACAAGTTATTTCTATCTAAGAACTGTAAAACAAGTTACTTACGACTTTGTCATTATTATTTGCACCTCGCAGCTATTTCACACGATTCAACTTGAATGTTATTATTCCATTTTAATGAAAAATGTTGTTATTTAACTTTTTATTACAGATGAAATGATTTCCTCTTGTTTAAGGTTTATTCTGTAGCAGGTTCTTTTTGGTTTAAGTTGTACCCGTTGAGCAATTTGCTATAAATGTTATGTAGATTTCTCCGTCTTGGACATATTAAGTAGGTAACACTTTACAATACATGTGCACTAATAAGCATTAATTCATGCTTAACTAATGCACAGATAATACTGAATTAATGATTATCTACGCTATTCATTAATGATTACCACGATTAGGAACTAATTAAGAGTCTGTAAGGTTAATGTATTAGTTCATACATGAATTGTTATTAATTAAATATGTAATTGTGGATTAATTCCATAATAACTCATTTTTAACTAATAGTGTTAATTAATATGTTAATTACCAGAATGAGCCAAAGCCTTGTATTTCAACTTCCAGATAATATGACAGGTACACTAATATGCATTAATACATTATTAATTAATTAATTGTTAATGCAAATTCATGTGCAAATATACAATTACAATGACTAGTTAATAGTGATGTGCCTCAACAAGTAAAGTCATAACAAAATGATACCTTTGCAAATCATTAGCTAATGATTAATTAAGGCAGACAACTGGAAGTTGAAGTGCATAGCTATGACTAATTGTGATAATTAACACTTTAATTTACACTATTAGTTAATAAAATATGTTATTAAGGAATTAATACACAATGACACAGTGAATTTATAGCAATTTCATGTATTACTTAATCTATTAATCATATAGACTCTATTAGTTGCTGATGCAGTAATCATTAATTAATGGTTTAGTTCTTCATGAGTTATACATTAACTCATGATTATCTGTGCATTAGTTAAGCATAAATTAATGCATATTAGTGCACACGTATTGTAAAGTGTTACCATTAAGTATTATGTGGGGAAAATGGCCATTAGAAGGCAATGAAATGTACTTATTTGGATTTGTAACACGGTAGTTTCTATTTAGGAGTTAGAGCAAGCTTAGTAGATAAGGGTCTTTTCAACCTTTCACAGCTCATGCATTGGTAAAGAATAGACAAAAGCTAGATTACATTAACATTTTCATTAAAAGTTCCTCTAATGTGATGGTTTTTTGTATTGCCAAACTAATAATCATACCACAGGCAATAAGTTAGACTTGCCAGTATCATTTATTTTTATACCATACCAGTTCTTTTTATTTATTCATTGCGCTTTTGAAAAAAGATGATGACATACTGTTCATGATCTCATCCATTAAGTTCATCAGTGTTCCTTAACAAAGCTTGAACAATGTGCTAAGAGAAGACGATTCCTGTGCAATCATCCTTATCTTAAACTACAAATGTGCCATTCAGATTTTCTGTAGCACTTGCACACATTTTGAATTTTGTGTGTGTGTGTGATAAATTACCCTACAAGTGTTCTCAGTGAGCCAATGATGCTCTTACTGGTATTTGTGTTGACTGTACAGTGTGGTTAGTGTGGTGTAATCAAGCTTAGGCCAATATCTGCCGTTGTTTTTAAAGACAATGCAGATTGTAAAGAGTATCATGTGATTAGATGCTTCAGCCAAGAGTAAAGGACCAAATTGCTGTTGTATTCCTCTGAAACCTTTATTTATTTCATTTATTTTGGAGTGAAGCTGACAATTGTGTGGTTTGCATAGTATGAACAATGCTGAATTTGGGTTTATCACTGGACAATTTTCTGCTTCAAAACATTTTTTTTTGCAATAAAAGGCTGCTATTTTAGAGAGAACTGTATACTTTTTGCTGAAAAGGTATCAAAAAGTAAAAAAAAAACATAGATACATAAGCCACTTAAAACTGCTTGAATGTCATTGCATTGAACAAAATATCAAAGCGAGTGTCATTTATTTTAAAGAACATAAGCAGAAACACCTTCGAGCATTCCAGAAAACACATTAAAACATGTGGAAGTGAAAGTTATGCTTTCATTTCATACCTATCTGTCGGTTCAAGAAGTTAAAGGCTCCTGATGATTTTGCTGCACAGTGTTATTTCAGGAGACACTGGACTGAATCAAGTACAAATAAGTTTAAAATTTTAATAAGTTCTGGACTAGACTGGATTTACTAAGGCAATTTAATAGCATGTTATTGTTCATACTTCCTCATTCCATCCCAAATTATTACATAAATGTGCTGTGACACAAGACACCTTACACTCTTAAGTATGCAACCTTTTCCTATTCAGCAGAAGTTTTATCTTTTACAAAGAATGTAATATTTCCAGTTCTTTACAAAACCATCTTCTTCTGCTTAGAAACCAGTATGATGATCTGAAGAACATTTAGTGCAGGAGTTAGACAAGGCACCCCCTTTGACAAAACTTTCAAGAGAACACTTAAACGGCCACAAATTGTATTTTGCATATATATATATATATATATATATATATATATATATATATATATATATATATATATATATATATATATATATATATATATATATATACTATACAATAACTGGCTTACAACCATTTCTTTGAGGCAAAAATACTAGTGTGCCTAAGACTTCTGCACAGTACTGTATATATATATATATATATATATATGTATATATATATACAGTATACTGTGTGCCTAAGATGATAAAATACTAGTGTGCCTAAGACTTCTGCACAGTACTGTATATATATATATATATATATATATATATATATATATATATATATATGTATATATATATGTATAGTACTGTGCAGAAGTTAGGCACACTGAGTATTTTCGCCTCAAAGAAATGGTTGTAAGCCAGTTATTTATATATTTTGTTGTAGTGTCTCAGTAGGAAATATCAGTTTACATTTCCAGACATTTATTGTGCCATTAATTGTAATAATCCAGTGAAATTTTTGAATGCACAAGGATTCTGACAACAGCCAATGCTCCACACGGAGGTCAGATCTCACCATCATCGAGTGCATCTGAAATTATATGAAGAGACAGAAAAAACAGAGACTAAGACCAGAAGAACTGCGGCAACATTTCGAAGTGCCTGCCTGCCTGCCTGCAAAGCTACAGTACTGTGAAAAAGTTTAAGGCACTTGTGTAAAAATGCTGTAAATGAGAATGTTTTCAAAAATAATGTCATAATCATAAATAGATTTTATTTATCAATTCACTTTTATTAGTTAACTATTATTAACTGTTATTAACTTTAAACAGTTAACTACATCAAATCAATAGGTGTTTAGTAGCCTACCCTTTACGTTTAAAACAGCTTTTGTCCAGGTATTGCACGTAGTTTTTAGTTTTGCAAGCGTCTTTGGAAACGTTGCCGCAGTTCTTCTGGTCTTAGTCTCTGTTATTTTATGGTTTCCTCATATTATTTCAGATGCGCTCGATGATAGTGAGATCCGACCTCCGTGTGGAGCATTGGCTGTTGTCAGATTCCTTGTGCATTCAAAAATTTCACTGGCTTATTACAATTAATGGCACTATTAATGTCTGGAAATGTAAACCTGATATTTCCTACTGAGAGCAAAACTACAACAAAATATATAAATAACTGGCTTAAAACCATTTCTCTTCGAGGCGGAAATACTAATGTGCCTAAGACTTCTGCACAGTACTGTATATATATATATATATATATATAGCACATCCAAAACACATGAAGCAGTTCCAACTTTAAAACAAGAGACAGCAGTTGTTGGGCCACAACCTGTAAGTAGGCTAAGACTTAATCATTTTAAATGTATTTGCATGTATAATTCAAGACGTAGCCTTGTGTTTTATTTTTTTTTTCAAATGTCAGCGCCTTTGTAGCCACTACCAGTTGGACTATGTATATATTGTGTCTAACGACAACGCGTACACACATTATGGACCTGAATTTTACTAGTAATGTTTTAAACGTATTTTTCATGTATATGTGCTTTATGACGTTATTTTCAATTTGATCAAGAACGTAAACATGCCAACGCTGTTTGAGTATAACATTAGTAGCCAGTCAGTTGCTTCATTGCTGTGTAAAAACAAACGTGTATAAAGTTAAAAAAATGTAGCAAATTATCATTCAGAAATGTTTAGTAAGAGCCGTGTGTGGTGAGGTTCTGTTTGACTCTCTTCATTGCGGCTTTCTCGGTCTGATTCTGCCTGAAACTGATACTGCAGTTCGACACATATTTACATCTGGACCGGAGCTCATGACATGCCCGTAAAGGTAATGGGCGTTAATCTTCTGGACAACGTGAGCGACAGTTTAGCCAATCACAACACACCGGGCCAAACTAACCAATCTGAGCTCACGACGTGTTTCTGAGGGAGTGTTTTCATAGAATCAGGAAGTGAACCGCTCGTTCAGGGACAGAGGAGAGCGCGGCTGACAATAAAGGTGAAGTTTATGAAAAATAAGACTTTTAAAAAAAGAAAAACCACAAATACATGTTATATTGCACCCCATAAATACAATCATGCAAAGAAAAAAAAGCAGTCAACCCCCCCTTTAACTATGTGTTTCAAAAGTGTAGTTAGTAACATAAGCTGTTTTAAGCAAAACTTAAGTTAGTAAGCAAAACGATGCTTAAAGCAAGAGGGTAGCAACAGGACAATCAGAGACTGACAGGTCCGATGGAAGAGCTAATGTTAATGTTATAAGAATATTAAAATACGGGATATTTTACAGGAAAATACTAAACCGGGAAGACAGCGGGAAAAGAGAAACCTGGAATAACGTAAGTTACAGCAAACATTACTAACTACACTTTGAAACACATTATTAAACGTAACAAGTGTGACTGAGTGCAATTACTAACATTTACTAAACTAGCAGCTAGGTGGAGCGCATCTTAACGTTAAGTTACCTTTGTCCGGATTACTGTGTTCCCACTGTTTGCCAACTCTTTGTTGGAAATTTCATATGGATCCAAACAGTTAAAAGTGCTGGTTTAGTCCACATACCGGTCACTGGCTTCCCTATTTAACATATCCCGGTAAATTCCACAACCTTTTAGGGATTTTAACATCTTTTTTCTTTTCTTTATCCCAACTCTGCTGCTTCTCCTCCTCAACTTGCTGTATGTTTACATGTCGTGAAGCTGCCAACATGGCCGTCACGCCAGTAATGACGTCACAGACGCCCAAGCCCTATTGTTGAAGATGAGCATCCCATTACCTCCCACCTCGTCAAGCGAGGGGTGTGTGAGAAAGTGAAGGTAGTGGAAGGGGCAGCAGGTGTGGCAATATCCTCTGGTCTGATTCAGTCTCAGTCAGGACCAATCAGCTCAGACCTGAATACAAGAAATAGATATAATGAAATTAGCTTAGTATACAGCAGACCGGCAATTCCAGAGACCAGTAGACTACACTGCCTCCTACGTGTGACATTTTATTTATGTGTGTTAGCAATAGTAGGGATTTGGAAGCACATAGTGAAGAGAGGTCACAAACAAAAAGATGAGAACAAGTTATGTAGAAAAGAAAATAACAAGAAAATAATACTCAGGTCCTTGCTCGGTGGAGTTCGTGCAAGTAGATTCGCTGATCTTTACTCTTCCGATCTTCACGCAATGATGGCTTCAGATGTGAGCTGCTGCCTCCGCCGCGTGGTATACTACTTGATTTACTACTTATAATCTCTCTAAAATAGATGGGAACGAGAATGTAGGAAAAGTCCCTTTCAACGAAATACTGAAGCCAGATAGAATCACATCAGAATAAATGTCAACACAGGCCGTCTGCAGGTCACCAGATGTCTAGGCGGACGCAGAAGAGGATAACGAAACCCAAGGACCAGGCTGCAACAAGGCAAGATGAAAGGCACAGGTAGTTGCGGTCAGGAAGTGCACGCTGGTAATGACGAGCACAAACTCCACTGAGGCAGAAACCACAGCACAGACAATCGGGCTTGACACAGGGTAGCAGGTGAAATCTCTCACCTGACATACACACACAGGACAAGAATAAGCAGCAGCAATTTACTATGACGATAATTGACCTATGGCAAAGCCACGCCTCTAAACGCCATGAGCCAATCACAGTGCACAGCTAATCCAATACACTCGGACACTCTGCTTCCACGTCCATTGAAAATGGTCAAACAGTGTACATGGAGTACACTAGATTTTCTAATGTTAGGCTACGTTTAGCCTAACATTAGAAAACTTTAACGTTGGCTTCTAGCTGCATTGTACATCATGTCACTTAGCTTCATTAACGTATCTGTAAATAACCGAGATAACAAATGTTAACAATGTTGCGGTTTATCATGTTTACACTTTGACCTGTACATTTTTGCCTCGAGCTGAAGCTTTTCATCGAACTTCTCAAAAAAAAAAAAAAATTAATATAACACTCCAATGCATGGCCCTTTAGGTGACTTATCTGAGATGATATATAATCTTTTCTGTCTTCAAACAATCACCAATTGCCTCCTGTGAAAATGTCTCCTACTGTGACAGCTACCAAAGTGACTGTCACCGAATGTTGACTGTTTGTCCGAGTGAGTGGAGGGGGCGTGGCTTAGCCATAGGTCAATTCTGTAATGAGCATGATTGAAGGAATAATAAACCAACAAAGAGTGGAAAATAATATGAGCATTGTATAATATTGTATAATATAAACATCGTAAAAAAATTACTTATAAGCACTAAGTGGTTTAGCTTCCCAGTACTTGAGCGAGCTCTTAACGCTGACAAAATGGTGACAAACAGTTGCCAGCCAGGGGAATTGCAGCCTTGCAAATTTCCAATACTACAAACTATTTAGACCATATGTCACCGAATGTTAAAACTAGATATCAAGAAAAGATTAACATACTCGGAACGTGTGATCCATACACAGCACCTGCTGAATGTTTTGCAAAGTCTCTACCAGACTTTTGGACAGGAGTCCAAGACAGGACAGGAGATATGCATTATATTTACCTTGTAGAGAATCTGTCACCTTACACCGCACAAAAAAACGAAAGCCTACAAAAGTACAGATAACTATCTTTTTTTCAAGAGTGGATGGGTTAAATGCTATTGTATGGGAGGTGAAAAACAGGAATATCTTCATAGTCAGAGCATAGGTCCATTTGCAGCTATAAGTTACACATAGTGACATGATTGTGTATGTCAATATGCTGCTTACACCTCAAAACATCAACTTTTGTATATTAAAACTGGCGACGTCCTGGCAAGATCCTTGATTAGTTTACTGGGTTTCGTTGTTAGAGAACGACATTCTTGCCCGCCAGCCAGTACTTGTGGCGTCACATGTAAAGTATGAATTGCAATCTCGAAAATTCCGGCCATTGATAAGACCTAGAATTCCTATTTAGCTCCAAAATTCTGGAACAATCTTCCTAACATTTTCCGGGAAGCAGACACACTCTGTCAGTTCAAATCTATGCTAAAAACACATCTCTTTGGCCTTGCATACACATAACACACTATAGACTTCCTTAATTCAAAATTAGGCTGCATAGTTTAGATCGAGCCAGAACCGGGAACACGCAACCGTAAATCCTGAATGTACTTAGTACATCATAAGAAGGATGGCATCTACACTACTATTAGTCTCTCTGTTTATCCTGAGCGACCCTCTGGTGGACCTGCACCTGGACCCATCCCAACTCATCCTTAAGTGCCGGCCTCATCGACACGACAGCCATCGGCACTGATCCTCAACAACTCGTCTCCAAACCGGCATAATTACTTTGTCTTCCAAACAGATGGAAATGGATAAATACTCAAAATGTTCCAATCCAATCTGACTTGTAATACTGCCCGAATCATACACTGTTCCTTCGTTGGCCAGAGGAGAACTGGCCCCAACTGAGTCTGTTTTTTTCTCCAGTCTGTCACTGATGGAGTTTTGGTTCCTTGCCACTGTTGCCTTAGCTTTTGGCTTGCTTAGTTGGGGACATTTAATATTAAACAATATTATTAATCTGACTTAATTAAGGTAGACTTTGACGCAATTTTCTTCTGAGAACTCAAAACTTGTATTATTTTCATGTTATTACTGTGAAACTGCTTTGATACAATCTGTATTGTAAAAAGCTTCATATAAATAAAGGTGACTTGACTTGATTTTAAGAGATCTAAATAGCCAGAAAATCAGGGCAAAGGGGAAACAGGTGTGAGAGAGTGGGAGCTGGAATGCTGATAGTGAATGAGCTCAGCTGTGTGAGACTGTGTAGGAGAGGGAGAAGAGAAACAAAGCAGAGGAAACTTGACTCCTGACAGGCTCCTAATGTGGCCATCTGAAAAGTGCCTGAAAACCTAACCAGTTAGCAAACAAGTTTTGATACACTGGCATTTTGCAGCATGAAGTGTAATGCCACAAGTTCATTGTAGTTGGTGTTAGTCTCTGGTTCGGAACAAGGTGCACAAAAGAAGAAGAAAAAAATATGTTAAGTATTAAGTATATTCTTACATATTAAGTAAATATTAAGTATATAAGTATTTACTCACCCTCATATTGACTGACGTTCTTTTGTGGAACAAAAGGGAATAGCTCGAGAAATGTCCTTTTTTTTGTCTAAACAATGGAAGTCAATTGGCAGCAAAACTGTGACTCTTACTGTTACTGCCTTAATTTTTACCAGCCTTAATTTTGTCGAGTTGGTGAGTTTATATATACAGCTGGGTATCATTCGCTTAACAGTGAAAGCTAATTCCATGTTTCCTAATGATATCTCCTAATGGTAGCATGTACAGGGTAAATAGCAGCGGTCCTGATATACTGAGCCTTGTGGTACACCACACTTGAACTTGTGATAGATAAGATATCTCTTCATTTACTGCTACAAACTGATAACGGTCAGAAAAGTATGATTTAATCCATGCTAATGCAGTTCCTCAAATGCCAACATCAGTTTTCTAGTCTATTTAAAAGAATGTTGTGGTCAATTGTGTCAAATGTAGCAAGATCGAGTAACACTAATAGAGAGAACACTAACTATTTTCACTGAATATTTCTCACTATGAGAGAAATATAGGGTGGCTCAGTGGAGTGAATCTTGTGAAAGCTAAGAGAAAATGAAGGGGCTCCTGCGGGAGCAGGGGTAGTAAATCACTGATGCAATTGTAAAAAGGATGGAGATTATTGCAAGTGGAAGTGAAGAAAACTTGAGAACAGCGTGTGAAGTGGTCCATTAATACCAGGATGTAATGTATCCATCAGCCCCCAATGCAGCCCTCCAGATGCAGAAAATCACTTTGATCACTTGAGTTACCCCCCTTCTCCTGCTCTGACTCAGAGCAATTGTAGCTAGGGTGATTGGGCACATCCAGGGCTTTTCCTCCTACTTTAAGAGAAGTATCAGTGACAGCATCTATAACTCTTGCACTGGCATCCTGTGAACAGGTTTGCATGTAACTCTACATGTCTAAAGGCATCCTTGACAGTCCATTAGCATCCCAGTGTACACGGTCTGGTCTATAATTGATAGTATTCAGCCAACTGCACAAACCTGAATGATTCATACACACTCTTATGTTTGGGGGAGTAGGAGGTGTCTACCTCTGAATACTTTGAGAAAAGCTTGATGACAATTGGCGAGTGGAATTTGCATGCTACTCCCCCAAACATAAGAGTGTGTATCGATCATTGAGGTTTGTGCAGTTGGCTGAATACTATGCAATCAAAAGGCTCCCAATTGCGACCCCCTGAGTGTCAGTCATCAACATCATGTCTCGTTCCCTCCATCAGGGAACAAAGGTAACAACAGTAAACCCAGACGTACTATTAAATCAAAATTTGTTTAACTTGTGTAGAACTGAAATGTTAATTACTTCTACCACAGCAAGTTAACACTAAACTTAATCTCTTGCTGTTTAATATTTTAAGTTGGTCAAATGGTTAAAAATTGACTTTAATACTTTATGTAATGCCAACTTTTTTTACATCCGATAGTCCAATCAAACAGAGTTTGTCTGACAAATGGAAGTTTTTTACAGTGAAGAAAGTCATACTTTTGTTTGTTTTATGTATTATTTAATGAACAGAGAGCAACTGACATTAGTGCAGAGGAAAAAGGAAACACATGCCTCACCAACACTACCCACCCCATCCATTGAATAAGGAAGAAACTTCACCTGTAAATTACAGTGCATCAAGCCTCTCCTGAGGTAGGCGTGTTCCTGTAGAGTTTTCTTGAAGACAGTTCTTTTAACACTGCCGAGTGAGTGGATGAATCTATTTACTACAAAGTACTGGAGGAGGTTTAAGCTGTCCAGAATGGGGGACTGCTGCATGTCAGGTGAAGACAGAGAAAGTGCCAGGATTCACAATGAAATTGAGAGACAGCTTAGAATGGACAAAAAGGATGCAACCCGACAAATGAAACTTTTGCTTTTAGGTATGTACTTTCTTGTTTTTTGTTTGTTTATGTATGTAGGTTTCTTCTTATTGACATTTAAAAATGTGTAACGGTCAATTTTAATCATTTGAGTTGTTCCGAATCCGGTTACACTTTATTCTGATAGTCACTTTAGACATTCTACTACCTATAAGTAACTTTTCAACTACATGTCAACTAACTGTAATTAGAGTATTAGTAGGCTATAGTAGACTGTCAGTAGACTGTTAGGTTAGGGTAGGTGTTAGGGTCCGGGTTCAGGAGACCAAGTTGACTTGTAGTTGCTAAGTTACTTATAGTCAGTAGAAAGTCTGTTGGAGAACAAAATAAAGGGTTAGCAGATATTAAGCAGACAGTCTACTAATACTCTAATGACAGTTAATTTACATGTAGCTGCAAAGTTACTTATAGTTAGTTCAATGTCTAAAGTGGACTGTCGAAATAAAGTGTTACCCAGAATTCTAATTAAATAACCTTTAAACAATCATTTAAATGTTTACACAATTACACAATGTCAGATGTTGTGTGCTACAACTTTTATACAATATTTTTTACAGCTTATGAAATTCACTCTTCAGATGTATAGATGACATATTTCCTCTAACTGTTAGTGGTCACATGCAAATACATGCAAAAAAGATGTCAATGGAAAGTCATTCACATCTTATACAGTATAGCATTATTTTTTTTCTATTCTTAATGAATCTGAAATGCAAGTAAGCATATCAGGATACGGTAAGCATGTGAAGAAGAACATTCTGTGAATTCCTCACACATAGGATGGTGATTTTTTACTTGTTTTAGAAGCTTCTATTCATGTGATTCAGATATGTTTTCTTTGGTGTGTACTTTTATGTTATATTTTAGTTTCATTTTGTTTTCGATCAGTTAAGTTGATACTAGATAATAAAGAAGAGATGAATGAGCTCATGCAGTGTTTCCTTGTTCTAATTGTGATAATAATCTGCAGCCTTTCAGCAAAATTCCCATCCCATTTGTCAGACCTGTTTGCATGTAATAGATCAGTATGCAGTGCTGCGATGTTGGAATGATTTGTTTGTGGGTGGCATCATACGTAGTTTTGTGTTATCAAACTCAACAAACTGAGTTTGGTTTTACATACTATTTAGTACTCAAGTAAAATATGCTTTTGACGGCCTTAAATAGAGACACAAATATAAAACAATCATCAATAATCAAGCACAATACTCACAATCACCCAGCAAATATACTGCAACTTGCAGACTAATGAGTCTACAGATTATTATACTGAAAAGTTGTGTCTAAATATAGTTTAACTATGGTTTCATATTAATACAAATCATAAACAAATCATTCACTCCTTACTGGCAGACCATTTTGATGACACAATCGCAATGTTTATATTCTAAGGCAAATATGCAAACTAGAAAATTCATACTAGAAGTCTTTGTCTGGTCTCTATGTGTTTCTAAAAATGAGCATGAGTGAATAGATCCTTTTGTGTGAGGGAATTGTTGGTAAAGTTGGCTGTTTGCAAAATAACAGTTAGTAATATTATAAACAATTGTAGCCTCCCCTCCCCCAACACACACACATCTGTCATTTATTTGACTTCAAGTTGTGTCAGACTAATATGAATTTCTTTCTTCTATTTAACAACTGAGATATTTTGATTGGCCAAGCTGCTTTTTCACTACACACCACATTTGAAGTACTGTCGAAGACTACTTTGGACAATTATTAGTGAACGATGAATAAATATTTCAGTCTTTTTTGATGGGTTGGCCATCTGTCCAGGGTGTTTATCTCGGTTAGGGTTAGGACCTGAGATGCTGGAAAAGGCTCCAGCATCCAACAGGTGATTTGGAAAATGGAATTTACTTGGAAATTCGTCCTCTGCATTTAACCCATCCAAGCATACATTAGGAGCAGTGAGTAGTGAACACGTTCAGCCATTGACTGCAGCATTACAGCAGTAGTCCACTAGAGGTCTTTAAAGCTAAGCCATTTATACAGTATATAAGTAAATAATCACCCAAAAAAGAAACCTAACCCTTATCTCTGTCATCATTTACTCACTATATTGTTTGCAACACATACAGTAGGCCTATGTTTCTTCATGGAACACAAATAGAGAGAGCTATTTTTTCATAAAATTAAACTGTATGGTGACCAGATAAAGCTTTAAAGCAGCACTATGCAACTTTTTCAACCTTTATAATATTTTTCCAAAACCCTTGAGATGGTACATTGACTTACAATGGGTTGAATGGCAGGTCTGCCATAGCCTGACGTGGTCTGTATCGCTTTTACTGGCACTATAGACCTTATTCAGAGTAGCACCATGACAGGTATGAAAGTGAGGCTGTGAGGGATAGACTTACCTTGTTTCCAATGGCATCCGCTGTAAAAAGCTGAATAAAGCTCCTAGATAACTTAAAATTTTCTTTTTTTTCTTTTTTGTCAACTGACATTTCTTTGAAAGATATTTTTCAAGTGTTTCATGAGCAGAGCAATCCGAAAACACATTAAATAACAGTACAGCCCATTGAAGAGATGCATGTCTATCCCTCACAGCCTCGCTTTCATTCTCATTAAAAATCAAAGATGGCGCTGCCGTGAATAAGGCGTATATAATACAAAATTTGACTGCTTTACGGCATACGTCACTTCCCCCACTTCCTCAAATTCCGACGCGAGAGCCCAGGAGAGCGTTTTTTTTTCCCCTCTGTATGTTGTCATGGCTGAAGCAGCAAGTAAAACCAAGAAGCCAAAGGTTTTGTCGAAGGACAGTAGAAAGAGAAAAAGGGAGAGTGGCAAAATAAAAGGCTGGACGAGGATCAATATTGGTCCAGCTTTAGCTGGCTGGTGTAAGCCAAAGGAGGAGGAGGGGTGCCCGACCGATCCAAGAGGTCCTTGCTCCTAAAGGTGCAATTTTTGGGTACGCCAAAATGAGCAAACGAGTGATTTTTTTAATATAGTAATACTATTTTTAAAACATTCATTTGTAATACTACTCCACCAAAACGTAACTAAGTCCCCCGACTCCAGTCCGGTGCATCAATCTTCCCTCGCCTAGCAAACCTGAAGTGCGTCGGAAACAAAGCGCGCGTGTGATCAGTTTACTTCTGGTAATGTGTTGTGTAGCTTCATTGCTTTCTTTTGAGGGCGCTTAACACACTCAAGCATCCCCGTAAAGCCGGGGCAGGCAGCTGTGCCAGCTCGAGATGTGAAAGTACAGTGCCCTCCAATATTATTGGCACCCCTGTTTAAGATTTGGTCGAGGACTTCTAAAAATTCTCCTTTTTTTCAAACAACATAGAACCCAAATTCATAAGAAAGAGAAAAATCCAACCTTTTATTTAAGTACATTACTTTGGTGGTTAAAAAAATCACAAATTTAGAAAAAACAACAACAACAACAACAACAACCTTGAAATCATGTGTCCCACAATTATTGGCAACCCTGATCTTAATACTTTGTACAACCCCCTTTTGCCAACAAGCACTTAATCTCCTTCTATAACATTTCACAAGATTGGAGAACACAGAGAGAGGGATCTTTGACCATTTTTCTTTGCACAATCTTTCTAGATCATCCATTGTCCTGGGCCCTCTCTTATGCACTCTCCTCTTCAGCTCGCCCCACAGGTTTTCGATTTGGTTGATTTGGGTTCTATTCTACCATTTGGGTTCTATGTTGTTTAAAAAGGGGATTTTTTAGAAGTCCTCAACCACATCTTAAACAGTGGTGCCAATAATTGTGGAGGGCACTGTATACTAATTACTGAGTTGGTAGGGGCTACGTTCTTGCACATAAATAATACATGATTGATTAAACGGACAAAATACGGTCAGGATAACTATCCTTTGTCTGCAGGCTGATAAGTTATGTTTGTTATTTATTTTTCTGGTGAAAGTGTCTTGCCTCTGGCTATAATGCAAATTGTTTTTTTAAATTTGCAGATTCATTGCAGCTTGATATATTATAATATTGATGATATGGCTATTATATATCACACAAACATTTAATTAGCATATCCAGCATTATGTAAAACAGTAGCCACTAGCCAATAGGCTAATGTTACTATAAAGACGCTGGCTTGTAAATGTGAGCTACGTGATCTTTTAACGTTTGGCCCAGTTACCCATGTAAATACTATGTACTTATTTTAGTAACTACAATTACTGGGTAATAACTAGTACTAACCCTGAACCTACCACTAAACCTACCCCTGTTTCATTTACTTACCTTATATTAGCCAGTACTTTCTAGGTAAGTACACTGTAAGTACTGTACTATAAAAGGAAGCGTTACCCAGAAATATATGCCAATGTAGCTGGGATGAAGACATTTCGCACGCAACACTGGCAGTCTTCCCAAGATGAGAGAACTCCTTCCTTCTGCAGAGTTCGGGGGTATCGCTTGTCAACAAATGCACGTGTGTATTCCCTAGTGTAACCATGACAGATTTTACGACAGTAGTAGGGGGACCCTGAGAGCAAATTTAAAAAATGTCATAATGCTGCTTAAAAATAAGACGGTTTAAGTGACAGGATTGACAGAACTTACATTTTTGGTTAAACTATCCCTTTAATGATGGCAGCTTTCTTTCACAAGAAACAATATTTTAGATACACAGTAACCATCTATGCATTATGTCTCACTTTCAATGTTCCTCCACAGGCACAGGGAAGAGCGGAAGAGCACTTTCATCAAGCAGATGAGAATTATACATGGCAGAGGCTACAGTGAGGAAGACAGGAGGGCCTATGCCAAGCTGGTGTTCCAAAATATCTTTGTTTCCATCCACCACATACTTCAAGCAATGGAGAACCTGAACATCCCCTTTGCTGATGGAAAAAACACAGTATGCACCAGGAATTCTAAGACAAAGCATATGTTTTATTCAACATATTTATATATAATATCTAACTAAACATGTGTTATATCTATAAAAAAAGAAAGAGAGAGAGAGAGAGTACACTGAAATCTATCTGTGTGTTGTAGACATACGCTGCAATGCTTAAAAATGTGATCCCCGAAACAGTACTGTCACTGGAGGCTAAATATGCTGAAGCCATCAAGAGTATTTGGAAAGACCAAGGCCTGCAGACATGCTTCGAACGCAGGAGAGAGTTCCAGCTGTCAGACTCTACCAAATAGTAAGTGCAGTGAATATTTCACTTCTGACACTAACAAAAATAACCATTGTATTATATAGGCTACCATACTGTAGATGTACACCATGCAATCCAGTGTTTTTTTTTACAGTGTTCTACTTACAATAGCACAACCACATTTTAGGCATTTTCCATTATATTCTTTTGGAATATCATGATAATACTATCCCAGATAGCAAAATTGCTGTAACCCAGATCCGGCCCACACTTGACACGGCCCACACTTGACCGCTCCTGTTTGCCAGACTTGGACCACAGTTAAGCCATAGCAATGCCACATGTCAGCCATAAACACAACAAATGAAGCCGAACTGCCCCAAATCTGGCAAGCTATAATGAAATTTCCTGTTTATTATTATACCCTATTAAAATAAAGGTGATTTGACTTGGTAATATATAAATATATATATAAACCTGCTATTTACCCCCTGATACTATCAATGTGTTATATTGCTTTGTATGAGCTCTACTTACAATTTAGATAAAAACTGCTCTTTGCTATTTTTAATACCTGTATAGTTCAGACTGTACAGCATGACACTAGCAACAGCAAGTTTTGATTCCCAGGGAATTCATGAACTGATAAAATGGCACACAATCTAACATACTGCAGTTCTGTGAAAACCAAAAATTACTATGGCATATGCTTGGTAATTTAAGAACAATTGTTTTGTCTTGCTTTATTAAGCAAATCTTAAATATTCTTAATTCTGTGTTTGGTGAGATTTGGTGTTCAATGGGTTCAGGACAAATTATTTTTAAGGTATTTTAATGTTTTTTTTTCTCTTCACTAGTTACCTTGATGACATTGACAGAATATCTGCAGCTTTTTACTTGCCGACTCTGCAGGATATTCTACGAGTCCGAGTTCCAACCACAGGCATCATTGAGTACGTCTTTGACCTTCAGACTGTCATATTCAGGTAACTTTTAATTTATTGGTGGTGAGAAGATGACTGTAACCCATATTGTAAATAATAAAATCCCTGCTGTTGCTGCAGAATGGTTGACGTCGGAGGCCAAAAGTCAGAAAGACGGAAGTGGATCCATTGTTTTGAAAACGTTACTTCCATCATCTACCTGGTGGCTCTGAGCGAGTACGATCAGGTCTTATACGAGTGTGCGAATGAGGTTAGCCCACTTCCTTGCATTCTCAAATAGCTCTAAGCTATTTGAAGATTTGAAGATTTTGATTAAGATTTACCTGCTTAGGTGATTCATCTGACATATCAATTCTGGATTCATGGTGGGTCATTTTGTTGATGTGATGTTCTACCCCCACAGAACCGTATGGAGGAGAGTAAGGCACTTTTTAAGACAATCATCTCTTACACCTGGTTCCAGGAGTCATCTATCATCCTCTTCCTCAATAAAACGGATATCCTAAAGGAGAAGATCTACAAGTCAGACCTTGTAACGTATTTCCCACATTATACAGGTTGGAGTGCCAACAATGGCCTAAATTCTTATTCTTAACAAGCATTTCTGTTAATTAGGGCCTAAGCCCTGAAAGGGCGCAGAGCCCTATTGTTTTCCTTCCGATTATTTTTTTTTTTTTTTTTTTTTTTTTTTTTTTTTTTTTTTTTCTTTTTCTAGCGACTATTCGGGCACTTTTGGGGCCCTTAACATGCTCGAAAACTCTTGAAACTTTGCACACAGGTCAGAACCCGCGGCCATCAGAGCCGGGCTGAAGCTGGTACCCGGGCGTGGCAGGGCGGCTCGTCAGCGCCCCCTGGAATGGGGTCCGAACACCTGGTCCATAACTCAAACACACTTGCATGTAATAATATGAAACTCGGTACACATGTCGATAGCAGAATTTCATCTATACCTCGCGTTCTTGCTTTTTACCCCAGCCCAACAGGAAGTCGGCTATTGAGGTTTTTTTGTAAAACACACGCAATGAACTTTTAAATACTCCTCCTGAGAGCTCTGATCCAAATTCGACGAAACTCGGTCAGCTAGAAGTCAAGACATTGAGGATGAAAGTTTGTGTGGGGATTTTCTGATATCTCGAACGGTTTGGCCGTGGCGAGGAAACGAAACTATGGCGAGAAACGTGAAACAGGAAGTGTGTCATAACTTCAGCATACATTAACTGATCTGGATGAAACTTCAGCAGTGCGTTCGCTGTAAGAGGACGATCACATGGATGTGACTATTGTGAGTCAAAGTTATAGCGCCACCAACTGGCAGCAGGAAGTGTGTCACTTTCAAAATGCTTTGAAATCACCCTCTTATTTTTACCCGATTTGCTTCAAACTTCATCTGTATAATGTACATACACGGCAGATGAAGACCTATGAATGGATTCTTGATATCTTTGAAACTGTTGCCGTGGCGACGCATCAAACTTTACCATTCTTTTAGGATGCATTCTTTTAGGGATTCGAACATTTGTCCATAAATCAAACACACGTGCATGGATTAATATGAAACTCGGTACACTCATAGATCACATCAGGCCAAACAACTTTCGTGCTCTAAGTTTTACGACAGTTCAAACGGAAGTCGGGAATTATGTTTTTTTTTTTTCAATAATTGTCCTAGAAAAACATCAAATTACAACCCATGCTGTTACCAATCACCACCAAACTCGGTGTGCATGAAGTCAAGACATTGAGGATGCTATATTCCGGACGGATTTCTGATATCTCGAACGGTTTGGCCGTGGCGGATTTTTTTGACTAAAAAAGGACACATAAAGTGTGTTATAACTTGGTTAGTTTTACTGACAGTTACAAAACTTGCCGTGTATATTGTTCTATTCAAGCCAAACAACTTTCTAATTAACAATAATAAACTCAAACCCACAGAAAGTCAGATATTGTAGTTTGAATATGATCATGCTCTTTCTGAGCCTAGGCCTGTCACACAGTCTGTGTGTGTGTGTGATTGAGTCTTTTGACACACAGTCTCTGTGTGTGTGTGTAGGGGGAGGGGGCTTAATAATTTCACTGTGTGTCTGGCCTGCTAAAGTAAATACATTTCTTAAGCCTGGTATTTTTTAAATAAGTTTTTGTTTTTATTTTTTTATAAGTAAAGACATATAACCTGTTTAATTGTAGTGCATTGACAATAGTTTTATATAATTAGTGTATTAATTAAATTAACTTGGTCCATAAATCAAAAAGGAAGTGTGTTAAAACTTCTGCATACATTAACTGATCTTGATGAAACTTCAGCAGTGTGTTCGTTGTAAGAGGCCGATCACATGGATGTGACTATTGTGAGTCAAATATATAGCGCCACCAACTGGCAGCAGAAAGTGTTTCACTTGCAAAATGCTTTGAAATCACACTCTTACTTTTACCCAATTTGCTTCAAACTTCATCTGTATAATGTAAACACACGCCAGATGAAGAGCTGTGAAAGCATTATTCAATATCTAAGATAATGTTGCCATAGCAACGCATCAAACTTTAACATTCCTTTTTTTTGATGATTTTGAGTCTCTTAGCGGCTTTTGGGGCCCTTAATGGGTTTGAAAACTCTTGAAACTTTGCACACAGGTCAGATCCCACAGCCATCAGAGCCGGGAAGATGGTACCCGGGTGTGGCAAGGGGGCTAGACAGCGCCCCCTGGAACGGGGTCCAAAAACTTGGTCCATAAATCAAACACGCTTGCATGTAATAATATGAAACTCAGTACACATGTTGATCTCATCGTTTCATATATTCATATATTCTCCTCAAGCCGGACAACTTTCTAATTTACACTCATGAGCTAGGACCCACAGAAAGTCAGATATTTTGGTTTGAAAATGTTGAGTGTCTCTCTGAGCCTACACTTCTGTATGGCAAGCCCTTTTAACATTTAAAAGCTAAGTTTGACTATTCGTAATTAACATTGTAGATATCAACAACGTCTTTCTAGTCCGTAATTACATTTTGGATAGTTTGTATTATCATTTAAGATATCTGTAACGTAATTGTGACTAGTCGAAACGACAGATAGAGTATGGCAAGCCGTTTTAACATTTAATCATTTTAACCTACTAGTCTCTATTTTCATGCTACTAGTACTTATTTTTTAGATACTAGTATCTATTCCATTAAGTACTAGTACTTATTCATTAGCTACTAGTGCTTATTCTTTAGATACTAGTGCCTTTTCTTTAGATACTAGTGTTTATTCTTTAGGTACTAGTACCTTTTTAAAGATACTAGTACTTATTCATTAGACACTAGTCCTTATTTATTAGATACTAGTACTTATTCATTAGATGCTAGTCCTTATTCATTACATACCAATGCTTATTAATTAGTTACTAGTACTTATTCATTAGATGCTAGTACCTATTAAATAGATACTAGTACTTATTCATTAGACACTAGTACTTATTTCAATGGTGACTAGTAACTATTCTTTTGTTACTAGTCACATTTTTTCCAGTGACTTCTATGGTGATCTGTCATTCAGATATCAACTATTCAGTTCTGACTAGTATGTTAGTATGTATTCCAATTGTGGAATACATACTAGTATGTATTCCAAAGCAGGGGTTACGTTTCTGCACGTCGTGCAGAATAACCCTAAGGGCACCAAGGTGGCGGTGCCACCGGCTTTATATATATATATATATATATATATATATATATATATATATATATATATATATAATATAGCTGCGAGCAGCGATGGAGGGCCAAAGCCGGCGGTAGCGCCATTCCCGGTGCCTTTAGGCACCGGGGGTTGCGGTGCCACCGGCTGGGCCCGCGATCGCTGCTCGCAGCTATATTTTTCAATTAAAATCATTTAAACGACACTACATAAGACTTGTTTTCATATAATTATTTGTCTTTCCAATTCAAAAAGATTTTTCACTTGTTTGAGGTATAAACATGTTAAAAACAATTTAAGTGAACAGAAAAAATCTACCAGAAGACTGGAGCAAAATGTTTCTATGGAATATTTCAGTATTTATTTTAAATGATTTTTCTGTGCACATTCTTTAGGGCCCAAGCCCTGAAAGGGCGCAGAGCCCTATTGTTTTCCTTCCGATTATTATTATTTTTTTTTTTTTTTTTTTTTTTCTTTTTTTAGCGACTATTCGGGCACTTTTGGGGCCCTTAACATGCTCGAAAACTCTTGAAACTTTGCACACGGGGTCAGAACCCGCGGCCATCAGAGCCGGGCTGAAGCTGGTACCCGGGCGTGGCAGGGCGGCTCGTCAGCGCCCCCTGGAATGGGGTCCGAACACCTGGTCCATAACTCAAACACACTTGCATGTAATAATATGAAACTCGGTACACATGTCGATAGCAGAATTTCATCTATACCTCGCGTTCTTGCTTTTTACCCCAGCCCAACAGGAAGTCGGCTATTGAGGTTTTTTTGTAAAACACACGCAATGAACTTTTAAATACTCCTCCTGAGAGCTCTGATCCAAATTCGACGAAACTCGGTCAGCGTGAAGTCAAGACATTGAGGATGAAAGTTTGTGTGGGGATTTTCGATATCTCGAACGGTTTGGCCGTGGCGAGGAAACGAAATTATGGCGAGAAACGTGAAACAGGAAGTGTGTCATAACTTCAGCATACATTAACTGATCTGGATGAAACTTCAGCAGTGCGTTCGCTGTAAGAGGACGATCACATGGATGTGACTATTGTGAGTCAAAGTTATAGCGCCACCAACTGGCAGCAGGAAGTGTGTCACTTTCAAAATGCTTTGAAATCACCCTCTTATTTTTACCCGATTTGCTTCAAACTTCATCTGTATAATGTACATACACGGCAGATGAAGACCTATGAATGGATTCTTGATATCTTTGAAACTGTTGCCGTGGCGACGCATCAAACTTTACCATTCTTTTAGGATGCATTCTTTTAGGGATTCGAACATTTGTCCATAAATCAAACACACGTGCATGGATTAATATGAAACTCGGTACACTCATAGATCACATCAGGCCAAACAACTTTCGTGCTCTAAGTTTTACGACAGTTCAAACGGAAGTCGGGAATTATGTTTTTTTTTTTTAAATAATTGTCCTAGAAAAACATCAAATTACAACCCATGCTGTTACCAATCACCACCAAACTCGGTGTGCATGAAGTCAAGACATTGAGGATGCTATATTCCGGACGGATTTTTGATATCTCGAACGGTTTGGCCGTGGCGGATTTTTTTGACTAAAAAAAGGACACATAAAGTGTGTTATAACTTGGTTAGTTTTACTGACAGTTACAAAACTTGCCGTGTATATTGTTCTATTCAAGCCAAACAACTTTCTAATTAACAATAATAAGCTCAAACCCACAGAAAGTCAGATATTGTAGTTTGAATATGATCATGCTCTTTCTAAACCTAGGCCTGTCACACAGTCTGTGTGTGTGTGTGTGTGTAGGGGGAGGGGGCTTAATCATTTCACTGTGTGTCTGGCCTGCTAAAGTAAATACATTTCTTAAGCCTGGTATTTTTTACATAAGTTTTTATTTTTATTTTTTTTATAAGTAAAGGCATATAACCTGTTTAATTGTAGTGCATTGACAATAGTTTTATATAATTAGTGTATTAATTAAATTAACTTGGTCCATAAATCAAAAAAGTAAGTAAATAAATCAAAAAGGAAGTGTGTTAAAACTTCTGCATACATTAACTGATCTTGATGAAACTTCAGCAGTGTGTTCGTTGTAAGAGGTCAGTCACATAGATGTGAGTCAAATATATAGCGCCACCAACTGGCAGCAGAAAGTGTTTCACTTTCAAAATGCTTTGAAAATCGCACTCTTACTTTTACCCGATTTGCTTCAAATGTAAACACACGCCAGATGAAGAGCTGTGAAAGCATTATTCAATATCTAAGATAATGTTGCCATAGCAACGCATCAAACTTTAACATTCCTTTTTTTTGATGATTTTGAGTCTCTTAGCGGCTTTTGGGGCCCTTAATGGGTTTGAAAACTCTTGAAACTTTGCACACAGGTCAGATCCCACAGCCATCAGAGCCGGGCTGAAGATGGTACCCGGGTGTGGCAAGGGGGCTAGACAGCGCCCCCTGGAACGGGGTCCAAAAACTTGGTCCATAAATCAAACACGCTTGCATGTAATAATATGAAACTCAGTACACATGTTGATCTCATCGTTTCATATATTCATATATTCTCCTCAAGCCGGACAACTTTCTAATTTACACTCATGAGCTAGGACCCACAGAAAGTCAGATATTTTGGTTTGAAAATGTTGAGTGTCTCTCTGAGCCTACACTTCTGTATGGCAAGCCCTTTTAACATTTAAAAGCTAAGTTTGACTATTCGTAATTAACATTGTAGATATCAACAACGTCTTTCTAGTCGTAATTACATTTTGGATAGTTTGTATTATCATTTAAGATATCTGTAACGTAATTGTGACTAGTCGAAACGACAGATAGAGTATGGCAAACCGTTTTAACATTTAATCATTTTAACCTACTAGTCTCTATTTTCATGCTACTAGTACTTATTTTTTAGATACTAGTATCTATTCCATTAAGTACTAGTACTTATTCATTAGCTACTAGTGCTTATTCTTTAGATACTAGTGCCTTTTCTTTAGATACTAGTGTTTATTCTTTAGGTAGTAGTACCTTTTTAAAGATACTAGTACTTATTCATTAGACACTAGTCCTTATTTATTAGATACTAGTACTTATTCATTAGATGCTAGTCCTTATTCATTACATACCAATGCTTATTAATTAGTTATTAGTACTTATTCATTAGATACTAGTATCTATTAAATAGATACTAGTACTTATTCATTAGACACTAGTACTTATTTCAATGGTGACTAGTAACTATTCTTTTGTTACTACTAGTCACATTTTTTCCATTGACTTCTATGGTGATCTGTCATTCAGATATCAACTATTCAGTTCTGACTAGTATGTTAGTATGTATTCCAATTGTGGAATACATACTAGTATGTATTCCAAAGCAGGGGTTACGTTTTTGCACGTCGTGCAGAATAACCCAAAAGGCACCAAGGTGGCGGTGCCACCGGCTTTATTTATATATATATATATATATATATATATATATATATATATATATATATATATATATATAAATATAGCTGCGAGCAGCGAGTGGAGGGCCAAAGCCGGCGGTACCGCCATCCCGGTGCCTTTAGGCACCGGGGTTGGCGGTGCCACCGGCTTGGGCCTTGGAATCGCTGCTCGCAGCTATATTTATTACTATTATTTTAATTCATGTGCCCTCATAATTATTTAATCAAAATTATTTCCCCTGCCCCTTACAATCTCTTTTATTCCGTTATGATGGTTTCACTGGTGTGAAGACAGGACCAAAACCTCCCGTTCAGCAACCTGTCAGATCGCTGCAATTAGCAAATGACAACAATCCAATGATATAATCAATTCCTGATGGACAAAATCAACTCCCTCCAAAAACAATGTATAGCTCAAGAAGCTGCTTTACTTATATACGTCATATAATGAAGAAAAGTATCGCAACTTACGCTTCATACTGACAAGTCTTATTTTATGCAGTGTTTACTAAATAAAAATAAATTAAGTTGTAAAAGTGCAGTGTGGGGGAAGCTATTTTAAAAGCAATGAAATGATGATGCTACACTCTGGTTTGAGCTACTCTCATACTACTGCAAATGTTTTTGTTAGGTACTCCCCGACAGTGCTGCAGTGCCACTGTACTACACTGACATAATGAAATCTGTTTTATCTGCTTACTCAACAGGCCCTAAAAAGGATGCAGAGGCCGCAATGAAGTTCATCTTGAGTATGTATGAGGAACAGAACAGGGACACAAATAAACGCATCTACGCACATTTCACATGTGCAACCGACACTGAAAATATCCGCTTTGTTTTTAGCGCTGTGAAGGACACCATTCTGCGGCACATCCTTTCCACATTTAACTTGGGTTAGGTGATAAAAGTGCTTTATATATGGCTAGATTGTATATATTATTATTTTTTTTACCTCTGAGTCAGTAAAATGTGAATGTGATCTGTGTGTGAGTGCTGAGATCAAAGTGCATTCTGTGAATTCTTCTTGCATTGGCGGAAATTAAAGAGAAGTGTACTAACTTTTCTTTAATTTTAGGGGGGGTACCCCTCGATTTTGTTCTTAGGGACAGTACCCCCTGGATTTTTTGTGACTGATTTATGGTCTAGCAAAGTGTCATAGACAAATCATGTCCAGAGGGGCGTCACCAACGGACGTCACTGATAGACCTAAAACCAATCAGAGCAATGAAGGAGATGACATATGCAGAGCAGCGGAAAACATCTCCGAGTGTTGTTCTTTGCTTGATTTTTAACAATAAGGAAAAGTTCAAATCGCTTAAAACAGATGCGATAGCTGATTTCGAACGAGTGATGTTCGATGGTGACATCCATCTTTTTATAATGTAGGCTACAAAATCTGCTTCAAAATCCCAGGGCTGTCGTCATCGTGTAAAGCCCACCCCAACATTTCTGATTGGTGCCTAGATTTCGACGGATTGGAAATGGGCTTAAATGAGCTTTTTGCCAGACTAACTTTCAGAGCAAATCTAAATTTGCCGGAAGTTGTCTGGGTTTTCCCAGGCTACCATTCCACACAAAATTTAAATGAAATGTGAATCAAGACATGTGGCATGAAAGACAGACTTTGAATCCATGCAAATCATGTGTAGACAATGTCTTAGCTATTCAAATAGTCTCTCCAACACTGACAAGGATACATGAATGATACCTTAGTACATATCATGGCATGTTCACTGTGACACTGATGCATCTGATCACAGATTATTTGGGTGGTCCTTACTTAGTTTACAAGAGAAAAACTGTAGTTAAGATACTGT
Source organism: Hybognathus amarus (assembly GCA_030378365.1). NCBI lineage: Eukaryota > Metazoa > Chordata > Actinopteri > Cypriniformes > Leuciscidae > Hybognathus > Hybognathus amarus. Next base: position 26,175 of record JAQIUQ010005745.1, on the reverse strand, counting down.
GGTGTTTAATAAATGCTGTTTCTCTAAAATCATTAGTCCAACTTTTGCATGTGCATTGGCTAAATATATTTATTTAAATATTATTTAAACATTCTACACTAAGTAATGTAAAGTCCTTTTTGCTGTGAGAACCAAACAGTGACAGTGAAGGTCAATTATGGTAACCAACTCATACTTGGAATTTGTCCTCTGTACTTAACCCATGCAAGTTAGTGCACACATTAGGTGTAGTATAGTGAACACAATTTGGAGACACACATACCTAGAGCAGTGGGCAACCATTTTCTGCAGCACCCAAGCAGCAATTGAAGATCATGAGATTGAAGAAACATGAGATCATGTTTGAAGCGATTGAAGAGACATGAGATTATCTATAGAAATCATACTGATTTATGTTCTTTCTTAAAGTTGAAGAAATAGACTCCCCACCCCTCAACAACAATAATGTGTTCATTTACTTACCCTTGTATGGAACGACTCTAAGTATCATGTTTGAAAATATTTACTGTATGTACTGTCACAATTTCTAATGTGATCATTTCTTAGAAGCTAAATAATGTGTAAAACTTTAGTATGACATTAAATTGTATTTACTTCTTTTTTTACAACAGATGCAATGCAGTTGTATTTTAGAGTGACAAAATAAAATTGATTGCATAACAAATGTTTTTTAATACTTAATTCCATCAAGCAGTTATAACTATGTATTTTTGCATTTAGGTGCCAAAACATGTCTTCCCACTTTTATTTAAATTTTTTCAGAAGGGTGGAAATAAAATTTTTTGAAATTAATCTAAAATGCAATTTTACAATTTAAAATTGTATTACATGAACACTTCACAAAAATCATAAGATAGAAGTTCAGATCATTGTTTTCTTTATGATAAATGTAGTGTAACATTCAAGTGGCAACCTCCCCGTCTCTTCTCTTGAAGCCAACACAGAAGTGAATTAAACTGCAATTCATCGAGTGGCCACTTGAGGCTGGCTGCAAAAGCGAGTCAAATCTGTATTTCTCCCAAGTTAAAATGTCTAACTTCACAGCAAAAAAGAAAAAAAACATGTTTACATCCTGGTGGCAAATAGTTGTTTTGGTCTATGTCGCTAATTTTGCCCTTCATGATGACTGTGAGGGGGGTGAATTTTTTTACAACTCATCTGTTTAAATTATATTTAAGCCTTAAAGTTCTGCATAATTAAGGGCGTGGCCACTTGAGTGACAGGTGGATTGCCGCTGCTTTCACTGCTAGCGTCTGCTTCAGCGTCACCCTCAGCTGTGTTTGTGCTTTTTCCCGGATTATTTCATACAATTTAATACATGTATTATACCTTCGCCCGTGCACGCCATCGGATTGCGTCATGTTGAGTATGGAGAGAACGACCAGCGCTGTATTTCCAGTTGTTTCCCTCACATGCACTAATGGATGTCTGATGATTACAGTGCATTCTCGTCGTCCATGCAATAGATGCACACCCTTGAATGAGCACGGATTTCTAACCATAACCATGAATATATATTTTGTATGCATGTCATGTGCAGTAATTTTTTATTTCTCTGTAATTTCTTTTGTGCATGTGGTATTTTTTGCACCCCACAGCTGCCGTAGAACTACACCAAAATGACGCTGCACCATAGTGCCCAGTAGCGGTTCTAGGCACGGGCGAACTGGGCAGTCGCCCGGGGCGGCATTTCTTCATGTCACATGGGGGGCGGCACGAGCTTTTAAACCTCTGTTCTTAGCACGAGCTTTTAAACCTCTGTGTTTACTATTAATAATAAAAGATAAGCTACTGTGCATTATAAATGTCAGGAATGTATCTTTATTGGGGGGGCTCGGAAAGGGGGTCTCGCCCTGGGTGTAATTCAAAGTAGAACCGCCACTGATAGTGCCAAATTAAAAAAAGTAAACAGTGTGTGAGAGGTTATTTTTGCTTCAGCAGAGCACTCATTATTTTAAACTGAAGCTAATTAAAAATAAAAATTGCAAAGCACATCACAGAAGAGACTAAGAATCTTTTTCATTGAGAACGCACAAAGCCGTGGACATTGTGGATGAATCTGGCTAAAAGAAAGGCCTGGAGAATCCAACTAAAAATGTGTAGTGAGCAGGTTTGTGCTTTTACATTTTGGCTGCAGTGTCAAGATTGTTTGTATACATGCAGTAGTTTATTATTGACACTGGCTGGGCCTTGGTTATGTTAGACTTTTTTGCTATTCCGTTCTGGTTGTGAAAAATGGTTGGGCTGGCCTTCGATAGTGTATTTTTTATGGTATTGTTTGGAATGGTATTTAATTTTTTTTTTAAACTACAGTGAACATCTATAGGCTAAATTTTTCCTGGATGTACTTGGAGGGCGTAGTCAACAAACAAAATTATATTTGAAATTACCTCTTTAAATTAGGCTGATTCCTGTTTTCGCCGGTAACCGTTCAGTCACACTAGGATACAAGCAAACATTTAACGACTGACAAACACAAGTGAAACACAAGGGCTATTTATACACAAGACAAGCTTACCAAGGTAATGAGAGGGCATGGTTAATTGTCATAGGAACCCGAGGGTAACTATGGTAACCAACAAGGAGCAGCAAGGAAACATGAAGTGAACAATGCAACAAAGGATACACAGAGCTTCAAAATAAGAGTCCAAGATAAACACAGGGAACACAGGCAGGGATCGTGACATAGCCCCCTCCTGAAGGAGCCGCTTACAGACACTCCTAACATTATCTGAGAAGTCCTGAAGGGAGGCAGAGGTGGACCAGAGAGAGCGGGAGGACAAGGTCCATGGACATGGTCATGGTCCATGGCGGTGGACCAGAGAGTGGGAGTACAAGGTCCAAAAATAAATGCCAAGGCACAGCAGGGACCCAGGCGGCCTAGGCGGAGCAGCCTGTGCTGAATCGGGTTCTGGACAGGACTTGTGGGCTGGAGCCATCAATGGACTCACACAAACTCACAATATAACTGTGGCTCATATGGCTGCCATCTTGGCCGAAGACTCGGGCATGACGGCCATGTCTATGAAAAGACTCTGATGTTGAAGTTGCTACAAACACTGGGCTTGAAACCCTAAATGTATGGCATGCACGAATCCATGGTTAGTCAAGATCTGTGACCACCGGAGCTTGCTGCTACTGCCCTCCTTGAGGGACTTCTAGTTCAGCTTCATCTTCACATTAGGACTTCTCAAGAAGGTTCAGAGCTAGACCTAGTGCTGGTTCGGAGTTGGTTCAACTGACAAGCTTTCAAAGAACCGGTTTGCCTTTCCACAGGCTAGAGAGCAATCACAGAGCCAGTTCGTACATCACTGTATACATCTCATGTTGCCCAGCAATGCTAGATTGGCACACACAAACACACCAGGCTTGTTCGAGATGGTTCGGCACTGTGAATATCGAACTGCGAGAGCGATTCGAAAAAACATTAGAAAAAGATTCGAATCAAAAGCAGAAGAAGTCGTAAACTCTCCAAACACTCCCGCAGCTCCGATCAGTCCATGCTGCTCCGATGCATCTCGAACAAGCCATCCATCAACAATGGCGGTTGTTGCGTTACTATTTATGCTCATGGCTTTGCAAACCTACATCGGTATCCAAACACGGCGAATCCAGCACGTCCGTGCAGCTTACCGTAACTTGCATTAAAGGAGATTACAATCAAGTGCATTAGCATAATTAGCTGCAATTTATTATATGGCGGTCACAAGTTTCTATTTGTCTTGCTGGTCACAGTAACTCCGCCCCAGCCGCTGACGTAAGCGGTTCTTACTTCAAGACCAGCAATGATTTGGTGCTACTTTAAGAACCACTTTTACTGGTTCGGAGCTGGTGGTTTGGTGGTCGAAAAACAAAGAACCGATTTGAAACTAGGCTCTGGCTCTGAACCAGCACCAGCTCTGCCTTGGTGGAAAAGGGGTAAGAGAGCAAGAGGCTAAGAGGACCAGAGAGGCGAAGAGGCTAAGAGGACATGAGAACTAATCTTGATGATCTGTGATTTTTAAAGTGTGAAAATGTCAAACCCTCTGGAGGTGCATGAGCCAATGCAAAGCTGTTTTTTACAAAGTTTTTTACGACCCCTTTTACGACCGTCAGCAGGGCATTTGAATGTTTAATTTCATTGGGTGTTTATGAAAAGAAGAAGAATACTAAAATAATACTAAAAGAAGAATACTAATGCGTTATAAAGTTAGCAAAATGTAATGTAAATTAACAAATGGGGGACGAAGACTGGATTTTAAAGAGGCATACTACATGCTACACATATGATTTTGGTTAACCGCAAGTCATGTTTCAGACCAAAAAAGTTTAGAAGTGAGAATGAATAGAAAGGCCAAACCACATAAAAAGAAACTTAGATACACGTTAAGACATTTATCACATGGTTATATATATATATATATATATATATATATACAGTATATATATATATATATATATATATATATATATATATATATATATATATGTATATAGAATATATAGGATTAAAAGGGTTAATTTCTTCTTCTCAGCAAGAATTAGGAGACAATTCCCTGCACATTCTTTTGGGTCGTGAAACTGTTAATCAGTCATTAAGGTGTCATGTAACAGGACAATGGGTTCTGCCAGTGTTGACTTCGTTTGTGGGGGAAGTTTCATTGAACTTTGTTGAGAGAGTGAGTTTGTAGGATTATTTATTAAATATAATGAGCAATTTGTTTCTCTGACTGGACCAGACGCTACAGGGGCTTGTTAAGTCCATAACAGAGAAAAAAAATCAGTAAGTGCACAGTCTTGCAGGTTGGATAAATATGCAATGTTCCTAAATGCAAATCTCAAGTGTGGTCCTCGAAGGGGGATTACTTTGACGCAGATGGACGGCATGGATTGCTCCTGTCTGCCGTGATCGATTGTTCCTGTCTGCCTTGCTGCTGGTTTGTCTCTGTAAGCTCCATGTAGTTTTCTGTTTTCGAATCTCTTTTTACTACCATTCCTAATTTCATTAATTTATTCTATTTACAGTATATACTGTAAAGGCGAAAGTCCAGGAAACATGAAAGAACGAGCAAAATACCATTAACACATAATGTAATAAAACCATAACTGAGATTTAGTGCAGCATTGCGTGCAGTCGGGGACAGTGCCTCTGGGATGGCAGACCAGGGTGGTGGTTCCTCTTTTTAAGAAGGGGACCGGAGGGTGTGTTTCAAGCTATAGGGGGATCACACTTCTCAGCCTCCCTGGGAAAGTCTATGCCAGGGTACTGGAGAGGAGAATACGGCCAATAGTGGAACCTCAGATTCAGGAGGAACAGTGCGGTTTTCGTCCGGGCCGTGGAACACTGGACCAGCTCTATACTCTCTACAGGGTGCTGGAGGGTTCATGGGAGTTTGCCCAACCAGTCCACATGTGTTTTGTAGATTTGGAAAGGGCATTCGACTGTGTCCCCCGAGGCAGCCTGTGGAGGGTGCTCTGGGAATATGGGGTCCGGGGGCCTTCTGCTAAGGGCTATCCGGATCCCTGTATGACCGAAGCAGGAGCTTGGTTCGCATTGCCGGTAGTAAGTCAGACTTCTTCCCAGTGCATGTTGGACTCGGCAGGGCTGCCCTTTGTCGCCGGTTCTGTTCATAATTTTTATGGACAGAATTTCTAAGGCGCAGCCAGGGGCCAGAGGGTGTCAGGTTTGGGGACCACATGATTTCGTCTCTGCTCTTTGCAGATGATGTTGTCGTGTTGGCCCCTTCACACCAGGACCTTCAGCATGCACTGGGACAGTTTGCAGCCGAGTGTGAGCTGCTGGGATGAAAATCAGCACCTCCAAATACCGAGGCCATGGTCCTCAGTCGGAAAAGGGTGGCTTGCTCACTTCAGGTTGGTGGAGAAATCCTTCCTCAAGTGGAGGAGTTTTAAGATATCTTGGGGTTTTGTTCACGAGCTGAGGGAAGGATGGAACGGGAGATTGACAGACGGATCGGTGCAGCTTCTGCAGTAATGCGGTCGATGTACCGGTCTGTTGTGGTGAAGAAGGTTTACCGGTTTGCGATTTGACGGTCAATCTACGTTCCTGACTCTCACCTATGGTCATGAGCTTTGGGCTCATGACCGAAAGGACAAGATCCCGATACAGCGCGGCCGAAATGAGCTTTCTTCGTAGGGTGGCAGGACGATCTCTTAGAGATAGGGTGAGAAGCTCGGATCACTCGGGAGGAGCTCAGAGTAGAGCCACTGCTCCTCCACATCAAGAGGGGTCAGCTGAGGTGGCTTGGGCATCTGTTCCGGATGCCTCCTGGACGCCTCCCGGGGAGGTGTTCCGGGCACGTCCCACTGGGCGGAGGCCCCGGGGAAGACCTAGGACACGCTGGAGAGACTATGTCTCCTGGCTGGCCTGGGAAACGCCTCGGTATTCCCCCAGAAGAGCTGGAGGAAGTGTCTAGGGAGAGGGAAGTCTGGGCATCTCTGCTTAGACTGCTGCCCCCGCGACCCGGCCCCGGATAAGCGGAAGAAGATGGATGGAGATGGATGGAGATTTAGTGAAATGCCTAATTTTCAGACTCAATTATGTTGAGTCTGTCAAACAACTGTGGTGAGTAGGATCAGTCAACAAACACGGTGAGTAATGTCTTCTCCTGTCATTGTCACTTGCACTTCGTGCCACATGGATGCGACTAGCTTAGTGAACTCTGCACATTGTTCAGTTCTGGCTGCAGAGCCCATGCAGCAGGTCAACTGGGTGACCATGAGACGCTGTAGTCGAGGGGCAAAACACAGCTCTTCTGTTCTGATTACAACATTAAACAGATTTTCCCCACTCAGTGAAACACCCACTGTGAATCCTGTAGAATGTCCCATAGTTATTGGTGATTCTTGGCAAAACCTAAACAGTTTTAACTGAAATAAACTCTAGTTTAATATAACTATTCTGGTAAGAGAGTACTTTTCTAACACCCCCAGAATACAAACCAAACGAAAGCATGTAAAGACAGCCATCCTAACTGATACTCCTAAGAAGCAGGCAATTGAAAAGGCTTATAAAGAAAGACAAAAGAAACTGAGAGGGAAAAAGCAAAATAGCAAAGAAAAGGAAAACCGAAAAGAAAGCAACCAAAAAGAAAATCTTAGTTAGCAGCTCTAAGGAGAGTGATGTCCCTGTCCCAATTAATAATGTGTCTGACGGAGAGAGCTCTGAGGATAAGAGAATTGATCCAGGAAACACAGATCTGTCTGTGGGTGACTTTATCATAGTTAACTTTTCAACCAAACACAAAAGCGTCCGTTACAATGGCATGGCTGAGAAAGTCGAGGATGACAAAATACCCCCAGACACTAGCTGGCTCTAAGGGTCCTGTGTTCTGACCCCCAGACTGTGTTCTAATCTAACTGGTTCTATCTGTCATTTGAATGTTAATTAAAACATTTTTAATTATATTGTGTTGTGTTTGATTTTGTTCAGAGTTACTTTCTGTTACTAGTTGAATCTGTTACTAGTCCGACATTAGTTCTGGAATGTGTGATTGTCAAGCTGTCAGGATTCTAAGTGTTACAACATTATGTTGTATGGTAGTTTCAGAGTGGAACATGTTGTTATGGTCAGGGTGGCGATTTGCCGGGGGATGCGTGGGATTTCCCCTTTTCTGGTCAATGTACCCCTGCCTCTGCTTAATTATTTTTATCCCCGGTGGAGATAAATTTACCCCCCCTCCCCCTCAAAGTGATCTGTGCTACTACACTAGTGGTGAGACGAATCAGAAAACTTATCACGCGATCCGTGGTTTGATTAAAGTCAATTTTAGTTTTAAATGCGCTACTTTGGCTGACTCTGATATAGCTGCCGCTCTGCACAAGTCAGCAGACTTGCTCAATGTCCCGCCCACGGCGCTATCTGATTGGTTACACCTCACGCCTATCAACACTTGCGAGACGACACTAAACTGAGACTGACGCCGCCTTCACACTGGCAGTTGAAATCCTTCTCCGAGATGACTCTGAAACGACCGTAAGTCATTCATTTCCTATGGAGATTTGCAGGCCGCATGCGAATGGGTCCGAAATCGGGTCCTGACCGAGTGCGGTGCGAAGAAAATCGTGTCCGTTGGTCATCCGGATGCGTTCAAAAAATTGAACTCTTGCAAAAAGCTACGGTACGTTCATAAAGCACTCCCCGTTCACGGTAACCAGGTCGTCTCATTCAAAACAGCCAGAGCTTTTTCTGTCAGCGAGCCACTGCAAATTGACTTTATGTACAGCTGCACAACTTCCTGAACTTCAGCCAGCTCCTTGTTTCCTGTCTGCCCTTATTGGACAAATTGATTAATTCAGGTGTGTCTGACCTCAGTAGTCACGGAAACAATAATCAGACACACCTGAATTTATCAAGTTTGCCCAATAATGGCAGACAGGAAACAAGGAGCTGGCTGAAGTTCAGGAAGTAGTGCAGCAGTGCATAAAGCCAATTGAATACTCATATGAGGCTGCGAATGTAAGCTACGTGCCCGCCCCAGCGTGCTCATGCTTACTAAAATAAATGCCTCACCTCCTACACCGCATACTCGCTACATTCCCTTTCTAGTGGATGCATAACGCAAACCCAGTCAAACGTGTGGCTGCAGTATCTTATGCGCCTTATAATCCGGTGCGCCCTATTTATGAAAAATGTTCTAAAATAGGTCATTCATTGAAGGTGCGCCTTATAATCCGGTGCGCCTTAAAGTGCGGAAAATATGGTACATTAATCTATTGATTTATTTCTTGTATTTTTTTCGTTGTGCATGTTCACAGTTCATATTTAAAGTAACACTATGTAGTTTATCAACCTTCATAATCTATTTCCAAGACCCTTGTGATGGTACATCGACTTAAAATAAGTTAAATGACACGTCTGCCATAGCCTGACGTGGTCTGTATCGCTTTTACTGGCACTATGTAAGTCCGGGTTTCGGGGCAGCTCCCGTGCACAAAAATAAACTACAAAATTCGACTGCTTTACGGCATACGTCACTTCCCCCACCTGTTACTCCAATTCGGACGTGAGTGAACAGCCAGCGTTTCTTTTCGTTATGACCGAAGCGGTAAAAACAACTAAGAAGACAAAGGTTTTGTCTGAGGAGACTCGGAAGAGGCTTAGTGATAAAGCAAGAGGCCGGACAAGAATCAATATTGGTTCTGTGTTTGCTCGCTGGCGTGAGGTCAAGGATGCGGAGGGTTGCTCTACCGACGCTGATTTGGCCATCATGCTGTTAGACTAGTAAGTATATTGCTTGCATAGCCTACTAAAACTATCTGTTTTTATAATTTGTTGTCTGGAAATGTTATGGAAACTATCTGTTCCTTCATTTATCGTCATGAATCAAGTAATGCTAGTAGTAGAGAAGAGAATTATCACTCTGGTAGCAAGTACACACTAACATGTCTTTTACATATTTAGCATGCTATTATCAATTCCGATTTGAGCATTGAAATCGCGGATTGACTAAATGACTCTCGAAATCGTAAATATTCTTAATAAGCATGTTGAAAGTATGAAATGAGTAATATTATCTATAATAATATGAATTATTTAGTCTTTCTTAGTTTGGGATGTCTTTCAAAGTCATGAATCATACTCTACCTTATCTGTGGACATTGTTGTATTCCAAAGCCGGTGCTGAATCGACAGCGAGCGTGCGCGTGCGCGTGCGTGCGTGTCAGTTTACAGCGACCGAAGTGGAAGAGTTCCATGGTGTTGCTTTAAATATTGCGTTAGGATACTTCATGAGTAAATTTGTAATTTTTTTTACAATTCCTGCAAATGCAGTGATGATTAATTTTTATGAATAAAAATGTTTAAAACATCCCCCCTCTGTTTTTTTCACAAATCGCACCCTGGTTGTGGTAGTTTCAGAGTGAAAAAAGTAAGTGGATCAGTTTACCCCCAGCTGGTTCACTTTACCCCTTTGATTTATCAGGTTTGTCTCAGTTTACCCCTAAGCTAAGGTAAAGTGAGACACAAGAACACTTTTGAAAAAACAATCACACTCTGCACTGCCCGTTGTCGTGAGCTCCCTTAGAGGGCAGCAAATGTAAAAAAATTGTTCACTTTACCCTACCCTCCCCTATATTGAAAGTCCCTATGTGTGTGTGTGTGTGTGTGTGTGTGTGTGTGTGTGTGTGTGTGTGTGTGTGTGTGTGTGAGAGAGAGAGTGAGTGTTTCTGAGCAATGAGATGACTCCAGCAGAGATTTATAGCTTTACACTAGTTATGTCAGGTGTGGCACAGTTGCCGTAGCGATGAACATTGGACCAAACACTTTCTGAGTAAGAGGTCATAGAGCACCTCCCATTGCTTCCTTAAACACTTACGAGAGACTTGCAACAGAAAAAGAGACTTGCAAAATCTGGTGAGTAACCTAAACACAACACGGTTCTCTCAACACCGTGAAGATCTTAAATCACAAAACATGATAAATCATTGGATAGCAGGAAAAATGTTTTACCTTGTGGTTTAAGTTGTAAATTATTTTATGGACACTTTCACAGTGCAGATTCAAGACAGTGAATCTTTATGGGTGATCACGAGAATAATCAACTGAGAACACAAGTCTCTATTTACAGTATAAAGCATAGTGAACACAATAGGGTATATGATTTGAGTATGTACATAATAGTTAGGAGCTCCTTTTAATTTATAGACTATATGTTGAATATTTTCTTATACAATTTGTCACACTGTAGTACTATTCAAGTGAAAAAAGAACATAATAGTGCAAAACATGTAATGGAAAGCATAACAATATGCACTTTTATTGGAGATTAATATTTGTAAATAAAGTGGTAATTACAGTATTTTTTTTTCCACAAACAAAGCACTTGTGTCGCTTTATAAAATTGAGGTCAAACCATTGGAGTCATATGGATTACTTTTATAATGTCTTTACTAGTGTTGGGTATCGATTCTGATTCTTATTGATTCCTAATTGCAATTCCAATAAATGAACAACAACAAAAACTAAGATATCATTCACATTTATTCTTAGTCCTACTGAAAAACATTTAATTGAAGCTGAATACCATGAACAAAAATCAACAGGCTAAAGAACAAGATATTTTTGGTGCAAAATGTGCACCAAACGCCTGTGACAGTGGAATTTGTTGTTGTAGAGAATAGCCACACATGTGTATCAGTAAATTTAAAGTCACAGAGAGAAATATTTTAAGAGTTGCAAACTTGTAGATTTTTTATCTTCAATACAAAAGATAAAATTTGTATCTATCTTCTTTTATCACAACACAACAGTTACACCATCTCAAATTCTCCATTGCAGTGAATTTGGTGCAAAATGCATTTACACACCTGCATCAAAAAATGTGAAGTCACAGAGAAATTTAGCTCATCTGTAAATCATTATGTGAATTCATCCAATGACAGTTGCACACTAGTAGAATATTTTCTCACAAATGTTGGCTCCGACCCTACTGCCTCTACAGATGCATAACTTACTTTTGCCCCACATTTGACATGCACTTGGTGCAAAGGGAGAGCGTGCGAAACTTGTCACTTGAAAGCGAAAAATAGACCGCTTAAGATTCATCGCAGCAGATTCAAGCAGCTGTAGTTATTTACTTATATTTGTGCTAGAAAATATACAAGACATTTGTGAGAAAATATTCTAAGATATATTAAATATTAAAAGATTATTCTCTTATATACTTTAATCAAGAAAAGCAGAATGGACCAGGCAGAATAAACACAAATGAGAATGGACCAGTACGTCTCGGTATAGTTATTTGATACATTTATGTACTTAGAGTTGTAATCGCAGTCCCCTTTGAAATTATGGATGTGCAACACACACACACACACACAGACACACACAAACACTAATGTTGGTGCAATTTTTTGAAACTACATAATGTCACATACTGTGATAAAGTTTGCTACTTACGAGCGAAATTACATTTATGCAAGGGACCTGTTGCGTCACGTTTACATTACTTGTCATACAGGTGCTTCTGTGGCAAATGTGAGAAGATGGCTACAGAACAAAAAAAATGCAGTTTTTAATAAAATATCTTTAAATATATATATATATATATATATATATATATATATATATATATATATATATATATATATATATATATATATATATATATATATATATTTATAAACGTGTGGTTACACACTATACAAACAAGGTTTAAATTATATACACAGACATCCTACGACGACAACAACTTAAGACGCATTTGTTGTTGAATTGGCTGACATCTGACTGAAATGACTATTTGCTCAAAATCATAAACACTTACTGGATCAAAAACAGTAGACGATCCACAGTTGAGGATTATGAAGCAAGACCTGCTTTGAATTGACCCTCGTTCACAAAACAGTCAGTCAGAAAATGATTGCTCGAAACATAAAACGGTAACACTTTACAATAATTGCGTGCACTAATATGCATTAATTCAGCACTTAACTAATGCAGAGATAATAATGAGTTAATGTATAACTAATACAAGAACTAAATCATTAATTAATGATTACTGCATCTAGCAACTAATAAAGAGTCTATATGATTAATAGATTAAGTAATACATGAATTGCTATTAATTCAATGTGTCATTGTGTATTAATTCCTTAATAACATATTTTATTTACTAATAGTGTAAATTAATGTGTTAATTACCACAATTAGTCAAAGCTATGCACTTCAACTTCCAGTTGTCTGCCTTAATTAATCATTAGCTAATGATTTGCAAAGGTATCATTATGTTATGACTTTACTTGCTGAGGCACATCATTATTAACTAGTCATTTAGTAATTGTAGTAATTTGCACATGAATTTGCATTAACAATTAATTAATTAATCATGTATTAATGCATATTAGTGTACCTGTCATATTATCTGGAAGTTGAAATACAAGGCTTTGGCTCATTCTCGGTAATTAACATATTAATTAACACGATTAGTTAAAAAAATGAGTTATTATGGAATTAATCCACAATTACATATTTAATTAATAACAATTCATGTATGAACTAATACATTAACCTTACAGAACTCTAAATTAGTTCCTAATGTGGTAATCATTAATGAATAGCTTCAGATAATCATTAGTTACACATTAATTCAGTATTATCTGTGCATTAGTTAAGCATGAATTAATGCTTATTAGTGCACACGTATTGTAAAGTGTTACCACATAAACTTATTTAAATAGAAAAGGCGTCACTTAAATTTCCAAAATACAATACATCCACTGTGTTTTCAGTGGCTCATCTGATGTCGGAAATAAGTGAAAACTACTATGTATGTCATTATTACATTCTATCCCAAAACAGAACACTTAAGTTTCCAAGAGACATTACCGGCTGTCGTTGAAACAATGGAGGATGGTGTACAGATCACCGAGGATGGGTCTATGCCACAACCACACTGTCAATCAAACCCCTTGCTCAATTCTACGTCACAAAACGCTGAATCTTAGAACAGCTCGTTCTGAGACAGTGCATATGATTTATTGAGATTGTAAAAAAAAACACTGGGTGGATTTTTATCATTCTAGGGTGGTTTTGCTCATACACTGCCAACACATATTTATGTTCAAACACCATGTAAAAGTGAATTTTGCATACTGTAATAGGTGCCCTTTAACATGAGGGTGGGTCAATAACCTCGACCCAACATTTCTGATTTGTCAGCATGAAACGGAAGTTGTGATAGCCTTTCCTTCCCTATTGAGCATTGTTTAAATGCCAGACAATGTCTATCCCTTTATGACCACAGAGCACCAATCTGCTAATGGCTACTTCCAGCTGGGAAACAGGCCATGTCACAAAGCTCAAATAATGCCTCTCTTTACTCATCTGCACAGTCAGACTCACTCACAGTTCACTTGTACAGTCAGAGCCCATCAGCTTCATTTCACCTCACAGCAGTGTACTGCTGTGCTGAGTCTCACTCATTTGTATCTCAAGCTCAGGGCGGAGAGAACAGATTCACACTTTTGTTTGGTGCTTGAGAGGGTCACATGACCACAAAATGGTGGATGCTTTCAGCAGTGGGTGAACAGAGCATCCCTGAGACTGAGAGAGATACAGGCACACATCCATGATCTGAAACGCAGAGCAGGAAAGAAAACTGTGCCTCAGCTGTGGTGGTGAGTGCATTGTCGGTGATTATATATACATATCATTTTGTTATTTGAAACCTTGAGTGTTGGGAGGGGAGGGGGAAGAGGGAGGGATGGGCATTTGTTTGTGATGCATCAGAGTTTGGTAACGGAAGAGGCTTAGCATCAGCATCCTTTATGATGCAAGACATGGGCAGCTGCTTTTGTTTGTGCATGGATCATAAATGAATGTCTGTCATGTTTAATACAAACACGTTTTGTTGTATTGAGGTTTCAGCTTATAAGCACACAAGACCTGCTTTTACCATCATTCAAATTCATGGCTCTACATGTACGGCTCATTTGTGTGTGTGGTGTGATTGCGTGTTTGTAAATGTAAATGTGTGTGGACACTGATGCGGAAGAGTGATTCACAAAGAAGAGGGGAGATAGAGCAGAGTAGAAAGGGTTGTTGATGATGATGATGATGATGATGATGACATAACGCCCGCCCACTTTTCCTGTTTCCTGCTGTGGAGGATAGAAAGATGGATTAAGCCAAAGTCTTAATGAAAGGAGAGAGCAACAGACCTTTCCACTTTCACCCTTACCCGCTCTTTTTCTCTCTTAACACACATTCACTGTCTGAGAACTGGCAACCATCTGGCAGCTTATTGTAGACACTCCCGCGAGATAGGCTTCTCTTCTCATGTGGCTGTGTGTGTCCATGCATACATTTACACATGAATTAACACCGCTTCTAAATTCCAAATAGGAATGGTAATAGGATGATACAGGAGAGTTTTTTAGAACAGATAATTTTATAGACTAGTTCTTTTAAGTGAGATTGTTTGTTGTGCATTGCAGCTGCAGCAAATGCAAGATATATTACAACATATTGAAGAGCAGCAACATTTCCGGATTCAGAGTATTAAGTCATCTACTTTGCTAGAGACTCGTTTGAAACAGCTCTCTGTGTTAGTGAGTCCTTGTTTTGTAGCTCCAATTTAAACAAGGATGTGTTAAAACTGTAAATTTTGTAAATAAGTACAAGAAAATGTATTGTTATTATTAAGTTGTTGCTGTTGTTTTTTAAATTTTACTTTAAATAAAGGTCTATTTATGTATTAATGTATTTATTATTTTTGTTATTATAGTCTCCTGTATCCAATAAGTGATAATGATCTCTCATTGTTATGTGTGTGTTTCTCATAGTTCCCTTTCTGGCGATGTGGGAATGGACCTGACTCATGAACGAAAGATGAGCTTTGAAGGTGCAGAGAGTAGACCAGGTAAGACCACTAAATACTGACACATTTAGAATCTGCCCTAAGATATATACTAAATACATTTAAAAAGACTACTTCAGATTAACAGAACAGTGGATCTGTTATAAATCATAGGTGTAAAATAAGATTCTCTTCTTCTGTTCATCTTGTTAGGTTTAACACGATTTCAATCATAACAACTCTCTGAATAGTTTTAGCATTTTATTGAATTTGGCAATGTTGAATTTGGTCTTGGTGGACTAGATCTGCTGATGCTGCTGCAGAGCAAATGAAATATGGACCTGCTACTGCCAATAGACAGACAGACGTGCTGTGAGCATGTAAGATATGCTGCTGCATAAATAGATGTATAGCTAAATGCCGTAGCAGATATAGGCAGGTGGAGCTGGGGGAGGTGTAGGGTTTCAGAGAAATTCTGATGAAAGACTAGCTAACAGCAAATGAAGCAGACTATTTAAATGCTAAGCAAGAAATGTTATTGGCTGCAGGGTCAGAAAAAGGCCAATCAGCTTGTGCCATGCGGTAATGATGTGTGGACCTACTGTATCAGCATGCACCCTTTAGAGTTTCATGACTGAAATATTTACTTAAAGCTGCAGCCCAAAGTTTTTCCTCTTTTGTCGCCATCTCTGTTTCAAAATCTCGAATTCATTCACGAATTCACTCAGTTCGAAGTCATTCACGGAATTATTAACTTTACGTGAGTTGTACTTCAACACCCTCGACACAACTCAGCGAGGATGAACACAATGTTTGAGGAGACCGCTGGTGTGGATACTGCCATTCAGAATCACAGATTTCTTTTTGGAAGTATGACCAACATAAGAACTTTCACCAGAAAATGTAATCTGAACTAGTAAGAAACATCCACTTTTGTTCTAGTTCTGACATTGCAGTAAATAATTTTTTTACATTTACATTTTTATTCATTTAGCTGACACTTTTATTCAAAATGTGTTTATGTTAACAACATCAGCATTGTGTGACTATGTAATGTCCTTATGATATGTTTCCTTGTTTTCACATGGGTCCTGTCGATTTCTTTTTCTGTAGCCACTTTCGAAGTCTGAACAAAGTCTTTTGCATTTTACAGCGGGTGAATCTCTAGTTGTCACTGGTGATTGTCGTTTGAACCTTTCTGGATCCGCCATCAAATGGATACGTTTAATTACCGTATATGAAGTGCTGTGAGAAAAGACTATAAATCTTGCTCCTTGAACGGAAATCCATGGTCACGAATTTAAACATTATTACAAGTTACCAATAGAGTTGAGGGAAGCAATCATTTGGAACACTTGATCCTTATCTGTTTTTTCTAAAATATGTGAATAAGTTAACCCAGAACAGCTGCGGACTGCAGCTTTGGGACATGTTCTGAATCCTTGTAGGCCCTGGAACACTTTTCAAATTACCCAATCTGAAACTGTGTACAGTGTGTAATGCCAGATCAGTTTAAAGATGTTAATTGATTGTCTGTTAATTTCCACTAGCTCCGCCCACCTCCCTGCCCCTACAAGGCCAAGGGGGTGTGGCCTCTCAGAGGAAAAAGCTGTCCGCTCCTCATATTAGTCTATCATTGGACCAAAGTGAGGATGACCTGTTTGACACACCAGATGACCTCGACATCAATGTTGATGATCTGGACACACCTGATGAAGCAGATTATACTGACCATGAAATAGACTGGGAAGGTTGGACATAAACACGTGTAAATAATTGTTTATTATTAAAAAGAGATTACTAATACACAGTATTTTTTTCAGAGCCTCAAGCATCCCAGAGAGATTCAGTAAAAGAAACAACTGAGCCCATTCCCACATACACTGCTGAAGAAGAGCGGCAGGATTCCAAACTCTGGAGAACTGTCATCATTGGAGAGCAAGAGCACCGCATCAACATGAAGAGCATTGAACCCTACCAAAAAGTCATATCCCATGGAGGTACGTTAAAGGAATATTTCAAGGAAAATTCAAAGGAGTATTCTGTCAGAAATCAAAACAGACAATTCTTATTTTTGCAGTATTTATTATATATGATTAATCTGTGCACATATTTTTTCCAAATGTGTGCTCATATTCTTTAAACAAAAAAAGTTTGTTCTTTTGCAATGACATCTTTTTATTTATCTGGTGAAGTGTTCACCAACATGAGGGTGGGCCAATAACCTCAACAATTCCGATTTGTCAGCGTAAATGCTCTCTATTGAGCATTGTTTAAATACCACAGCCCACCTGAGTAGTGTTGCTGACAAAGAATAATTCAGACATTTTTTTCTCAGTGTTCAAAAACAAAGGAGAATGCATGTACAGTATCCTTACAAAGGAAGTCAATGGAGTATTAAAAGTAAAAATGTGAAGCTCCTATTTTTCATCAGGGGGTCTCCAGTCCTGCTCCTGGAGGGCCACTGTCCTGCAGAGTTTAGCTGCCTCCAACCCCATTTAAACACGCCTGCAACAGATAATCAAGCTCTTAATATGCATACTAGAAACTTCCAGGCCGATGTGTTAAAGGGATACTCCACTTTTTTGGAAATAGGCTAATTTTACCACTCTCCCAGAGTTAAACAGTTGAGTTTCACTGTTTTTGAATCCATTCAGCTGATTATGTGATATTTAGAAGAATATCAGTAAACAGACAGTTTCTGTCAATGAGTCAATGAGACCAGAAACTGTCTGGTTACTGATATTGTTCTATATATCAGAAAATCAGCTGAATACATTTAAAAACGGTGAAAACCCAACCGTTGGGAGTGGTAAAATGAGCCTATATCCAAAAAGTGGAGTATCCCTTTAAAGGAACACTCTGACTTTTTGGGACTTTGACTTATTCAGCATATCTCCCAGAGTTAGATAAGTCCATACATATATTTTTTCATCTCCGTGCGTGCTGTAACTCTGTCTGACGCACCCACCGCTAGCCTAGCTTAGCACAAATACTGGATGTAAATGGTTGCAGTAGCATACTAATCCCAAATTAGTAACAAAATAAACATTTTCACTATTTACATGTTGTGATTTATATAGTCATAGAGTGTACAAATAACAAGGTCATGTGAGACACAGCCATCTTTTAACCGTATATATATATATTGGGAACTATATTCTCAGAAGGCGAAGCACAGCTACTTGGGCGGAATGAGTAACCGCAGCACCTGAGATGCACCGTGGTTAGGAGCAGAGAGTTTGTTTGGAGTTGGAGTAATAGAGTCAGCAATTACTACTTTGTAAAAGCATGGTTTACAATAAAGGTGTTAGTTGTATTGCGGCTGCAACAAAAAAACGGGAGACCGGGTATATCATGATTTTTTAAAGAATTCCAACCAAAAACGCATCCTGATAAACATTAATGCAAATGTTTGAATAAAGAATTATTACAGTAATCGATATATTTTAAATGCAATTTATTACAGCTGAATGTATTCAACAACATATAAAACAGTAATGTTAGATAATTGCATTACAAAAGGCTAGATTAAGTGGAAAGTAATCGCACAAGGCAAATTTTTGCACATGCAATGAACCCATAATTGTCTAACTGTACTGGACAAGGTCACTGTTTCTCAAAAAATAAAAAAATAAATAAATAAAAAAATCTGATTCATGAGCAAGGTGAAGGCTACAGTCCTGAGTTTACCTCTTTCTCTGCTCATTTGTTACGGGGCGATAGAGCGCATTTGTGACAAAAAAATTACATTATAGGGGACTTCTAATGTCGCGTCTTTTGTACGCCCAAGTTCGTAATATCAAAGGTAACATGTAAATAGGAAAATGATTGTCACTTATTTGTTATTTTGTCACTTATTTGGGATTAGTATGCTACTTGCAACCATTTACATCCAGTCTTTGTGCTAAGCTAGGCTAGCAGTGGGTGCATCAGGCAGAGTTACAGCACGCACAGAGATGAAAAAGGTATGTATGGACTTATCTAACTCTGGGGGATATAGTGAATAAGCCAAAGTCCCAAAAAGTCAGAGTGTTCCTTTAAGGCAAATTGGAGCTAAACTGAGCAGGACAGCTGCACCCAAGTTTGGACACTCCGACTTACATGGACATGGAATATAATGTTTGATATTTGAGGTGTAATGCCCAAATCTTCCAATTAAGGGTTTAATTTGGTCAGAAATGATGGGATAGAGATTCTATCAAATCATGAGTAAATGTTTGAAAGTTATGGTTAAGTGGTTATACTATGAGGAAATTTTAATTTATTTGTGGTCCTTACCCAATGTATAATGTAATCTAAATAATTATTACAGCAGACAGACACTGATAATATATCTTAAGGTAAATTCACACTTGTGAAAAAGAAGTAAACTTAGCATACTTTAAATAAGAGTATGCTATTATTATACGGAAACAATATACTTTATAAAGTAATATACTTAAGTGCAAATTAAATGTAATGTTTTTGCTGTTAAGTTGGATACTAACCATCTAGAACCATTTAGTTAGATGTTATTGACAATTAAATGAAATTAGTTAAATGTACAGTAACAGTGGATTTTTACCCACTTAGAGGACTTCATAGGATTTCATAATTCTGTTGTCTTGAAATATGGTAAAAGCATATTGTAGAATATATTGACAAGCATGTATTGTGTATTAATAGAAAGATAATTTCTATTGAAACTTATGTTCCCTATCGTAGTCACTTCGAGTTACGTCAGAAGTGACGGAGATTGGGGTTTCGCATAGAAAGCCAATCCTCTTCGAGTATTTAACAACGAGCCAATGGCATGCGAATGCCTTGGGCTGCGGAATTTGCATAGCGTACTCCGCCCCACCCTGTGGGTATAAAAGGAGGAAGTAAACGCAACCGCAGTATATTTTCGCTTCGGAGCCAAGAGCATTCTTCACTCCACAAGCCTTTATCACTGATCAAAGCCTCTTCGAGACGAGCGTCCTCTCCAGTGTTGGTGTGACGGCGGTACCCAGCGGGATTCTGCATTGCCTGCGATCTGTGCAGCGGTCTGCCAGACTTTGCGCTTCTCCCTGGTCGCCTCAGCGCTGCAGAGTGAATTTCCTCCTCTCCTAAAAGAGCTGCACGTGGCACGTCTTTTTAAAGATGAATCGCCCGTGTTCTTCTGGATGTGGTCGATTTCTGTCCTCCTCTGATGGTCACGATCGCTGCTTTGTATGTCTGGGTCTTCGTCATGCAAAAGCAGCCCTCGTGGATGAGTCATGTTCCTTTTGTGGGAATATGACCATCTCAACACTGAGATCGAGACTCAATGATCTTACTGTGAGAGTCCCCGCACCGTTACCCGATCTGCTTCCCTCTACCCGGGGAAGCTCGTTGGTCGCGGCCAGGGTGATCTGTCGGTGACAGTGTGGCATAATACCCCGACGCTAGCTCCTCGGGCCACACCCACCGCAACAGTGTTGCAGCCAGCGAGCGCTGGGGCGTTGCAGACGTCTGCCTCTTCGCAGGCACCCTCTGCTTCGCTCGGCGCTCCAGAGGATGATGTGATGTCGATCACAGCATCACAAGGTGGGCTCGATTCCTCGGGTGAAGATACCGCGGCGTTGCCTCCCTCGGGAGTGCCGGCGCCGCCTGTGTCTGATCCTGAGATGACGGCCATGCTTTCTCGGGCCGCTGTGAGTATTGGGCTGGAGTGGAACCCTCCGCCCCACCCCGATCACTCACGGATGGATGAATGGTTTTTGGGCAAAGCTGCCGCCGCAAGGCCACAGCCAACCCCAACACCATTCTTCCCCGAGTTGCATGCGGAGCTGACGAAGACATGGCAGGCTCCTTTGACCTCCCGTGTCCGACCGTCAGCCCCCGCCTCCCCCCTCGTGGACGCGGCTGCCCGTGGGTATGCGGGGTTGCCTCCGGTGGAGCGCTCTGTTGCGATGCAACTGTGTCCGCAGAGCGCCTCCTCCCGGGGCCTCCCAAGCACCCGCTCCCAAAGCCTGTAGGTTCTCGTCGTCCATGGCGGCGCGCACCTATAGTGCAGCGGGACGGGCAGCCTCCGCCCTACATGCGATGAGCACTTTGCAGGTTTTCCAAGCCAAACTGCTCAGAGACATGTCCGAGGGCGGGACTGACCAGGGTTCGTTTGACGAACTTCGAGCCGCCACTGACCTCGCTCTCCGGGCGACCAAAGTGGCCGCTCGCTCCCTGGGTCAGGTGATGGCCACTAGCGTGGTCCAGGAGCGCCACCTATGGCTTAACCTGGCGGAAGTGCGCGAAGCCGAGCGGACTCGTCTGCTCGATGCCCCGCTTTCCCAGGTTGGCCTTTTCGGCGGTGCGGTTGAGGACTTTGCCCAGCAGTTCTCCGACCGCTCAGAAGCAGACCGAGGCGATTAGACACATCCTGCCCCGACGGCCAGCTGCTGCCTCCACCCAGCCGTCGGCACAGCCGCCTCAGCCTGCTCGCCGCCGAGGACGCCCCCTGCGGCCCCCCTCCCTCCGACACGGCCACAGCAGCAGCCTTCACCCAGGCCACGTCGTCGAGGTGACCGCAGAGGAGCGTCACAGCCCCCTCAGGATCCGCGCCCCGCTAAACGCCAGGCCAAGCGGCGTTCCTGAGACGGGCTGCTCAGTGTTGGCGTCGAGTCTTTCTCGGGAGGTGGTAGCAGGCCCCCTCCTTCCCCCGGTGGAGGGCCGGGGGAGAATCTTTTGTTTTCCCGCTGCTCACCCACGGGTGGGCAGCACCCTAAAATGGTTAAAGAAAGACTTGACATCACTGAGCACACAGTCGCCAGACCCTCGACAGAACAGACCCCCGTGGAACGCTGGTCCTTCCCTGGTCTCGACTGTCGAGGAGCAGAGCTCGACTACGCACCCGCCCGGGTTAACCCCTGGGCGCATGCCTGTCGCTCTGCCTAGCTGCCCCTCCGGGGGACGTCTGTGTCCCGCATGACCCCACTGGTTCAGTTCCTGGGAGCCTGGTTAGAGCTCCCCGACCTGTCCCGCTGGGTCATCAGAACGATCAGATTCGGCTATGCGATTCAGTTCGCACGGTCTCCTCCCCGTTTCAGGGGAGTTCGCTCGACTTTGGTCGGTGGCAATGCCCCGGTCATGAGAGCGGAGATTGCGACCCTGCTGGCGAAGGGTGCAATCGAGACAGTCCCTCCAGCCGAGGTGAGGTCCGGCTTCTACAGCCCTTACTTCATCGTCCCCAAAAAGACCGGTGGGTTACGACCGATCCTGGATCTACGCGTCTTGAACCGCACCCTTCCATCGGATGCCGTTCAAGATGCTCACGGCCAAACGCATTTTCGAATGCGTGCAGCCACAGGATTGGTTTGCAGCGATCGACCTGGAGGACGCGTACTTTCATGTCTCCATATTGCCTCGACACAGACCGTTTCTTCGGTTCTCTTTCGAAGGCCAGGCATATCAATACGCAGTTCTCCCATTCGGGTTAGCTCTGTCCCTCGCGTCTTCACGAAGATCGTCGAGGCAGCCCTTGTTCCCCTTCGCGAACACGGGGTTCGCATCCTGAATTACCTCGACGACTGGCTACTTCTAGCACACTCTCGAGAGCGGCTCTGCGAACACAGAGACCTGGTGCTCAGGCACCTAGCCCGTTTGGGCCTTCCGGGTCAACCGGGAGAAGAGCAAACTTTGCCCCGTGCAGAGGATCTCTTTTCTCGGCGTGGAGATAGACTCGGTCGCCATGTCCGCGCAGCTTACGAGCGAGCGCGCACACTCACTGCTGACTTGTCTTCGACAGTTCGAGGGCAAGAGCGCGGTCCCACTGAAACTTTTTCAGAGGCTCCTGGGCATATGGCATCCGCAGCCGCGACTACGCCGCTCGGACTGCTTCATATGAGACCGCTTCAGCTGTGGCTTCGCGATCGAGTCCCGAGGTGGGCATGGCATCGCGGCTCGCTCCGAGTTCCAGTGACTCCAGCGTGCCGCCGAACCTTCTTCCCGTGAGTCGAACCTCAGCTTTCTACGGACTGGTGTTCCGCTTCAGCGAGTTTCCAGGCATCTTGTCGTCTCCACAGATGCGTCTACCACGGGTTGGGGTGCCATGTGCAATGGGCATGCAGCCGCGGGCTCCTGGACAGGACCCCAGCGCCTCATGCACATCAATTGCCTCGAGCTGCTGGCAGTACGCCTGGCCCTGCACCCGCTTTCGAGCACTGCTCAGGGGTCAACACGTACTTGTCCGTTCAGACAATACCGCCACAGTAGCGTACATCAACCACCAGGGTGGTCTACGCTCACGTCGGATGTCGCAGCTCGCCCGCCACCTCCTGCTATGGAGTCAGAAGCACCTGAGGTCCCTTCGTGCTGTGTACATTCCAGGAGATCGGAACCTGGCAGCCGACGAGCTGTCACGAGTCCGCCCTATCTCGGCGAATGGAGACTCCATCCCCAGACGGTCCAGCTCATCTGGGACCAGTTCGGGAGGCACAGATAGACCTGTTCGCCTCCCGGGACTCATCCCACTGCGCCCAGTTTTATTCCCTGGTCGGGGGTACGCTCGGCACAGATGCACTGGCGCACAGCTGGCCGCGGGGCCCACGCAGATATGCGTTTCCCCCAGTGAGCCTCCTTGCACGGGTGTTGTGCAAGATCAAGGAGGACGAGGAGCAGGTCTTGCTGGTAGCCCCTTATTGGCCCACCAAGACGTGGTTCTCCGAACTCATGCTCCTCGCGACAGCACCTCCTTGGCCTATTCCTCTGAGACAAGACCTACTCACTCAGAGACGGGGCACTCTATGGGCACCCTCGTCCCGACCTCTGGAGGCTGCACGTGTGGCTCCTGGACGGGACGAGGCAGGTTTGAGTTCGCTGACCACCTGCGGTGGCGGCAACCATCACTTCCGCTAGGGCGTCATCTACCAGACGCCTCTATGCGTTGAAGTGGAACCTCTTCGTCAGCTGGTGCTCTTCTCGCGGAGAAGACCCCCGGATATGCCCGATCAGTGTCGTGCTGTCTTTCCTGCAGGAAGGGTTGGAGCGTAGGCTGTCGCCCTCCACCCTCAAAGTCTACGTCGCGGCCATTGCCGCTCTCCACGTTGCAGTAGACGGTAAGTCCATCGGCAAGCACGACCTGGTCATCAGATTCCTGAAGGGAGCGAGGCGACTGAAATCCGCCTCGTCCTCCCCTCGTGCCTCTTGGGACCTCGCAGTTGTTTTAAATGCTCTGCAGAGGCCTCCCTTTGAGCCTTTACAATCAGTTGAGTTAAAGTTTCTGTCTATGAAGACGGCACTCCTGGTTGCATTGGCCTCCATCAAGAGGGTAGGGGACCTGCAGGCATTTTCCGTTGACGAAGCGTGCCTGGAGTTCGGGCCGGCTTACTCTCACGTGATCTTGAGACCCCGGCCGGGATATGTGCCCAAGGTTCCCACCACTCCCTTCCGGGATCAGGTGGTGACCCTGCAAGCGCTGCCCCTGGAGGAGGCAGACCCAGCCTTGACACTGCTCTGTCCAGTACGTGCACTCCGCACTTACGTTGACAGAACGCGGTGCTTCAGGACCTCAGAACAGCTCTTTGTCTGTCATGGGGGGAGCCAGAAGGGAAGGGCTCTCTCAAAACAACGGCTGTCTCACTGGTTAGTGGACGCCATTGTTTTGTCTTACCAGCAGCAAGGCCGACCGTGCCCCCTTGGTGTGACGGCCCACTCCACTAGGAGTGTGGCTTCCTCTTGGGCTCTAGCGCATGGCGCCTCGCTAACAGACATCTGCAGAGCTGCAGGCTGGGCGACACCTAACACCTTCGCCAGATTCTATAATCTGCGAATTGAGCCGGTGTCCTCTCACGTACTCGCTTCCGCCAGTACTGGACCCGCTTAGTGTCTTTCGCTTGCTCGCCACTCCACTCTCCGACTGGATAAGTGCGATATTCCTCAGTTGAGCCTTCCGTGAAGCCCTGAGTCCTCCAGCACTCATGATGCGGGCACCTGCTATGGTGCCGGCTAGGTGCATCCATGTGCACGGTTCCCTACGGCAACTGTCTCATGTGTATTATCCACTGTAAGCCTCCCTGAGCATGTGTCTTCCCTTGGCAAGCCATCTGCCACCCCTGGAGCTAAGTTCTTGCCACCTGCGGTTGGCGCTCCAGTAATCTCCATGTGGGTCCCTTCGACCACATGTGTTCCGTAAGTCCTCCTTCGGTAGGCATTGGTAGCATGTTCCACCCGGGATATGCTTCCCAGTGTACCTTGGTATTCCTGTGTAAAAGAAGGAATTCCTGGTTATTATTGTTCAGGAGTCCAGTCTTTCGCAGGGCACTGGAAGACAGCTTGAAGTTGGCGTGATGGCACTGACCCCCAATCTCCGTCACTTCTGACGTAACTCGAAGTGACTACGATAGGGAACGTCTCGGTTACTAGTGTAACCCTCGTTCCCTGAGTAGGGAACGGAGACGTTACGTCTCCTTGCCACTTCTGCTGTACCGCTGGGTAGACGCCTAGTTCAGTCTTGGCTCCTCAGCGAAGACATACTGCGGTTGCGTTTACTTCCTCCTTTTATACCCACAGGGTGGGGCGGAGTACGCTATGCAAATTCCGCAGCCCCAAGGCATTCGCATGCCATTGGCTCGTTGTTAAATAATCGAAGAGGATTGGCTTTCTATGCGAAACCCCCAATCTCCGTCACTTCTGACGTAACGTCTCCGTTCCCTACTCAGGGAACGAGGGTTACACTAGTAACCGAGACGTTATGTATTTAAACATATTTGTAATTACACATTTACAATGATGAAGTAGTTTAGTACATTTAAAATATGTTAACAGTTACATCAATCAAATACTTCACATGTGCTTTAGTATGAGTCAACATTTCAAAATAAGTGTACTTCTTTAAAGCATGACAACAGACTTTTAAATGTGCACTTTTTAAAAGTGTACT